>CM071934.1:96481755-97081755 GCA_016081115.2 Rehmannia glutinosa | reverse complement strand
TCAAACCCTGATTACTGCCTATCTCGCAAACTCGCCTTATCCATGTCAACTCCGCTTGGGCACTGAAGCGTTACTTGAAGCACCTTATGACCACCTACCTTAAGAGCTCGCTCTATCCAGGTAAACTCTGCTTGGCACCAGAACACACAACCTGTCAAATAGAACGCAATCAAAGATCCTATTGTTCGCCCGAGGCTCACCATCTTAATTTGGCATCGGGAGGTTTTTTCTCCACAGCTGAAATTTGGGGCATGACTCTTCTATTGGTTGTTGAGAGTTTATGAACACCATCCCCCCCACCCCACACACTTGTTCTTGAAAGTAGGCAGCATTGCACTTGCAGCAATTGGACAAATGGATTCTCTAACAAAATAAGGAAAGTCTATATAAGTTCTCATGTTCCTGCAGGATACAATTTAGGAAAGTAGTAAGTAAGCAAAGCAAGAAGCATAGTATGATTAAAGCAAAAACAACTTAAAACTGCATCTAACCTTTCCTGCTTCTGACAATAAAGGTAAAGGTCAAAAAGCATCGTTCCCTGACAACCTGTCAAAATAAGACCAAAAGAAAAAGGGAAAGAGAATGTTTAATCAATGATTAAGACTATATTATAAATGCTCAAAACTTGAAGTCCTAATTATGGTCAGTCAAAAGTGTCATTCACAGATGCTTACTTTGAACGTTAATTGGTATATGGATATGAATCAGACAGGAGATAAACTATCTTGTCTAGCGAACCTTCTTCGAACGAGCTCATTCTGCATTGTTGAGTATCTTCGTTTCACAACATGAACCTTGCTCATATATCAAATCACATTTTCCCTCGGATGGAGCTAGAGAAATCCTAACTCATGTTCTGTAGGCAATTGCTGATTCCTTAGTAATTTGGTCATTAATGAGACTAATCTGCAGTAGAGAAACACATAAGCGACTAACTGATAATAAAGCGCACAACATAATACATGCCATTTGTAACATCATTTAGTTTTGGGTTAATTACAAAAAACTACCCCGAGGTTTAGCCTAATTACAAAAAAAAACCAGTTATCTTTTAAAAGCATAAATACCCCATTGACATTGGTTTTTATCTAACAAGTTGAGCCCCAATGCATCCTCAAGAGGTTGGTATTTGTTATGTAAATACAAATCTCAGGGGGTATTGTAATTTTGAAAGATAACTGGATTGTTTTGTAATTAGGCTAAACCTCAGAGTAGTTTTTGTAATAGAAACTTACCCTACAAATCACATAAAGAAAAATCTTGGGAGTTTCACCTTCCAAATACATATTGTTTTAGCACCTTTAAGTACCATCAAAGTTCGATGTGTTTGTGGCTAACTGTTCTGGAAGTCATGAATTGCAATGGGAAAGATTTACCGAAGCTAGGGCATAAAAATTTACTGAACATCCTATTCACAACAAGAAGAAAACACAAAAAGAAAAAAAGACTAACCGAACATGGCATGATTATACATCATATGGAACTCCACCCAGGTTCTTTCTTTCTTACTCAATTTCATTCATCGAACTTCTAATTTCCAGTACATTCTCCCACTCTCCTGCTTCAGCACAGATATTCGAAACCTAAACGTATGCTCCAGCATCATTAGGCTGCAATTCCATAATCTTCTGAGCAGCTAACTTTCCAACCTCACGATTACCATGCACTTTGCAAGCAGCCAATAAAGTTTCCCACACTAACGTATCAGGTTCTATAGGCATGTTAACAATAAACCTCTCGGCCTCTTCTAATTTTCCCGCACGACCAAGAAGATCCACCATACAGGCGTAATGCTTTTGACCAGGCTCGATTTTATAGTCTCTGATCATTGAATTTAAATGAAAATAACCTTCTTCAACCAAACCGGTGTGACTACATGCAGATAGAACACCAGTAAACGTAACAGCATCAGGCTCTATTCCTGATTTCTTCATAAGGTCAAATAATTGTAAGGCCTCCAATCCTTTCCCATTATGAGCGTAGCTCGCAATCATTGTCGTCCAACAAACTAAATCAGGGCTTATAATCTTTCGAAATACTTTACCACAATCATCGATGCATCCACATTTTGAATACATCATGACAAGTGAACTTCCTACAGAAGCTTCTGATTCTAAACCAATTTTTACGATATACACGTGCAATTGAGTACCAATTTCCGGTTTACTTGAAACCGCAAGAGCCCCAAGAACTGACGAGATTGTGAAGGCATCAACACTAATATCAGACAGAAGCATTTCGTGGAAAAATTGAAGCGCCTCCTCAATGTGGCCCCACTGGGACAATCCTGAAATTAAGGACGACCACGTAAACTGACCTTTGAAGGGCATCGTGTGAAAAACAATCATTGCTGAATTGAGATCACCACATTTTGAGTACATATTCACTAGTGCCTCATCAATGATGGTACGCTCATTAAACCCATATTGAAGAGCGAATCCATGAATTTCTCTACCCAGCTTCAATGAATGAAGAGCAGAACACGCATTTAAAACAGCAGCGAGAATCTTTTCGTCAAGAATGGAATTTTCAAACCCCATCTCTCGAAACAACTGAACAGCCTTATCGGGGCACCCGTGTTCTGCAAAACCGGAAATCATAGAGGTCCACGAAACATTATCTTTCCTATCAACTTGTTCAAAAGCTTTTAAAGACTCCTCTAAGTTACCACATTTTGAATACATTGTGAAAATCGAACTGCCTACAGAAACTTCAGACTCCAGACCGACTTTTAGAGTATAGCCATGAACCTGTCTCCCTAAAGTTAACCGATCTATTATGCTCAAGATACTTGAAACACTGAATTTATCGGGTGTAACACCCTCTTTTAGCATTCTCTGAAATAAAAAGATTGATTTTTCATAAATCTCACTCTGAACAAATGCGGAAATCATATTCGCCCAGATACCTACTTGCTTCAGATCCCGAGTCTCTGCAAATGCTATTTCAGATAAACTTATGGCTCCTACTTTTGAGTACGTGTTTATTAGAGATGCTTTCACTACCGGGTCTAAATAGAGCCCAATCTTAAGAATCCAACAATGAATCTGTAATGCTTCTCCAAACATATCAGGATTTGCGCAAGCTGCAAGTACACTTGAGACAGTGAAGTTATTTATTTCCTCTCCCATTTTTGCATGTCTTTAAGAACCGAAACAGCAGAAGCCGAATCACCTTTCTGAACAAAACCAGAGATTATTGCAGTCCAAGAGACAACATTGCGCATCGGCATTAGTTTAAATTGCTTGATAGCATCATACATAGCCCCACATTTGGCATACAAATCAACAATAGCAGTTCCCACAAAAACATCCACCCCAGAGCCAACTTTGATCACACGCCCATGAATACTTTTACCCAATTCAAGCTCCTCAACTGAAGCACAGGCAGTCAAAACACTCGAGAATGTAAAAGCATTTGGAATAAGAGAGCCATGACGGCACATTTGGCTGAAAATTTCCAAGGCAACCCAATTATCCTTATTCTTAACCGCTCCGGATACTACAGCATTCCAACAAACCACATTCTCGCAGTGAACATCATATAATACCCTCAAAGCATCCTCGGTTTTACAACACTTCGAGAACAAATCTATCATTCCAGCCCTCACATATCCATTTGAAAAGAACCCGTTTTTTGTAACGAACCCATAAACCTGCACCCCACGCACTACATGCTGCAATGCACCACAAGCAGACAGAACAGTGCCATATGTAAACTCATCCATATCCGCTCCCACATTACGCATTTGACAGAAAATTCTCCAAGAATCCCCGAAAAGAGAATTCTTGTAACACCCTAAAATCATCAAATTCCATGTTACTAAATTTCTTATTGGAATTTCATCAAACAGCTTAAATGCATAATCCGTGCGACTGCATTCTGAGTAAGCTTTGATCAAATTGTTTGCGGCGTAGATATTAGAGTATAGTACTCGGTTTTTCAGTAAAAGGGCATGTGCTACATTGGTTTCTGAGAGTGTTAAGCCTCTCAAATCAGTAGGGTTGCTGAGCAAGAGAAGTGGATCTGTCCTACTACGATTCTCGGCGTTGAGCCTTCGAGTAATGCAACGGAGGAAATGAATTTGCGGTGTAAACATAATAATTTCTTGTGCGTTAAGGTTTGAATTATGATGCCATTCATTTGGATTCAATTAAAAAGATAGAAGAACTATGGAGTATATAGAGGGAAAATATTTGGATTCAGATGTTTCGATAACAATGTATATATAAAGAGTTCTACATTTGTCAACTAATAAGTCAAGATGGCCGAGCGGTCTAAGGCGCCAGTTTCAGGTACTGGTCCGAAAGGGCGTGGGTTCAAATCCCACTCTTGACAAAATAATTTTTCTTTTACTTTTTTCATTCTTTTTTCCAATTATATTTTCTTAATAAAAATATACATTTTCTTTTCTTTTTTTCCCATTATGTTTTCCTAAAAATATATATATATACATTTATTTTTTTCCCCTTTATATTTTCTTAAATAAATATATTAATAATCCATTTTTTCTTTTTTCCCCATTATATTTTCTTAAATAAATAAATACATTAATAGGGAGCCAGGAAAATGTATTCAATTGTTTGGGGTAAAGTTTCTTTTTTTTTTTTTTTTTTTTTTCCCATTATATTTTCTTAAATAAATATATACATTAATAGGGAGCAAGGAAAATGTATTCAATTGTTTGGGCTAAAGTCCCAATATAACCTTCTACCTTTTGTTTTCTCCCAGGCCGAACATTTAAATTTTTTTGGGACTATTAGTTATGACTGGAACCTAGAGTGTAAAAGAATCAATTTTTTTTTGGGAAAATTGCAATTTTGGTCCCATAACTTTGGGGGTGTCAAAACTAGTCCCACTCGATTTTCTTTTTCAAAAACACCTGTAATTTACAAATTGTATCAAAACTAGTCCCACTCGATTTTACTTTTTCAAAAACACTGTAATTTATAAATTGTATCAATTTGAGGACAAATCCCACCGCCGATTGGAATTTTCACCGAATTCATCACGTGATAAGCACGCGACACGAAATTTTGGGAATTTCTCACCCTCTTTGACACGGTGGAAATAAAATGCTAACATGGAAAGAGATTTGGAGAGAAAAAAAAATTCGTCACCGAGATTTGGAGGGAAAAAAAACTCGTCAACATCCTGTAATTGGACATATTTTTTGGGAGAAATGGTGGTGACGAGTTTTTTCCCCTCCAAATCTCTTTCCATGTTAGCATTTTATTTCCACCGTGTCAAAGAAGGTGAGAAATCCCCAAAATTTTAGGTCACGTGCTTATTACGTGTAATTGCATGCGAAAATTCCAATCGGCGGTGGGATTTGTCCTCAAATTGATACAATTTGTAAATTATAGGGTGTTTTGAAAAAGTAAAATCGAGTGGGACTAGTTTTGATACAATTTGTAAATTACGGTGTTTTTGAAAAAGTAAAATCGAGTGGGACTAGTTTTGACACCCCCCAAAGTTATGGGACCAAAATTGCAATTTTCCCATTTTTTTATTTGATTCGATGCGCTTTCGAAAAATCGAATATGAATCCAAATAAAATATATATTTAGATCTACGTATTATGTGAATATGAATATAAATATCATTAAATTTGATTCGAGTATTGAAAGAATATTAAAATAATATTATATATTTGTATTTTTATAAATCACTCTCATATAATCTTTAAGGTATATATTTATTTATGTAAATTATTAATATATAGTAAACATGATGTATTAAACACGATTTGATCGAAATAATATTGGGTTTGAAGAATATTTTTGAGTAGAAAGTTAAAAAAGAGTCCGTTAAATATTAGAGCCAAATTTCTATAAGTTCTCTAGAAATATTTAGAGGATGGTAGAGTAGTAGATATTTTATTATATTATCCTAGTGGATGAATTATAGCCATTAGATCAAATAAAATCTCAGTCATTGGTTAGAGAGTTGACTATTATAAATAAAGGTCGATCATTTTGTACGAAGGCAAAATTGAGAAGAATCAAGAAAAGCGTTCTCAGTAAAAACTCTCTTATTCCAAATATCTTATTTCTAAATAACTCATTTTGTTCAAAGTAATTAAATACATCTCTCCTCCAGCAAATAACATTTTTTAGATTCAAATTATTGTTAATATCCAATCATACATTGTAGAAAAACAATAAACATAGGTTAGAATTTCAAATACGAATATTCGAATTGATTCGCATATATTCGAATATATTTTCAAATAAGAATAACAAATGAATTTTTATATTCGAATATTAAAAGAACCCGAATAAGATTCTTCTCTATATGAACTCGATATGAATAAAATATCTTGATATTTGACTTTACATTCGTCTACACTCTAACTGGACCGTGAGAAGCACAAATATGTAGTGATTAAGGACTGAAGTTAATTGGGCTTACAAGTATTAAACCATCTCCAATGGGCCGCACCAAATTTGGTATGGTTTTTAGATCAAATTTGGGGTATTTTTGTCAAAACTATCTGCAACTCACTACAACAAACTTTACATTAAATGAATATTTTATTTTATAATAAATAAATTTTTCTTTATCTAATAATTGTAAGTCAAGCGGCTACGATAATCAGAGGGGGTGAATAGATTATCTCCATCTTTTCGATTAGCCCTCTTTTTCGAACCAAATGCTCAATCACAATAATAAATGTACGGAATGTAAACAACATGCGTTGATTTATAGTAGTTCAACCCACCTAGGGCCTAATCTACTACCACCCCAAAGATATCCGAGATGGATTTCAAAAAGAAAAAGAATTTTATTAATTACGCATTAATACAAATTCAACTTACAACACCTTTGAAGAGCACCACACTATTCTTCAACACCACCTTTGGAGATTACCACAATCTCCTTTGAAGATTACCACAATCTTTCTTCAACGGCACCTTGTGAAGATTACCACAATATTCAACCTTGAAGAATACCAAATTCATCAACACCTCAATAAGAAGATCACCACATTCTTCTTTCACCTATCACCTAGATCATCTAAGTGTGTTCTTACCACAAGAACACTCACAATGATATCTTGTGTTTGAATGATAACCAAAAATCAAGATTACAACTCAATAATGAATATTACAATTTGAGTGCAAAGTGTAATCAAGAATAGCCTAGACCTCATGGATGTGAAAGTGATAAGCTAGGCAAAATTACAACAAGAATAATAACAATGAAGGACAAATATTTGCTTGAAGTGTATCTTGTTGTGTTGTATCTCAATTGTTGTATTAGTTGCTCCAAAACTTCCTCTATTTATAGGAGATGATTGATCAAGCATAGGCTCTCTTGGGGATTGAAAATCTCTGAGAAAAATACAATTAAAATCAAGAGTATAGCTGTTAGAAATCAATCCCACAATTTAAGGAAATGTGTTTTTGTCAAACGATCATATTTTTCTTTGTCAAAGCACAGGCAACCGGTCGCACGAGAAATAGAAGTTTGAAACGAAGCACAATAAATTTACACGGCCGGTCGACGTAGGGTTCGGCCGGTCGACTCGACTCCAACCGGTCCCCTTATGGGTTTGGAAGAAAGAAAACGTTCATTTCAAGATGAGCGTTTGAGTCGGCCGTCGGGGGTCGCCACGTGGCCGATGCCATCGGCCGACGCGTCGCCGGCCGACCGACCGTCTTCCGTCTCATTTTGTTTTTGTTCCAAAATCATCTTCAGTACGGGTTGCCCTATACGGTGACCGGTTGACCTTGAGACAAAAAAGTTGTCCAATTTTTGTCGAAAATAAAACCCAAGAAATGCTCCAAAAATTTAGTAAAAACATTTAAACCAATCGGAAGTATTTAGACAACATTTAGGAACCTTGTTTAGAAGTGAAATCTTATAAACCCAAAATCATAAAAAGTGTTGTCCAATTTTATTTAAAATGAACTTGAAGAAATACTAGGAAAATATAAAAACCATTTTAAATCATTTAGGAGTATTTGGACAACAATTAAAAACATTGTTTTGGTGTAAAAATAAAATCATCAAAATTAAGATAAAAACATGTATCAAACAATAACTTCATTACTTTTACTTAACTACTATTAATTTAAATAAATAGAAAATACATATAATTAATATTAGCGTTTTTGTTTAATGTTACAAGTAAAGTAGTTTAATTTTAGCTTTCATTATTAGTGTTGTATTTTTAATTTTGAATTTGGAGCAACATTTTATAGTTTAATATATTTTTTAATTATTATGTTTATAGCAAATATTAATTATAACTAGTATAATGTCCGTATGATGCACATGGTGTAATATATTGAAGTATAGTATAATTATGATATTAAGAAATTGATATATTGTAGAAATGCTAATGAGGCGAGGTGGACGAGTATCACAAGACTCAAACCCGCTCTATCATTTGAACGGGAAAGGGTGCAGATTCACATGTCTTAAGCCGAATAAAATAATATATAATTTATTAAATAATATTTATTATAATTATTTAATATATTTTTTCAAAATATTATGTAAAAATAAAACAACAAATTAAAATTTTAGTAACATGGGAAAAAAATAGATTATATATTTTAAGCAAGTTAATACACATTGATTAAATATTTGAAGCAAGTTAACATTTTAGTAACAACACTTGTTAAGTTGTCTAAAACTTTAATAATTATATGTTCACTTAATAATTTTTGATAACTAAATTAAATTAGATCAATTGAGACATAAGCAATAAATAATAATATACATTAATATAATAAATAGGATAGAAGTATCATTTATTTTCTCAATAACAATATCGTTATACTCTAATCATGATTCTTTGAAAAAAACCATATTATAACATACGCGAATGAATAGTAACTATTAAAAAATAAATATAGCACAAATAATAGAACAAATAAATAGCATTTTTATTTATTCAATCAATACTAAAATAATTTAGATGCTATATGAAAATAATTTTATTTTATCCAATGTTTTATGTTTTTATTCTAATAACTTTTAGATTTATTTTAATACTTTTTCGATTTTATCGACGATATTAAAACTTATCAAATAAATTTTAGATTTATTTTATTATTCTAAGGCTTCATTTCATAGTTATTTATTTATATTATTTTGTGCATTCTTGGATAACTTTGATTTACTAAATATATTATAGATTTTATGTGCTCAATTTTATTTTATTTTATTTATTTTTATTTTAAATTTTAAATTTTTATGATGAGTCTTATCAAATAATATTAGATTTATTTTATACAATAACAAAAGTTAATAATATAATTTATTGGTATATATAATATAATAAAATTTAATGATATTTTATGGAATTACAAAATTCAGCTAAGATCTAAATAATTATTAAATTTTGTTTATTAATTTTCAGATTTCTTAAATAATTTTTAGATTTTGTTTTTAATTATTTTATTTTGAATTTTTACTATAAATAAGATGATATTATTCTAAGTTGGTAAGTATTAAATTCCATTTTTGAGAAAATAAGATTTATTATTTTTTAAATTAAGAAAAACAATTAAAATATTTACCAAGATTCGCTGTTATTAACCAACTAAAATATAAATCAACATTATACGTACATCTTATAGACAAGAAAAACAAAACCTACCAAAATTTAATTTAGACACAATATTTACCAAGATTTCGTTGTTATTTATTACATCTAGATTTTTGTCTATATATAATGCAAACCTTAATTATCTAAATTAAAAAATTTACCATATAATTATAATACTATATATAGTATATAGTTTAGGCGGGAAAAGTTTTGTAATACTATTATAGGTACTTCTCTTTTATATATATATATATATATAATGTATTATTACATATATTATTTAAAATATTAAATTAAAATATTAAATAACTAAAACTAAGTTATTTATTAATTAAATATATAATTGGTTGCTACCAAAAATACTTCTCTTCCACGAACTTGACCTCCGATTGAGCTCCTCTGCAAAACCTGCACAAAGGAGGCCTAGAGGGGTGCTCCAGCGTGCCATCTCCGATGCCTAAGTCAGTGACTTACGGAAGAAGAAAGAGGCAAAAATATAAGTAATATGAAAAGAGTGTAATTGGGTTAAGAATGAACCTGGACTTGGGCTTTTATAGCTTAGCCGGATTAGGGTTTAAAGTAAAATCGGGATTTTGTTACAATTTGTAAAGAATCATGATTAAGATAGGATCGGATCCCCAAAACCCTAATTTGCCTTTCAGGACCTCGGGTCCGAGTGACCTACTATACTCGAGTCATTACCTGTTTGCGCTTTTTACCGCTAGAACACAATAGATCCGGCTCTATTCTTCTTAAGGAATCGCCTCAGTTCAACCAGTAAGAAATACTACAGTTGAGTTCAACCAAGCAACGTTAACAGGTAGGCCCAATGTGCAATGCTAAACAAATCGGCCCAATACTTAAGCCTGCTCAACAGATTAGCCGACGCGTGAGCTCCACAGATCACCCAAAGACCAGCCCAATACTCGGGACTAACAGATCGGCCCAATAGGTGAAGCCCAACAGACCAGCCCGGTACTCAGGGCTTAACAGGTCGGCCCAATAGGTAAAGTCCTACAGATCAGCCCAACTATAGTTAGAAGGCCTATATTTCGACCATAGTTGATCTTAGGCTGAGCTGAGCTATTTCTAGGGTTTTGAGCTTTTCAAATTCCCGCCGCCCTTTGGTTTTTCAAAAATCGTGACACAATGATGTGACTGAAAGGACGCCCTTTCAACTCACTAACGCTTTGGTAACCGTGCAGTACCTCCTCGAACGACGAGACGCTTCTTTACCTCTCTCTTCTCTTAAAAAGGCCCCTTTACCATTCCATTCTCACTTTCCATCTTCTCGCTCCAAAAATCCCCTCTCAAGCCTTCCGGCCAACTCCTTTCGGCAAGTCCCTCCAGATTCCAGCGAATCATCTAGAATCCCAGTGCCTATTCACCACCAACATCTAAATCTTCTCCTACTATGTATTTTTCTTTTCCTTCTCTCTAGTTTCCCTTTTCTTTGATTTCCCTTTCATGCATTTCCTTTTTCTGCATTTCATGGCTTCATCTTCTTCACGATCAACTCCCTTAGACCCATACATAGCTGAATTAGAGAGGTGGTCCTCTGAGGATAGATCTCCTTCCTGACCCAGCCATGTAAATGAAAGTTCTCCTTCTGCAGACCCAGATGCCACTGAGTCGAGCTCCAACTCAGGGGTTATCGAAATTCAAGCACGGGGCCTTTGACAGGATACCCCCACGATTTCAAAGACACCGCTGTGACTGCCCATACTCTTCAAAACATCAAGAAAAATGCTAAAATTCCTTCTTCTTTTAAACTGATCTTGCCCAACAGCTCGGATAGGCCCAACCGACCTCATAATAGCCTAGCCTTCTTTGTAGGTCAGATAGAGGGGGTCTCTGATTTCCCATTTATACTTTCATGGCCGAGGTATCGACCCTCTACCGTGTCCCTCTTAACCAGTTAGCCCCGAACTCCTTCAGAATCACGGCGGGCTTTATTATTTTAACAAGCTATTTAGATTGAGCCTTCTGCCGATCTCTTCTCCGTTCTTTTTCAAGTAAAAACCTCCAGCACCAAGGGCCTCTTCTATATCACCTCTCGAGGTGATGCTCAATTTCTGAGTAAATATCCCTCCTCTAATAAATTTTGGAAGGATAAATATTTTTTCATTTCATCTCCTCAGCCCTGGGGCTTCCCCACCACTGGATCTGGACTCTTCCTCTACAACACAAACATAACCCTCAGGACCGATCTCCCGAGCTTCAGTATTTAATAAACAAACTCACTTTAGTGAAGTACGACCTATCTCGCCTCGTTACTCCTTCCCTCCTGTACTACTTCAAGTTAAGCCCTATCAAGGCTCCATTGAAGAATGACATCGATAATTATGCGTACACTACTGAATCAAATTTTTTTATCAAAATATATTCATACTTATCTCGATTTCCTCTTGCTGCAGACATCATGATGGCCGCTATGGTTGCCGAGCAGGAGGAGGAGAGGCTTGCTACCTCGACAAATCCACCTACTGGTGGAGGATCCTCCCCTACTCAAAGGGACAGGTCACCTCGGACCATCCGCCCTGACTCAGTTGCTATGGTCCTAGCTGAGCTCACAGGGCCTGAAGCTCGGCCCCTAAGTAAGCCTCCCCCCAAGAGGCCTGTCTCTGGTTCTGGCACTTCTCCCACCAAGAAACCTAAAGGCATTCCTTCTCCTAATCTGATCTCCTACGCACGTAATCCCATACACACTCCCGCCCAAACGTTTTTTTAGGAATTCAATCCGAGCTCGGGAGCCACTATCTGTAGAACGACCCAAATTTTCATGCCTTATTAATAAGAATTCTATTAATCATGTTATTTGTTTATTTTATGGAATAATAATGGAGAATTAGAAATTTATTAATGATTTTTCTACATAGTTAATTTGTTAAATTACGGATAATAAAAGAGCCTTTTTAATTGGATTGGTTATTTATATAATTTGGGCCTTATAATGAATAATTGGACTTTTAATTAGTATAGAGTATTAAATCGGCCCACATTATTAGTAAGTTGATTATAGGCCCATGTATCCTAAACCTAGCCCAATTGAGAGTAGGTTAAAACACGAGATATAAGACACGTAAAACACACGCATTGAGAACACATGAGAATAGACGCCTAAGAGAGAACAAAATCGGCGAGGAGGGAGAAAAGTAAGATAGGTGACTTCTCCAACGCAATTGATTCGAAAAAAGATTTTACTACCCCTAAGTTGACAGGCAAGTAATCTCGTTAGTTCATGTAGATTTTGAATTCTGTATGCAATATTAATGATTTTATACGTGGTTATGTCGAAGGGTGCATTTCAATTCGTTGCCTTTGTTGCGAATGTACGCAACACGGTTCAATTGAGGAATTTGACTATCTGATCTCAATTAATTTACATGTAATGGAAATCCCGTTGATTGCATACTGAAATTTGACAATCAATTACTATAGTTCAATTTAATAGCAAATGTTTACAATTCAACTGTTCTGTGCAAATATGTGGTCAAACTCATTTTATGTAATTGGTTAGTTTCTATACTAATGCTTTGAAAAGTTTGCTGGCATGAACTTTTAGTTTGATCTCTATGGTGCAATTCGTGTTTAATGTAATTCATTAGTTTAATGTAATTGGCTAGTTAAACTTTTAATAGATGTGTCCAATGAATCATTGTTCTCTATTCAATGATGAAACTGTTCATTCGGGTTGCAAAGAATTCGTCCGCAAATTAATAATGAGGGTAGATATATATTTAGTTGTTTATTATATTGGTTGAGGGATTGTCCCTAATTAATTGAACGCAAGATTTTTCCTAACGAATGAATGTAAGGTTTTCTCTAAATAGTTTTGAATCATTGAATATAGGGTTTTCCTTTAAATAATTGAATATAGGGGTTTCCTTGACTAATTGAACATAGAATTTTCCCTTAATTAAATGAATGTAGGCATGGTATTCCTCATATGACTTTTCCCCAAATATATTTGAATCTAGACTCTAGAGTTCACTAATTAATTGAACATAAGGTTTCCCGATTAGTGAGCATAGGGTTTATCCTGATCTATTAAATGTAGGATTTTCAATGATTAGTTGAACATATGGTCATCCCTAATTAACTAAATGTGCTTTTCCCTTAACTAATCGAATATAAGGTTTTTTTAATTAATTGAACATAGAGTTTATTCCTAATTAATTGAAAGCAGGATATTCAATAATTAGTGGGACATAGGGTTTATCCATAACTAATTGAATGTAGGGTTATTCCTAATTGATTGAACGTAAGTTTTTCCTAATCGGTTGAATGCGTGGTTTATCCCCAAAATGTCTCGCCTAACGTGATTTAATTATTATGATATACACTTACATTAATTCTCGTATTTAATGATATATTGCATCACGTAGGTTCATGCATCATTGTTAATGTATGTTCATAGCATTTCACGACTATCGCAACATTAAGTAGAGTCGAGTCATAAAGTATAATATTTTTCAAAAGAAAATGGGTGCACATTGTTCTATGATCTTTGGAGTGAGTGGGAAATTGGCGCGGGGGACCGCGTTCGACCATGTAATGTTAATGATCAAGGAAAAGGGCCTTCGGGCAAAAGAATGGAAATGGGCCTTCGGGCAAACGAATGGAAATGGGCCTTTGGGTAAAACGAAGGGAAATGGGCCTTCGGGCAAAATCACGGGTTCCAAATAACAAGGCATATTGCGACCCGATTAGAACAATGTGTTACCAAGTGAGCTCACGCCCAAAGAATGTTTCATGTAACGAAAGACAAAGTTTTATGTGAATGAAAGTTTTAAGCAATGAAATGCGAGTTTTTAAGCAAGTAAAATCTAAAGTCTTTTAAGTTATACAAGTTAAGATATTGCATTAGGCATGCATTCATGCATGATGTTACTTGTTGAGCTCCTTTAGCTCATCCCACGAATGTTAAATTTTTGGATGAGAATGCGAGAGAGGAAGGAGATGGCGGGCGCGATGATTTCGGGGAACCCATGTCAATGGAATTTTTATTATGTTCAAAGTTTTGACTTTTTAGTTCATTAAACATCGATTGTCATTGTGTTTTTAGTACGAATGTTTTGGATTAGTAATTATTAGTATTTATTCATTTTGCAAAGTTTTGAACGAAGTAAAAGTTTTACTATTTCATAATTTAGATATTTTTAAAGTGTTTCTCTTTATTTCTTATTTTCCGCATTAAAATTCAAGTAAGCTAGAAAAAGGCGCTACATTTAGTGGTATCGAGCCCAGGCTTTTTAAAATGGGATTCTGTAGACTTTGAAACGATTTAATTTACGACAAGTTTAAAGTCAATGAGTCATGGGTTACGAGTCGCGCCGAGCATCTCCTCACAACTTGGTAAACTTTACATTTATTGTCCTTACGAATTTATATGTTTATGTCTCTATGAAATGTACGCTTATGTGAATGTGTTTGAGATATTATTGATTATTGATACAACCATAATATGTTTCGTGCTTTGTTATTGATTTAATTGTATATTTAATTGTGCCTTTAATGCTTTTGATCTATCGAATGTGATAGTTGTTTCAAGCTTTAGCATATTATATTTATGATATTTAACAAGTTTCGAGGACGAAACTTTTTAAAAAGTGAATGGAGAATGTAACGACTTTTGATTTTCATGCATTAATAAGAATTCTATTAATCATGTTATTTGTTTATTTTATGGAATAATAATGGAGAATTAGAAATTTATTAATGATTTTACTACATTGTTAATTTGTTAAATTACGGATAATAAAAGAGCCTTTTTAATTGGATTGGTTAATTATATAATTTGGGCCTTATAATAAATAATTAGACTTTTAATTAGTATAGAGTATTAAATCAGGCCCACATTATTAGTAAGTTGATTATAGGCCCATGTATCCTAAACCTAGCCCAATTGAGAGTAGGTTAAAACAGGATATAAGACACGTAAAACACACGCATTGAGAACACACATAATAGATGCCTAAGAGAGAACATAATCGGCCAGAGGGAGAAAAGTAAGATAGGTGACTTTTCCAACGCAATTGATTCGAAAAAAGATTTTACTACCCCTAAATTGAGCAGACAAATAATCTCGTTAGTTCATGTAGATTTTGAATTACGTGTATGCAATATTAATGATTTTATACGTGGTTATGTCGAATGGTGCGTTTCGATTCGTTGCCTTTGTTGCCGAATGTACACAACACGGTTCAATTGAGGAATTTGACTATCTGATCTCAATTAATTTACATGTAATGGAAATCCCCGTTGATTGCATAATGAAATTTGACAATCAATTACTATAGTTCAATTTAATAGCAAATGTTTACAATTCAACTGTTCTGTGCAAATATGTGGTCAAACTCATTTTATGTAATTGGTTAGTTTCCTATACTAATGCTTTGAAAAGTTTGCTGGCATGAACTTTTAGTTTGATTTCTATGGTGCAATTCGTGTTTAATGTAATTCGTTAGTTTAATGTAATTGGCTAGTTAACCTTTTAATAGATGTGTCCAATGAATCATTGTTCTCTATTCAATGATGAAACTGTTCATTCGGGTTGCAAAGAATTCGTCCGCAAATTAATAATAAGGGTAGATATATATTTAGTAGTTTATTATATTGGTTGAGGGATTGTCCCTAATTAATTGAACACAAGATTTTTCCCTAACGAACTGAATGTAAGGTTTTCTCTAAATAGTTTTGAATCATTGAATATAGGGTTTTCCTTTAAATAATTGAATGTAGGGTTTCCCTTGACTAATTGAACATATAATTTTCCCTTAATTAAATGAATGTAGGCATGCTATTCCTCATATGACTTTTCCCCAAATATATTTGAATCTAGACTCTAGAGTTAACTAATTAATTGAACGTAAGGTTTCCGATTAGTGAGCATAGAGTTTATCCCTAATCTATTAAATGTAGGATTTTCAATGATTAGTTGAACATATGGTCATCCCTAATTAACTAAATGTGCTTTTCCCTTAACTAATCGAATATAAGGTTTTTCTTAATTAATTGAACATAGAGTTTATTCCTAATTAATTGAAAGCGGGATATTCAATAATTAGTGGGACATAGGGTTTATCCATAACTAATTGAATGTAGGGTTATTCCTAATTGATTGAACGTAAGTTTTTCCCTAATCGTTGAATGCGTGGTTTATCCTCAAAATGTCTCACTAACGTGATTTAATTATTATGATATACACTTACATTAATTCTCGTATTTAATGATATATTGCATCACGTAGGTTCATGCATCATTATTAATGTATGTTCATAGCATTTCACGACTATCGCAACATTAAGTAGAGTCGAGTCATAAAGTATAATATTTTTCAAAAGAAAATGGGTGCACATTGTTCTATGATCTTTGGAGTGAGTGGGAAATTGGCGCGGGGACCGCGTTCGACCATGTAATGTTAATGATCAAGGAAAAGGGGCCGGGCAAAAGAATGGAAATGGGCCTTCGGGCAAACGAATGGAAATGGGCCTTTGGGTAAAACGAAGGGAAATGGGCCTTCGGGCAAAATCACGGGTTCCAAATAACAAGGCACATTGCGACCCCGATTAGAACAATGTGTTACCAAGTGTGCTCACGTCCAAAGAATGTTTCATGTAACGAAAGACAAAGTTTTATGTGAATGAAAGTTTTAAGCAATGAAATGCGAGGTTTTTAAGCAAGTAAAATCTAAAGTCTTTTTAAGTTATACAAGTTAAGATATTGCATTAGGCATGCATTCATGCATGATGTTACTTGTTGAGCTCCTTTAGCTCATCCACGAATGTTAAATTTTAGGATGAGAATGCAGAGAGGAAGGAGATGGGCGTGATGACTCGGGGAACCCATGTCAATGGAATTTTTATTATGTTCAAAGTTTTGACTTTTTAGTTCATTAAACATCGATTGTCATTGTGTTTTTAGTACGAATGTTTTGGATTAGTAATTATTAGTATTTATTCATTTTGCAAAGTTTTGAATGAAGTAAAAGTTTTACTATTTCATAATTTAGATATTTTTAAAGTGTTTCTCTTTATTTCTTATTTTCCGCATTAAAATTCAAGTAAGCTAGAAAGGGCGCTACATTTAGTGGTATCAGAGCCCAGGCTTTTTAAAATCGGTTACGTAGACTTTGAAACGATTTAATTTACGACAAGTTTAAAGTCAATGAGTCATGGGTTCCGAGTCGCGCTTGAGCATCTCCTTCCACAACTTGGTAAACTTTACATTTATTGTCCTTACGAATTTATATGTTTATGTCTCTATGAAATGTACGCTTATGTGAATGTGTTTGAGATATTATTGATTATTGATACAACCATAATATGTTTCGTGCTTTGTTATTGATTTAATTGTATATTTAATTGTGCCTTTAATGCTTTTGATCTATCGAATGTGATAGTTGTTTCCAAGCTTTAGCATATTATATTTATGATATTTAACAAGTTTCGAGGACGAAACTTTTTAAAAAGTGCGGAGAATGTAACGATTGATTTTCATGCATTAATAAGAATTCTATTAATCATGTTATTTGTTTATTTTATGGAATAATAATGGAGAATTAGAAATTTATTAATGATTTTACTACATTGTTAATTTGTTAAATTACGGATAATAAAAGAGCCTTTTTAATTGGATTGGTTAATTATATAATTTGGGCCTTATAATAAATAATTAGACTTTTAATTAGTATAGAGTATTAAATCAGGCCCACATTATTAGTAAGTTGATTATAGGCCCATGTATCCTAAACCTAGCCCAATTGAGAGTAGGTTAAAACACGGATATAAGACACGTAAAACACACGCATTGAGAACACACATAATAGATGCCTAAGAGAGAACATAATCGGCCGAGGGAGAAAAGTAAGATAGGTGACTTTTCCAACGCAATTGATTCGAAAAAGATTTTACTACCCCTAAATTGAACAGACAAATAATCTCGTTAGTTCATGTAGATTTTGAATTCTCGTATGCAATATTAATGATTTTATACGTGGTTATGTCGAATGGTGCGTTTCGATTCGTTGCCTTTGTTGCGAATGTACACAACACGGTTCAATTGAGGAATTTGACTATCTGATCTCAATTAATTTACATGTAATGGAAATCCCCGTTGATTGCATAATGAAATTTGACAATCAATTACTATAGTTCAATTTAATAGCAAATGTTTACAATTCAACTGTTCTGTGCAAATATGTGGTCAAACTCATTTTATGTAATTGGTTAGTTTCCTATACTAATGCTTTGAAAAGTTTGCTGGCATGAACTTTTAGTTTGATTTCTATGGTGCAATTCGTGTTTAATGTAATTCGTTAGTTTAATGTAATTGGCTAGTTAACCTTTTAATAGATGTGTCCAATGAATCATTGTTCTCTATTCAATGATGAAACTGTTCATTCGGGTTGCAAAGAATTCGTCCGCAAATTAATAATAAGGGTAGATATATATTTAGTTGTTTATTATATTGGTTGAGGGATTGTCCCTAATTAATTGAACACAAGATTTTTCCCTAACGAATGAATGTAAGGTTTTCTCTAAATAGTTTTGAATCATTGAATATAGGGTTTTCCTTTAAATAATTGAATGTAGGGTTTCCTTGACTAATTGAACATATAATTTTCCCTTAATTAAATGAATGTAGGCATGCTATTCCTCATATGACTTTTCCCCAAATATATTTGAATCTAGACTCTAGAGTTAACTAATTAATTGAACGTAAGGTTTCACGATTAGTGAGCATAGAGTTTATCCCTAATCTATTAAATGTAGGATTTTCAATGATTAGTTGAACATATGGTCATCCCTAATTAACTAAATGTGCTTTTCCTTAACTAATCGAATATAAGGTTTTTCTTAATTAATTGAACATAGAGTTTATTCCTAATTAATTGAAAGCAGGATATTCAATAATTAGTGGGACATAGGGTTTATCCATAACTAATTGAATGTAGGGTTATTCCTAATTGATTGAACGTAAGTTTTTCCCTAATCGAGTTGAATGCGTGGTTTATCCTCAAAATGTCTACTAACGTGATTTAATTATTATGATATACACTTACATTAATTCTCGTATTTAATGATATATTGCACCACGTGAGGTTCATGCATCATTATTAATGTATGTTCATAGCATTTCACGACTATCGCAACATTAAGTAGAGTCGAGTCATAAAGTATAATATTTTTCAAAAGAAAATGGGTGCACATTGTTCTATGATCTTTGGAGTGAGTGGGAAATTGGCGCGGGGACCGGCGTTACGACCATGTAATGTTAATGATCAAGGAAAAGGGCCTTCGGGCAAAAGAATGGAAATGGGCCTTCGGGCAAACGAAACGGAAATGGGCCTTTGGGTAAAACGAAGGAAATGGGCCTTCGGGCAAAATCACGGGTTCCAAATAACAAGGCACATTGCGACCCCGATTAGAACAATGTGTTACCAAGTGTGCTCACGTCAAAGAATGTTTCATGTAACGAAAGACAAAGTTTTATGTGAATGAAAGTTTTAAGCAATGAAATGCGAGGTTTTTAAGCAAGTAAAATCTAAAGTCTTTTTAAGTTATACAAGTTAAGATATTGCATTAGGCATGCATTCATGCATGATGTTACTTGTTGAGCTCCTTTAGCTCATCCCACGAATGTTAAATTTTTGGATGAGAATGCGAGAGAGGAAGGAGATGGATGGGGCGCAGTGACTCGGGGAACCCATGTCAATGGAATTTTTATTATGTTCAAAGTTTTGACTTTTTAGTTCATTAAACATCGATTGTCATTGTGTTTTTAGTACGAATGTTTTGGATTAGTAATTATTAGTATTTATTCATTTTGCAAAGTTTTGAATGAAGTAAAAGTTTTACTATTTCATAATTTAGATATTTTTAAAGTGTTTCTCTTTATTTCTTATTTTCCGCATTAAAATTCAAGTAAGCTAGAAAAGGCGCTACATTTAGTGGTATCGAGCCAGGCTTTTTAAAATCGGTTCGTAGACTTTGAAACGATTTAATTTACGACAAGTTTAAAGTCAATGAGTCATGGGTTCGAGTCGCGCTTGAGCATCTCCTTCCACAACTTGGTAAACTTTACATTTATTGTCCTTACGAATTTATATGTTTATGTCTCTATGAAATGTACGCTTATGTGAATGTGTTTGAGATATTATTGATTATTGATACAACCATAATATGTTTCGTGCTTTGTTATTGATTTAATTGTATATTTAATTGTGCCTTTAATGCTTTTGATCTATCGAATGTGATAGTTGTTTCCAAGCTTTAGCATATTATATTTATGATATTTAACAAGTTTCGAGGACGAAACTTTTTAAAAAGTGCGGAGAATGTAACGACCCAGATTTTCATGCATTAATAAGAATTCTATTAATCATGTTATTTGTTTATTTTATGGAATAATAATGGAGAATTAGAAATTTATTAATGATTTTACTACATTGTTAATTTGTTAAATTACGGATAATAAAAGAGCCTTTTTAATTGGATTGGTTAATTATATAATTTGGGCCTTATAATAAATAATTAGACTTTTAATTAGTATAGAGTATTAAATCAGGCCCACATTATTAGTAAGTTGATTATATGCCCATGTATCCTAAACCTATCCCAATTGAGAGTAGGTTAAAACACGAGATATAAGACACGTAAAACACACGCATTGAGAACACACATAATAGATGCCTAAGAGAGAACATAATCGGCGAGAGGAGAAAAGTAAGATAGGTGACTTCTCCAACGCAATTGATTCGAAAAAAAGATTTTACTACCCCTAAATTGAACAGGCAAATAATCTCGTTAGTTCATGTAGATTTTGAATTACGTATGCAATATTAATGATTTTATACGTGGTTATGTCGAAGGGTGCGTTTCGATTCGTTGCCTTTGTTGCCGAATGTACACAACACGGTTCAATTGAGGAATTTGACTATCCGATCTCAATTAATTTACATGTAATGGAAATCCCCGTTTAGGGATGGGAAGGGGGCGGGCGGGGCGGGTATCTCGATACCCCAGGCCCGCCCCGTGGGGGGACAGGGGCGGGGGGCGGGGCTCCCGTGGTGATTTTTTTTATTTTTATTCATTTTTTAATCTTAAATTTTATATTATTAATAATTTTTAATATTATATTTTATATTATAAATACATATTATTTATAAAATTTTGCATTATATATGCTTAATATAATATTTTTACATAAAACTATATTATTTTATAATATATATATAAAATATACATTAAATATATTAAAAAATAAATAAAAAATAGCATGGATGGCGGGTACCCGCGGGCGGAGGTGAGACCCAGCCCGCCCCGCCCGCCTCGCCGGGTCACGGGGCGGGCGGGTCGGCGTGGCGGGCGGGGCGGGTACCCGGTGGGGCGGGTCATTTTGGCATCCTTATCCCCGTTGATTGCATACTGAAATTTGACAATCAATTACTATAGTTCAATTTAATAGCAAATGTTTACAATTCAACTGTTCTGTGCAAATATGTGGTCAAACTCATTTTATGTAATTGGTTAGTTTCCTATACTATTGCTTTGAAAAGTTTGCTGGCATGAACTTTTAGTTTGATCTCTATGGTGCAATTCGTGTTTAATGTAATTCGTTAGTTTAATGTGATTGGCTAGTTAAACTTTTAATAGATGTGTCCAATGAATCATTGTTCTCTATTCAATGATGAAACTGTTCATTCGGGTTGCAAAGAATTCGTCCGCAAATTAATAATAAGGGTAGATATATATTTAGTTGTTTATTAGGGGTGGGCATCGGGTCGGATAGTCGGGTTTCGGGTAGTCGGGTCGGGTATCCGAAGTTGTCGGGTGGCAAATATAGCTACCCGCCACCGAACCGATATTATCGGGTATCGAGATTCGGTACCCGAAATAACCGTGCACCACCAATCGGGTTTCGGATAATATATTTTTTATTATTTAATTTTGCTCCTTTGAGGCTGTTTATTACAGACTTTTGAGGGAAAAAAAGGGAAAATAGAGTATGGGACGTCATTCCCAGAATCCCAACCACCACTAGTCCACTACATCCAATTTTGTCCCAACTTTCCTCCATAAAAATATAAACAAATAAACTTTGTCCCCAACTTTCTCACACATTCACGCCCAATTTTGCACAATACTGCAATACACACACTCCAAAGTCCAACCCACTTCACAATACACAGACACACTACTCACCCACACACCACGCTTTGTACACACAAATAGAAAACCGAGGAAAATCCTAGAGGGTGGGAGAAATTTAGAGATAAAAGGAGAACGAGCTTTACCTTTTGCCGAGCCGAGTTCATTTCATTGTTGGAAAGGAAAGTGAGGGCGAATGGTGATTTTGTGAAGAGTGAAGAGAGAAAAGAGGAAACATAGAGTCTCAGGGAGAGATCAAGCCCTATTCTATTTCTCTTTTTTTTTTTTTTTAATTAGTGCGGGCACCGATCGGGTATTCGGGTACTAATTTCACAACCCGAACCCGATCCGACTTATTAAGTTCGGTTATCGGGTTACCCAAAACCGATTTTTAAAAAATAACCGACCCGATCGGCTTTTATCCGTCGGATCGGGTCAAGGACCCGACTACCCGACCCCGAATGCCCACCCCTATTGTTTATTATATTGGTTGAGGGATTGTCCCTAATTAATTGAACGCAAGATTTTCCCTAACGAATGAATGTAAGGTTTTCTCTAAATAGTTTTGAATCATTGAATATAGGGTTTTACTTTAAATAATTGAATATAGGGGTTTCCATTGACTAATTGAACATAGAATTTTCCCTTAATTAAATGAATGTAGGCATGGTATTCCTCATATGACTTTTCCCAAATATATTTGAATCTAGACTCGAGTTCACTAATTAATTGAACGTAAGGTTTCCGATTAGTGAGCATAGGGTTTATCCCGATCTATTAAATGTAGGATTTTCAATGATTAGTTGAACATATGGTCATCCCTAATTAACTAAATGTGCTTTTCCCTTAACTAATCGAATATAAGGTTTTTCTTAATTAGTTGAACATAGAGTTTATTCCTAATTAATTGAAAGCAGGATATTCAATAATTAGTGGGACATAGGGTTTATCCATAACTAATTGAATGTAGGGTTATTCCTAATTGATTGAACGTAAGTTTTTCCCTAATCAGTTGAATGTGTGGTTTAACCTCAAATTGTCTCGGCTAACGTGATTTAATTATTATGATATACACTTACATTAATTCTCGTATTTAATGATATATTGCATCACGTAGGTTCATGCATCATTGTTAATGTATGTTCATAGCATTTCACGAGCATCGCAACATTAAGTAGAGTCGAGTCATAAAGTATAATATTTTTCAAAAGAAAATGGGTGCACATTGTTCTATGATCTTTGGAGTGAGTGGGAAATGGGCGCGGGGGACCGGCGTTCGACCATGTAATGTTAATATTCAAGGAAAAGGGCCTTCGGGCAAAAAGAATGGAAATGGGCCTTCGGGCAAACGAATGGAAATGGGCCCGGGTAAAAGCGAATGGAAATTGGCCTTCGGCAAAATCACGGGTTCCAAATAACAAGGCCCACTGCGACCACGATTAGAACAATGTGTTACCAAGTGAGCTCACGTCCAAAGAATGTTTCATGTAACGAAAGACAAAGTTTTATGTGAATGAAAGTTTAAGTAATGAAATGTAGGTTTTTAAGCAAGTAAAATCTAAAGTCTTTTTAAGTTATACAAGTTAAGATATTGCATTAGGCATGCATTCATGCATGAGGTTACTTGTTGAGCTCCTTTAGCTCATCCCACGAATGTTAAATTTTTGAGATGAGAATGCGAGAGAGGAAGGAGATGGCGGTATTTGATGACTCGGGGAACCCATGTCAATGGAATTTTTATTATGTTCAAAGTTTTAACTTAGTTCATTAAACGTCGATTGTCATTGTGTTTCTAGTACGAATGTTTTGGATTAGTAATTATTAGTATTTATTCACTGCAAAGTTTCGAACGATGTAAATGTTTTACTATTTCATAATTTAGATATTTTTAAAGTGTTTCTCTTTATTTCTTATTTTCCGCATTAAAATTCAAGTAAGCTAGAAAGGCGCCGCAACCTCACAACTCCCGGAGATTAGCGGACCCCACGAGATCACCTCCCCTCGGGGCCGAATTTAAGAGGAGATCCCGAGATTGCCCTAGTGGACAATGTCACTATCACATTTGATGACCTTACCTCGGAGAATGCTCCCCTCCTCCTACTTAGGGGTTTATGTAATCCTTTTATTATCGTATTTTCATCTCTTGTACTTGTAATATTTTTCCAAGTAATGAAGATCATTTTCCGTTATTCATCTTTTCTCGATCTCTTGCTTTCACAAAGAGCTCAGATTTCATTCACACATGCGAGTTTGATTGATGAGCTTAAGTTCAACAATTTGGTGTGTTTTTTTGTTTTTTATAGCAAAGAAATTGGTGTAGTATATCCATCGTGGCCCCAAGTATTTGGATACTAGCTCGAGCTGAGCTCCAAATACTTGTCAATTCATTCAAAGGAAGCTGGCTCGAGCCGAGCTCCTTGCATGGTCTCGTGGCCCCAAGTATTTGGAGACTAGCTCGAGCTGAGCTCCAAATACTTGTCAATTCTTCTACATTTATTTTCGAACACACAATTCAGGGAAGTAGATAATTTCATTCAAAACATAACTTCATTACATCAGGTATTTCCCATTCTAAGAATAATATTTCTTTAAGTTACTACTGTTCCATGCCCTTGGAAGCCTTCGCCCATCAAGCTTCTCCAACTCATATGCACCTCCGGCTAGCACCTTCGTCACCCGAAGTGGCCCTTCCCAATTCACATCCAATTTTCCCTTGTTCTTGCTAGCATCCGACCTCCTCAACACCAGATCTCCGACCTGAAAGGCCCTCCTCATCACCTTCTTGTTATATGCTGCCTTGATCCTTCCCCTTGTCCTTTCCATCTGTAAGAATGCCATCTCTATTTTCTCATTAATAGTGTCTAAGGCCTCTTGAATCATCATTTCATTTGCATTCTCCTCAAAAGCTTGCACTTGATGATTCTCCATCCCGATCTCTGCTGGTATAACAACATCCATTCCATACACTAAGCTAAAAGGAGTTTCCCCTGTTGCCTCTTTAGGATTAGTTCGATAAGCCCACAAAATCGAGCTGAGCTCTCGAACCCATGCACCTCCTGCCTTCTCCAACCGAGCTTTGAGTCCTTGGACCAGAATCCTGTTGGTAACTTCCACTTGACCATTGGCTTGTGGATGAGCTACCGACGTAAAATTTTGCTTGATCTTCAATTTCTCACACCAAGCTCGGATCCCTGCTCCAGCAAATTGTGTCCCATTATCCGATATGAGAACCCGAGGTGTTCCATAACTGCAAGAAATATTTTGCTAAATGAACTTCATCACTGCATCCTCATTTATTTTAGCTAAGGGTTCGGCTTCCACCCACTTGCTAAAATTATCAATTGCCACTATCAAGAACTTCCACTGACTCGAAGCTGGAGGAAATGACCCTACTATATCAATACTCCATTTTGCGAATGGACATGCCGAGCTCATAGTCATGAGCTCCTCCGCTGGTTGATGTATTAGTGGTGCATGAATCTATCATTTCTCGCATGCTCTTACTAGCTTCTCTGTTTCCTCCTTCAGATAAGGCCAAAAATACCATGCCCTTAACCTCTTTTTTACCAAGATTCTTGCTCCCATATGATTTCCACAACACCCCTCATGCATCTATCTCAACACATATGTGCCCTCTTCTCCACGCAAACACCTCAACAAATGCATAGAAAAAGCCTCTTTTGTATAACTTATCCCCGATTATGCAAAAACGCGTGGCTTGTATTTTTTGCCGACCTGCTTCGCTCTTATTTCCTAGCAAAACTCCTCCCTATAGATAGGCCATAATGGCCGACCTGCAATCCTGCTTTTATTCAATCTCCCCGATCTCCAAACTCAACACGGTTTCCTTTGCAACTAGGAATGTGATCTGCTTAGCTTGATTCTCTAAGGCCGAACTGACCATTTTTGCTAAGAAATCCGCCCTTCCGTTCTCCGCCCTTGGGACCTGACAAATCTTGACCTCTTTCAGTTTTCCCTCTAGAGCTCGGTATACTTCAACATACCTCTTCATCCTCTCTTCCCTAAATTCGAATTCTCCAACGATTTGCTTATGGACGAGCTGAGAGCCCATATAAATAAGCGTTCTAGTAGCACCCATTTCGATAGCCATTTGGATCCCCCTGATAAATGCCTCATACTCCGCCTCATTATTAGACAACAAAATCATTCTCAACTCTTTGCGGACTAATTAAGATAATACCAAAGACCACAACCCAACCTTCCTACCGAGCCACCCACGTAAATTACCCATGCTCCCTATTCACTATCGGCTCTTGTCAACTCTTGCACAAAATCCGCCAAGCCACGAGCCTTGATGGCCAACCTTCTCTAAAACTCGATATCATATTCGCTCAATTCAATGGCTCATTTCACCAACCTACCCGCCGACTCTGGATTGCTCATCACATTTCTCAAAGAATGGTTAGTTCGAACAATTACCTTATGTTTATGCGAGAGAAAATATGGCCGAAGCCTCCTTGTAGTTACAACCAACGCCAAACCCGCATTCTCGATCTCCGTATACTGTAGCTCGACATTCCTCATCACTTTAATGATGTAGTACACCGGCTTTTGGGCCGGCCTCTCCTTCCTGATCAAAATCGTGCTAACGCCTTGCTCTCCTACCCAGATGTACAAGTATAGGGGTTCTCCCAACACTAGCTTAGTCAGTAATGACAAATTAACCAAGTATTCTTTTAAATCCTCGAAAGCTCTCTGGCAATCCTCATCCCAAACAAACTTTTTCGCCTTCCTTAACACCTTAAAGAATGGCAAACTCCTCTCCACCAAGCGAGAAATAAATCTGTTCAAGGCTGCTAGCCGACCTGTCAGACATTGCACCTCCTTAGCATCCCGAGGTGGCGTCATCTCTCTAATGACTCTAACCTTTTCCGGGTTAGCCTCTATCCCTTTCTCCGTCACCGTGTATCCTAAGAATTTTCTCGACCTCACACCAAAAGCACACTTCTTAGGATTGAGCTTCATTCGGTATTTTCTCAAGGTATCAAAGGCTTCTGCCAAGTCCTTCACATGGTCTACTGCTCTCATGCTCTTGACTAGCATGTCATCCATGTATACCTCCATGTTCCTCCCGAGCTGCCCCTCAAACATTTTATCCACTAATCTCTGATGCGTGGCTCCTGCATTCTTCAATCCAAACGGCATCACCACCTAGCAAAAGGTACCAAAAGAAGTGGTGAAGCTCACCCTCTTTTGGTCCTCCTCCGCCAATATGATCTGATGGTAGCCCTGCGACGCGTCCATTATGCTAAGCAACTCGCACCTGGAAGTTGAATCCACCAACTGATCGATCCTAGGCAATGGATAATAGTCCTTTGGGCAAACCCTATTCAAGTCTCGAAAATCCACGCACATCATCCAATCATCCTCTGTTTTTGGCACTAGCACAACGTTAGATAACCACTCTGGAAACTGAATCTCTTTGATGGCATCAAGGGTGACCGGTCACTGCCTATAGCGATTGATCGCTGTCTATGGCGACTAGTTGCTATGGATAGTGACCGTTCGCTCAAGAAACAGAGAAGAAAACAATTTTATCCAACTCTTCAGGCACCGGTCTCCCTCCCTACCCCAAAGTCTCTGTTCTATTTTCTGATTTAAAACATTCAAGTATGATCTCCCTACTAGAGCGATCAGTCGACCTCTGCACAGAGAAGTTGTTCGATTTTTATCAAAAATAAAATTCATGAAGTACTTCAACAACTTAGTAAAAACCAAATGAAATGTATTAAAGCATTTGGACAACTTTTAGAAACATTGTTTTGGTATAAAACTCATTTATATAAAATTATCAAAATCAAAATAAAAATATTGTTCTAACAAACTCCCTATTTTTTTATGATTTCAACCCAAAATGATTTTAAGAAAGCGAGTATAAAAGTAACAAGATTTTCCGGTCAAAATAATCTATCCATTTTAAGCAACACTTCTCAAGACAAAAATCATAAGATATACGGAGCAAAAGTTATTCAAAACAATTTTAAAAGCTCCCCATATCAACATGCTAAGCATTGAATAGCAAAGAATCTAATAACTTTTAAGCTAGAAGCTTAGCTTTTTCACAATAGCTTAAAATGCTTAAGGGCTTAAAAACTCCCCATGTCAAAATAAATCATTAGAAGCTCATCATATATAAGAGTAATAAGGCAATATTCCACAACTTAGGGGTTTTAGCTTATTCGAATATGCTTTTTACAAATGAGTTTTTCTATGAGTTTTTCCTAGCTCAATTAATCTTATCATTTAATTTTTGAGCTCATTGTATTTTTCTCCCCCTTTGGAATTATCAAAAAGACCACTAGCATAATAAAAGCACCATATATAGATATCAAAGCGCGCATGAGAGTAAAAATGAGCAATAACCATGAAAATATCATGCTATGAGTTTAAAGGTCTAGAATTTCAACACGTGGAGACGAGCAATGATGAGAATTACCATAATATCATGCAAGGACCATGAGAGAGGCCTTATTTCATACAATTATGATCAATATGTGAATTTCAAGCAATGAAACCAAGGAGGGCGTGCAAAAGAGTGAAATATCATTGAGACATTTTAGCAAACACATGACATGCTTAGATAGAGGACAAGGATGTATATGCAATTTGTATATCGAATTATGCCCAAACTTTCAATACCAATCCTAATATTAGTGCAATAATTCATTAACATAAACAATACCCAACAAGTAAATTCATCATTCATAAATACCAAAAGTTTCAAAAACAATATCCAAGGGTTCAAAGCATAGGAAATGATAAAAGTGAAACCAAACTTACCAATGATTGAGGAAGAGGAATGAGAGAGATTGTAGATGATTTGAAGCTCAATATAATAGCAAATGCAAGAAATATGATCATTTGGTAAGATATGTGTGTGAAATGTGCGAGAGGTGTGTAGAGTGTGAAATAAAAAATGAAGGAGGACATATGGTTTTTTTTTAAAAAAATTTAGCACTTATGTCGATCGGACACTATAGGGGGGTGACCAGTGCGTGAATACAACGATCAGTCGCCCTCCATAGAGACATGTCCCTATTCCAGTGTAATCACTCTGTTCGATTTGAAGTTTTGAAAATGTAATTTTTCACCGCAAAATATTAATATGCTCAAAATGCAAATATGGAGCTTATTCGATAGGCATTACGCCTAAACGAGCTCGAATAGAGTTAAAGACTCGGCAATTAATGGATTTGTAAATATCCGCGAATTGATCTTGAGGCGAAACAAATGATTGCTTTGAAATCAAGCACATAGGCATACAACATGACGAATATCGGGTCTACTTGCGGTTAAGTAAAGTAAACTACCAATCATACCTCGATACTTGGTTTCATCAACCGATTTACCTTTTTCATCATTGTCAAGCTTGATGTTTGTTGCCATTGGAGTTGCAACGGTTCTTCCTCCTTCAATCCCAAAATTCTTTAGAAGTTCTTTGGTATACTTTGATTGTGATATGTAAATACCTTCTTGGCATTGTTTGATTTGGAGTCCAAGGAAGAAGTTGTGTTCTCCCATCATACTCATCTCAAATTCACCTTGTCTTAACTTGGAAAATATCTTGCACAAAGATTCATTAGTAGCACCGAAAATAATATCATCAACATAAATTTGAACTAAAAGGTTACCTTTTTCAATGACAAAGAGAGTAGTATCAATTTTACCTCTTGTAAAATTATTTTCTAGTAGAAAAGAACTTAGTCTATCATACCATGCTCGAGGTGCTTGTTTAAAACCATATAAAATCTTTTTGAGTTTATAAACATCATTTGGTCTTGAAAAATTTTCAAACCCCGGAGATTATTTAACATAGACTTCTTCTTGAATAAAACCTTTTAAGAAAACAGATTTAACATCCATTTGTAAAGTTTGGAATTTTTAAAATAAGAATAGGCAAGTAATATACGAATAGCTTCTAAACGTGCTACGGGTGCAAAAGTTTCATCATAGTCAATACATTCCTCTTGACAATAGCCTTGAACTACTAACCTTGCTTTATTTCGAATGGTGTTGCCTTGATTGTCTAGTTTGTCCCGGAATACCCATTTTGTTCCGATGATAGTTTGTGAAGAATGACAAGACACAAGTTTCCAAACGTCATTCCTTTCAAATTGATTTAGCTCTTCTTGCATCTCTAGAAACCAATCTTCATCTTCAATGGCTTCCTTAGCATTCTTTGGCTCTTTTTGTGATATTAGAGCTTTTTCAGCAAATTTTCTTCTAGTCATTACCTTGTCAAGTGTATCGTCAATAATAAAGTTGGCTTACACTTATCAAATTGAACTTAAGCCCTTCTAATAATAGAATATCTTTGAGAGAGAAAAATGACTTACTAATATCTCCATTGCCAAGGATTTTTTCTTTGTCATTCCCAAACATAACCATTCCTCCTTCTTGTCACTTGATGTCGGTGAAGATATATTCCTTTCCAGTCATATGACGCGAACACCCGCTGTCCACGAGGTATTTTGAATCTTCTTTGACCGTAATTGCCCCAAATACCTACAATTAATTTGTTTTTATGTACCCTAGAGTGTTGGAGTCTATAGGGGTTAGCATTGAGACCTTTGGGTCTCCAAAAATGACCATTACTATTTCTAATTTTACAAGTGCTAGCAAAATATCCACTTTTACCACAAGAAAAACAAGTAATCATTTTAGGACTACTAACATGTATGAAAGTTGGAGTCGGTTTGAAAAGGTTTGTAACTAAATCCTAGTTTTGGTTGCTCACTTCTTTGTGCACCAAAATATTTTGTAACATTAACGGTACTCAAGTTAAAACGTTGCACATCCTTTTTCAAAATTTCTATCTCCTTTGTGAGCAATTATTTTTCGGAATCAAGACTCTTAACTTTAGCAAGAGTAATAGTATGAGCATGGTCAAAAGATTCATAAGAATAAAATAACTTATCTTTTTTTAACTTTAAGTCTTTAAAATCCTTTTTCAAACTCTTGTATTTGCAAATCATATCTCTAAACTCATTTTGTAAATTATCATAATCTTCTCGAAGTTCATCAATTAAGGACAAATAAGAAGAGTTAGAGTGTACCTCATTGTTTTCATCATCTATGGCCATGAGACTTTATTTGGTTTCCTCTTCATCATCCGATGTTGCAAGAAGGTCATCCCACATTTTGATATCCGTATTCAAAGCCTTTTTTTTCGGAAAAAACTTTTTCTTCTTTTGTTCTTCCTCCGCCATCTTAGGACAATCGCTTATAAAGTGCCTGAGTTTTCCGCATTTAAAGCACGAATTGTCTCTTGCCTTTCTTGTCTTATTTTTGTTGACAAATTTGGCAAATTTTCGTACAAGGGCGGTCGTTCCCTCATCATCCGTCCTCATCACTAGACACTAGCGTAATAAGAACTATTTGAACTTGAGGAAAGATCTTTATGCATAGATTGCATACCCAATTGAGAGGTGGATGGTTTGTAATTCTTTATGCGTAGATTGCATACCCAATTGAGAGGTGGATGGTTTGTAATTCTTTCTTTCTTTGAGATAGACTTTATAAATGAGAAGATTTCCAATAACCTCATCAAACTTGAGAGTTTCAAGATTTTGAGCTTCCGTGATAGCCGTTACCTTTTTGGACCAAGAACCAGGAAACTTGTAGAAAACATTACATTCAATCTTTCCAAAAGGCGTAGTTGTTGACGTCGAATAGTGGCAACGTTTTGGTTGAGAACGGTTGTACGTAAGATAGCTTTCGTTCGTAGCCATAGATCTTTTCTCTTTACTCACAAAGATTAAACGAGCTTGCCAAAGAGTTTGGCTTTGATACCACTTGTTAGTCCAAGTGGCTACGAAAATCTAGAGGGGGGTGAAGAGATTTTCCCGATTTTCCGATTTATGCCCTCTTTTTGAATAATATGATGACAAATAAAATGTGTGGAAAAATAAATCAACACTCGATTATTTGTAGTGTTTCAACCCACCTAGGGCACCACACTCTTTTTACACCAACACCTTTGAAGAGCACCAAACTCTTCTTATAACTTTGAAGAGCACCAAACTCCTCAATACTTAATGAATCAACTAAGTATATTCTTGCCAAAAGAACACTCAACAAATATGTCTTGTTTTGGATGATTTGATCAATCATGATTACAACTCAAATGAAAGTATACAACTTTGAGAGTAGAAGTGTAATCAAGAAAGAAAACCTAATAAGCAAGATGTGAAAGTATAATGCTTAGGCTATTACAACAAGAGTATGAAAATGATGGCTTTAGAAGTTTGCTGAATTTTTCTTGTTGTGAGGTAGAATAATGTATTGTATTTGATCCCCCAATGCTTCATCTATTTATAGAAGAGCTCCAAGATGTTTTTAACACAGGCACCTCCCAATTTGATTTATGCAAAAAAAACGATCAAAACAACTTCAAATAATGATTAATAAATGTAAAGCCTTAATTTCTTTGAGAAGTGTTTCGCAACGGATAGAATTTTCATGTCAAAAGACTATAGCGACGATCGCTATGTTTAAATTTGAAATATTAAACTGTTGAATAAAATTTTGACACAAAGATAGTATCAAAAGCGACCGATCCATCGTCATAGCGACCGATCACTTTGTTTATGGTGATTTAGTTGCTATGGATAATGAATGTTCGCTCTTGAAACAGCGATGAAGAAAATAATTTTATCCAACTCTTGAGGGACCGGTCACCCTCGCCCTCCCCTGTCCCAAAGTCTCTGTTCTATTTTTTGATTTAAAATATTTAGGTACGAGTCTCCCTACTAGGACGACCGGTCGACCTCTTCACAGAGAAGTTATCTGATTTTTGTCAAAAATAAAGTTCAGGAAGTACTTCAACAACTTAGTAAAAACCAAATGAAATGTATTGAAGTATTTGGACAACTTTTAGAAATATTGTTTTGGTATAAAACTCTTTTATATGAATTCATCAAAATCAAAATAAAAATATTGTTCTAACAAGAAGTTGTATTTTTTGCCATGGAAAACTAGAATTGATATAGATGAGCGGAATGTGTCGGCCATAGCAATGTCCGATAAGCGAACAAGGCCTTGATACCACTGATGGAAATTGTTTTAGGATATAATAGATATTTTATTTTGTATTATTTTATGTATGAAAAATGAGTAAGGTTAGAAATGAGAGTCTTGTTTTTGTAAGTGTAATATAATATGTGATATAGTTGGTGGTGCGTCAATTGTAAGTGAAGTAGATAGTTTCTGGTTAATAAAAGAATGCAGAGACTAACGCAAAAGTAGTTTTATTTCTTGTCTTTGTTTTTTAAAACATATACAAAAATACCTCTACATCTATTTATATTTGTCTAATGAGGCCTCTGAGTTTCTTCCCATCAAAGTAAACTTGTTCTAAACTATTCTAGTTCCATTTTGTAATTCCAATACTTTTAGAGTTTTTTCCATACAATATAATAAAATGGCTTAAATAAAGCATATAAAAGAATCCCTCTTTTACTCATACTACTCTTGTATGACAACTAATAGCTAGAGTAGTTTACATATAAAAGGACCCCAACTATTTAAAGTCCGTATAAATTGATTAAATGAATAAAAATAAGGAGGGCAGATTTTATATTTTCACAAAAATGCCCAATTTATTTCAATTTTTTGCCAGCAACCAAAATACTTAATCAAATAATTAACTGCTTAAAGCCTTAAACCTTCTTGAAAGAGTAGTAGATATAGAACTTTACTTGGTGCATTTGCAATAAAATTTTGTGGTTACTATTCAAATAAGTAGACAATTAATCAATAATATACAGATCAAATCAGGGGAAAACTGTTGATCAGAAAAGCTGATGAGGATATATGATGATAAATTTTAGCTACTTTTATGCTTCTAAAGTGAAATGACCATTTCTGAACACCAAACCTAAAATCTTTAAGAACCATCTACCAGAATTAAATACTTCATGGTTTGTGAAGTCAATGCCAATAGTACTTCAGTTTAACTAATAATGAAAATGGATGAGAGATGATTGAGAATGAAAACTCATGTTGTCGAAAACCAATTGGTGGAGTTCATTCTTGATTGCTGTCTTAATCGAGTATGCTACTGGTTGTTGGTGGAAACATTATATAACTTAGATATAAAATTGCTGGTGAAGTGTTTGATTAATCCTCTAGTATCCATTTGTTTTTGTAAAGTCCGGCACTGTCATTGCAGGTACTTGAATTCGGACTTCATCATTGATGAGTAATACCTGTGACCACTAGACTAATCCCATGGTGAGGGGTAAATCGTAATCTCCCTTTTTTATTTGCAATTATTTATTTAATTCGGTTTTAATTAATTATTATCCCATTAAAAACCGTTAATGGAGCACAATCATTAAAAAAGGTCCATGCGACCCAATTTACGATATTAGGCCCTTGAAGCCCAACTCATTACATCAGGCTCATGTGGACCTAATCCCATTATGTCATGTCTAATCATTATTAGGTAAGTACAATTCAACTGTTTAATTTTTCTTACCCTCTGGATTTTTTTCCTACACATTCCGGAACAACCGAAGGCCACTCTAACATTGTTTGTGTGTTGCAGACTAATTCTCTATGCGTGGCTTGAACCTTGAACTTTGACTCAGGAACTTAGCTTAGAGTACCACTTGGAATGAGCTGCCCAATTTTTAGCGGCATCAATGCCAAAGTTTATATACAACCGTAACGATACATGTAAAAGTCTTTTCGTGTTCTAATATTAGTTTAGCGAAACCACATATGGTGATTTTTTTTCCACATATATAAGCTTATATGTATTATAGATTTAATCTGTATTACTTACGTAACATTAATTAGTGAAAATAGAAAAGACATAAAACATAACTTTGGAAAACCCCATGATCAAATTAAATATGTAAAATAAGAAATAGACAATAAGAAGATACGCTCCCTCTTCAAGTTAAATTGATGTAGTCACCTCCACTTTTATATATGAGATAGAAGGATAGAATTGTTGTAGTCATTTAAACTATCCCAAGAGTAATGTAAAAAGGGCAATGCCTAGAATTAAAGAACAATGAACATGTGAAAATTCATATTCCATTAATAGAAAAAACAGTTAAGAGATGACATTGAATTATTGGAACATCTTATCTCTATAAACTCATTTGGTTATCTTACCTAACCTTCATCCTAGGAGGGAAATAAAATTTCTTTGCTTGTTGTTATCAATTTAAGTACTATATTGTTCTTTGTTTGCTTTATAACAAAAAGGAATTATACTCATTGATAGGAAGTTTTTATTTCTATCATCCTCATAATCAAGCATTTGTTTTATATTATAATGGTAGAAGATGTCAAGCAAAAAATATGAATATGGTTTTGAATTTTTTTGTTAAAAATGAAGAGTTGAAAGACAATTCAATCTCAATGTGGTACTCTTGATAAATATGTTATTAATCATATGGATGGTTCAATTGATTAATAAAAATATTAGAAGTGCTTTATTATAAAAGTTTAATAAGTGATTTTGCCTAAGGCATTAAAATCTCTAGATAAGGTTATGCAAGGTTGTCCCAGTGAAGATGCTCAAGTAAAATGACGTAGCTAATAAATGAGGTGGATTGGATATTAATTTATACTTTGCTTCTTTCGGGACATGGATTTCACGAGCCTTTGTTATAACTTAAGTGGGGTAATGTGACTTGTCATTAGAGATGGTAATGAGGCGGGTCGAAACTCGGCCCATGTCAAACTCGTCCCTTTAGGAACGGATCTTAACCTGTCAAACGGGTCCCAAAGCGGGTCTCGGGTCCAACTTTGTAAAACCCATCGGGTCCGGTAGGGATGGCAAAATGACCCACCCCGACAGTGCCACCCGCCCGCCCACCTTTGTTGGGCGCCTGACCCGTGACCCGTGGTGAGGTGGGGCGGGTCTGGGTATCCCCGTGACCCGTGTTGACCCGTGGTGACTTAAAATGTGATCAATTATGATGACTTAAAATGTTATATAATTTATATCCCTCTTATAAATACAACACTATAGTCTAAATAGTTTAAACACTTCATGACTTAAAATATGACAAATAATTGAAATTTTATGCAAATAATCATAAAGATGAATTTATTGTATTTTGAGATTCCAACATCTCTCGCGCACATATATTAAACATCAAATGATCATATTTTATCATTCTTTACATTTATTTAATTTTTTTGACAAAAGTAAAAAAATATTAAGTAAATATTTATTATATGAGTGTTTATCATTCTGCATTATAGTTTGTTGTTTCTATTTTCATTTTAGAAATTAGTTTTACTTGTATATATTTTTGTTTTAGCTCTTATTGCAGTAATCATCCTATTAAAGTTTCAAAGGCTTTGGCGATAATGATGATGCTTGAATTGTATTTGAATTTTTGTATTTTGAATTTTAAGATTTTTATCCTTGTAATGCAACATAAAAACTTTGTGTATTTTATTTTTGCCTATTTAGTTCAATGTTATATTGTTATACATGCTTTAATTTAAAATTTAGATTTAAATAAAAAAATAATATTTTTTTCTTGTAGTCCGATAGTGGTCAGTTTATTAAAACCCACTATAATTAGGATTAAATTAGGTCATATGATAGCCGTTTAATGGTGATCCGTTTAACCCAAAACCCATTTAGGCGAAGCCCTATAAGACTGGCCCTCTAGGGCTACGGCCAAATGCTAATATTGAATATTTTTGGACTGCTTGGGCCTGTCATGTGATCTGAGTTTTTGGACATCAATATCTAATAGACTAAGGCTGAGATATACTCATCCAAACACAATTCAGGTAGGCCTAAATTTATATTTTAAGCATTGAAAATGAGAGAGTATGTTACTCGATTATAAATCAAATATACAAAGAACTGTTTACCTTATTATTATAACATAATAAGGAAAAGGGAATAAATTTTTAGAGACACGTGTATGGCCAAATTTAGAGACAATATTATTAGTGGATGAAATTTGAAACGATTGCAGATCCACACACAACCAATGCCCAATCATTCATCAATATTTGATAATATAATTGTGTACACCTAAGTATCCATCATTTATTCTGATGTAACATATTTTAGTAGACGTGGCGGATTTTAATTGGCTATAAAACGACACTACTTTAAGCGTAGAAGCACTGTTGACATATCCATATCCATTGATGCGAACAGCCTCAGCAGAGAGGTTTGACTTTTTTATACCTAGTTTCTAAAACGTTATTTTAATTTATTAGACCAAGTCAAGAGTACCCTACGAATCAACACCTGTACTAAATTTGTCCATATTGCATTTACTACGTATGTATTAATTCAGTGCATTTTGTATTTATCAAATAAAAATATGGGTTAATTATAAAAAGTGCCCTTAAGGTTGATCAAATTACAATAAAACCCATTAACTTTTAAAATTACAAAATTGCCACTGAGGTTTTATTGTGTCTAATATTTTCCTCTTTATAAGCACAAAATATTTCAAAATACCTTCTCACATTTATAATAATATTACAGATTTAGCCCCTTAATTTTAACACTCGAATCAAACCCGAGGTATTTTTGTAATGTTGAAACTTAGCTGGGTTTTTGTATTTAGGTCAGACCTCAAGGGTATCTTTTTGTTATTATCCCTAAAAATATTAACATATTATTTATGCAGTTAGAATATATATATATATATATATATATATATGTAGGATTTGGATCGGGTGAGTCCACATATCTTATATGAGTACACGAGACCAAATCACGAGACCTTGATTTAATTTTTAAACGATTGAGATTAAACAGATTTTACCATTTTTTAATATATAATTTAAAATAAAAAATGGTTGTTTGGTAATTTTAATTAAAATCAGTTTTGGGAGGAAGTTATTTTCGGGAGTGGGCTATAATTTAGGAGCCGTTTTGGAGACGTGTGTGTATCCAAAATCTTTGCATATCTCTCCAACTTGGTAAATGAAGAGTCGGAAAATAGTTATTCTCCTTTTGCTAACACAAGATTAATCTCTCTCGCAAAAATTTAACATTTCTCCATTGTTAATTCTTGAGGGTTCTCCTACAAAGCATCTCCCCACCCCTACCGCGATTAGTTGTTGTTCACCCCTATCGGGAGAAATACCGACAAAGTGTGAAATCTTTCATCCGAAAATCAAAAATCGACTTATCGGTCGGCCGAATTTTAAGTAGGAGTTGAACCATCCGCAACTACGTCACTTAGGGCGTTTTGAAATTTCCTCGAAGTAGCGGCCTTAAACTCCCAAATTTCTTTGTAAAATCCTTATTCTAGCAGTACCAAATCATTTATCTTCTTCGTTCGTCCTTTTTGAATTTCGAGCGGTACTAAATCGCATTTTATCTTCTTCGTTCGTTCTTTTTTGTAATTTCTTTTTTTTTACCGATTTTACTAGTTGAAAAAACAAAGTTAGCGACAAATGAGATTAACGAGGCTTTCAACCGCTTATTGTTGTTGATAATTATGCTTATGCATGTTTTATATTATGCTTATCTATGTTTTATATTATGCTCTCAAATTAGGGGTAATTGGTATTGTGTTTTTTTCTAAGTGGGGGGATTGCTTATTGATGTTTTCAACTACGTATTGTTGTTGATAATTATGCTTATCGTAGTTTGTTTTATGCTTATACATATCTTATATTATGTTTATGATTGGTTGATTTTTATGCTTATAAATATTTTGTTTGTTAATAAATGCTTTATATAAATGACTAGTGTCTTTTTTTTTTTGATAGATTTTTGTTGGAAATGGCAAAAGATGTATGAACGAGCAAAGGAAGTCGATTTTCTGGTTTGGCGAATGAGTCCGCCAAATCGAGTTATGATCACAACGAAACGTTGTTGTTTCATACTTTGATCAAAATGTTGAATTTTGTAGTATTTTATAGCCATTTTAAATATGGTTGGTTTTGACGCATACATGCGTAGTTGATATAGGAATATTTTCTAGTTAGTGTCGTATTTATTTTCATGGTTTTTAGATCATCGTAAGCATAATTCAATTGCTTTGTAAGCGTAATTGATTGCCTTGTAAGCAATATTCAATTGCTTTGTAATAATTCAATTGCTTTGTAAGCAATTATTTTGATGGTTTGATGGTTTTGTAAACATAATTCAATTGCCTTCTAAGCACCATAACATCCTTTCACAAGCAATACTTTACGCACAAATAAGCAATTGAATATATGGGACTCAGTAGTAACCAAATTTTGTAAGAATGTTGAATTATTTGCTCGAAAAGCACTACAATATTCACAAATAAGTTGAGTACATAGTAGTAATAAGCATTACAATAACCACACATGTGCAATTTGTAATATGTGAATAAGCAAAGTATTTAACAAATAAATAAGCGATCACAACATATTCTCGAACACATACTTTTTTTTTTTATTTATTAATAATCATTTTTAAAATGGTATTAGTTGTCGAATTGTCAAAATTCATTCCTTCTTTTGGAGTAATATTTTCGTCACATTCTCGGTATCTAGTTCGGAGATGAATCGATATTATTTCAATCATTTGTTGTGACACATGTGCAATCCCACTGAATCAAATAAAATAAATAATTAAGCAATATTCGAATATACATAAGCGTATTGTTATGCACATGTAAGCAAACATCTAGCCATAGCTAAGCAAAAATCTTGAGTTAGAACAAATGGGGACGTAATCAAATTTTTGACTACATACAAGTAAGTATTCGTGCATACATAAACAACATTTTAGTATCACTCAAGCAAATTTCGGGTTGAAAAAACCGTCAACGATTGAATGAATAAGAGTCCATATAAGTATAAATTTTTAATTTTTGCATAACATGATAGTTCTTCTCAAACAAACTATTATTAATATGAGATTTTAAAACACAAGAATAACTAAGCAACATTTTGCATACGTGCAAGCAAGTTTTTAAGCACATATAAGCAATATTATGACCATATCAAGAATTTTTTTAAAAATAAAAATGAAAATGACGAAATTTCATGTAATTTACTAGATTTAGCACATGGAGTTAAGGAAACATATCATCAAATTTATTTGAAATCAACTACACAACGTGTGTTTAATGAAGGATGACCAATTGTGGGTAGCGCCTATTTTCATGGGATTTACTAGATTTAATCAACCTCCCTATTTTTTATGTGGACTAATTTGCCCCATTTTGACTTTACCATTTATTTTATTAACACTAATCGGAATTAATAATTGTCATTGAAATAGGTAGATATGTGGTCTGGATTTGGTCTTATGTACTCATATAATAGGAGGGTCATATATAACCCCGCCATATATATGTATGTATATAAGGGCTAAAATAATTTAGTTATTCGGTAATCGACTTAAGTTAAAAGCCACCTTAACTCGATTCATTAACTTATCATGAACAAATCTTGAACATTTTTATCATGCTCGGTTTGAACTTGATTCGATATATGTACAAAACTTAAAACTCGATTAATTTCACCTCGACTAAACCCCGCTCAAGCTCAATTCATTAATAGTCATACAAAATTCAAACACAAATTTTAAAGCTAGATAAAAATTAATTAATTACAAATATCAAAATGATAATTAACATGCATGTTCGAGTTTACTCCACCTTCATAATTTGGAGGGATAAATTTGAAGTTAAGAATTTCAAATTTATAATAACAAATCCATTGAATTTGTTTGGAAATACCGTATGCTTATTATATACACTCAATATATATTGAGCTTCACCCAATTTTGTAGATATTGTACTTAATGTACATAATATTCACAATTCACCATTTTTAAAGATGGACATTGGAAAATTGTCACTATTTTCCGTTAGGTGCGTCAATTTGTGACATGATACGATAACTTGATACAAATCTAACATGAATTTAGCAGGTATAAATACATCTCTTTGTGGGTTCGGATCAAATTCAGTCCGAAACGGCTAATACGAAAAAAATAGGTCAAGCGGATGGATATCCGCCCAATGTCAATACAATTAATATATTTAACCAATTTAGTTGTACAAACAGTGCATTTGTCATATTTAACAAATTATTAAATGCATTTTATAGTAACTAAATGTATTTTATTTGCAATTTTAGTTTTTCTCTTTTATTTTCCATTTATTTTTGTGTCGGACATTAAATTATATAGTTATTTAGGTGTCGTGTTGGGTTATATGTGTCATAAATTGGTCGTGTATGTTGACACGAATAATTAGACGTGTTGTGTCGGGTTACCCGTGTCATAAATAAGTCGTGCTCACAGATCTTGATATGAATAATTAAATATATCGTGTTCGAGTTTTTGTAAAATGTCTAATACGCATATCATGATACAACCTACGAATTCAAAATACGATTTCGATTGACACCTTTTACTTTCCGTGTATTAATGCACTGACTTTTTACTCGGGTATTTGTGGACCACATTGACAAACACGTGGCAGTGAGATGTTATATGTATATCTTGCTTCCCGTATATATTACTACGTTTGTTTCTAGAGAATAATCATGTATGTACTCAAGTTATGAACGTGGCAGCTATCTGTACATTTTGCTCCTTCCAAAAAATTTCATTTTTATTCTTGACCCAAAAAAATAATTTTATTTACCACTTTATAAAAGTGAGGTATCAAATGTGGATTCACTAGAGAAAACAAAATGGATAAAGTATTCCAATTAGGAAGGACATAATGTGGTTTATAATGATGGGAGAAATGATAAATTTGTTTTTTCTTAACGTAAATTCTATTAATAAAATTCATTTATAGTATCTCGTCAAACACCTATTAAATTAAGGACCTAGTCGCAAAAGTATGAGATTGATGTAGTGTGGCAAATCGTTTCAAGTTTGTCCCTTAAGAAAAGCAGTATGAAATGTGATTAAATGTGCACATAAAGTAAACAAAATTAATTCTAAACACTCTAATCAAGTTTGATTTAGGAGAAGAATTAAAATAGGATTCAAAAAGCAAACTCAATTAAAGCGAAAGAGCAAAATCGGATAGAAATCAGTGTTAAAACTAAATCAAGCCAACTAATTTATCACACAACTGCACACCAATTGACCAATCAGATCAACTATTCATTTAGAACTAAATCTGATAACTTTTATATTCATATATTAGTTCTAGATCTAATTCAATAAATTAATCAAATTAGATTATATATTATTGATTTATATCTAACCCTTGATTGAATTTATTCTGTAAATGAAATTGTCTCTTGATCTTAATCACTACCTAGAATTAACGAAGAGTTTGTTAGACAATTATATTGATTACAATTCAAATCAATTCAATTAAGGATGGCTAAATCAATCAATTAATAGTATAACTTGTTCATTTAATTCCTGGATGTGTAAGTTGAATCATCCTAACTCTAGATCTAACAAATTAGTTCATGCTTTTGATATGGTGGTTTTCATTTCAATTGAATGATTAACTAAATTCACAAACATAAGTAAATAAATCAATCATGCAATTAATTAATATCAAACAATAATTAGAGATTGAAAAATACTATACTTGGATATATATATATATATATATATATATATATAGAGAGAGAGAGAGAGAGAGAGAGAGAGAGAGAGAGAGAGAGAGAGAGAGAGTAATTAATAATATTTCGCCAAAGGTAAAGCAAGATGAACTATTCGCCAATAAACCAAAGACTTCTTCAAATATTAAAAAAAAAAAAAAAAAAAGCAAAGTTGTTTCTTGTAAACGCCTAGACTCTCCTATTGTGCTGTCAAAGTTACCCTAAAAGCCTCTAATGATGGGTACTTAATATATTCACAAATATAAGCCATAAGATCTATAACGATATTAGAGTTCAAAACACAATAGTTTTTTTCAAGGCAGTTGAGGCAAAATAAGACACTAACTTCTATTGAGTTGTATTTTCATCCACTAATTTAGGGGTGTGGTAAAATAAGACACTAACTTCTAATTTCTTGCAGTTGAGTCCAATTTATGTCAAGTAAATACAAAATCAACCAAAATTGGGAGCAACCAAAATTTATGTCCAATTTATGTCGGTAAATACGAAATCAACCAAAATTGCACCGTAATTTTGCGGATTTTAGTCCCTTCGACCATTTTTAATTACACCGACATATTTGATTATTTTTATTTCCACATGGGCGGGTTGAAATCCCCCAAATTTGGGAGCAACTCGGTGATTTCATAGCGACAAAAATTGAACTCAATATGCAACAAATTAGAAGTTAATGTCTTATTTTGCACATCTCTAAATCGTGGACGAAAGTGCAACTCAATATAATTAGTTAATGGACTCAACTAGTGGGTACTCACACTCTTAGCACTCAATACTTTAGCCTGGAGGTTCGAGTTTGAGTGTGGGGAAAAGACATGAAACACACTTCCGGGGGTGAGAAGTCCATGAGTGGCGACACGGATGGATAGCCCAAAGGAAATGTTAAGAAAAAGGCCCATTTGAAATAGTCGCGGCCATTACAAAAAGGCACAATTTAGCCGTTGAGACAATGTTTCACATATTGCTGTCAACCATATATGGTCTTGTGTCGCCACGATCTCCATACTCCATCCGATGTTCGTGTTGCCAACTCTATATAAATCAAAGTCAACTCAACAAATAACATAAATACCAAATATTTACTTCTCCCACTACAGTTCAGTTCATTGGGTTATGAACCAAAAATAGTCCTTCTCTAAGTTAGGAGTCTCTCGTTCGCTTTAGGGTTTCGGTTAGGGTCTTTCCCAATCTTGGTCCCTCCTTCGAGGTTTCTTCGCCTCGGTAAGCTTTTTACGCTCGTTCCCTCTTCTCCTCTTCTTTATTCTCGTGTTTGTCTCTTCGTCGTCCTCCCCACCACCGGTTTTCACTTTTCTTTGTTTTCCTATCCATTCCTCGTGTGTTTGTGTCTAGTCCTTGATCATGTCTTGTTTCAATTTATGGGAGTCGCATAACGAGTCCCTAGTCTGTTTTCTTGTTAGTCTCGTGTCATTTTGTGTCTTTTCTTTTTGTTTTTAAGGTTAGTTGTGGATTTAATTATGACAAATCTTACGGATACTGAGTTGGGGTTTTGGATCTCGATGAAGACAATGGTGATATAGCGATTGCAAATATCCCATAGAACCGTTGCATGGTATGAACCCTGCGTCAAAAACTCTAAACTCGTTCTATCTTCCGGAAGTTATGAAAAAATCTTGGAAACCGAAGAAAGGTTTTACGGCTCGAGAATGGGGAAGAATCTCTATCTTTTCTGTTTTGAGGACCCAAAGGAAAGAGATTAGGTTATTAAAAACCAACCTCGCACTTTGAAGGCTTCTTATTTGCGATTTGTAGGTCCCGAGGGGTGTGAGTAAGGTTTAGAAGGGGGTTGAATAAACCTTACCAACTTTTCGATTTTAGTCCTTTTAAAACTATTACAGAGTTAACTCAAAAGCTTGATTTGTGTCCTTGAGGACAACTAAGTTGGTTATTCAACTAAGTTAGCCACTCACCGGACTCGATCGAGCATTTTAACCCGAACTTTAACTTGACTTTGTTGGTTTTATCGTGGAAGACTTAACACCCTTTGAATTATTTTATGATTGTTTTAACACTTGATTTTAACACTTGGTTATTAATCAGTTGGACAACAAATATGAGTTTATCAACGAGATATGATGTAAGTATGCGAGAAATGTAAGTGTGCTAAAAAATAAATGACACATATAATTTTTACAAAGGTTCGAAGATGGGGTAATTCTTCTAATCCTCTCTTCTCCAACTCTGGAGGAATTCACTATGTAATAAATCTGTTTACAAAGTGGTAAACAATCTAGAGTCGCCTTGGTCACACACGGTGGCTTATCTTCCGACTCGGTTTCTTTGCAGGCGGCTGCCGTGCTCTTCTTGACTTACTTTCTCAAGCTCTTGGATTTGATCACGAAACCCTCCAATAACTTGATCTTGGTTCGAACTTGAACCTTCCTACAATCCTCCTTAGAAAATAGACCCTTTTGATTCTTCAAAAGTTTCTTCTTCAACATTTTGAAGTTGTCTTTTATTCTGACTTGTGTTGGATCGATTTCCTTTGAATTTCAGGCTAGAGGATATGCTTGAATATATTTGAGAATATTTTAGGTTAATAGCTTTAATAATGTTTGATTTCTCGGTATGCAAGGTCCAGGTATTCAAGGTAACCTTTTCTCAATGAGTTTCTCGGCCTTTTTATAGTGAACTTTTGAAATTTTGCCCGTTGAAGAGATAAGCTAATTTCAAAAGTCACTTAAGATCGTTGGCTTGTCTTTTCTTGGTTTTCAATCTTGAGATGTTGACCCTTCCTCGTATTAAATGAATGTGCAAACTTTTCGTGTTCTCGACACGAGGTGCGATCTTCCCATTAGTTTATTCTTTTTGCACGCGGGATGAGCACTTTAAACCTGGAAACATGAAAACATTACTAACTTAAGTAATGTTCTTGACTTACGGCAGCAACGGATTTATCTCGATTAACTTCACTTGGTTGTCGATCTTTTATTCCCTAGGTGACTTGAGCTAGCTTCCAATCCTTGGATGACTCATCTATCACTTCAACTTGAGACTTGTCTTCTTGAGTTGACGACTCTTCACACGGTTGATTCACGGATGATATTTCTTGATCGAGTTCTTGACTTTTCTTCCATGCCATACCCGGTGTCTTGCGGTGGAGTCTTCACTTTAGTCTTGGTGACTTCCCGTATTTCAAGGCGTAGGCGACTTGACTCGATTTTTCCTCTATCTATTACAATGTAAATTACAAAGAAAATGGGGTGCCAACTTTCTAGTTTAAGTTTTACATGGTATCATCAAAATCTACAAAATAAATTTCCTAAAACGATTCAATACATCTCGGCAATGAACAACCATCAATGATAAAAATTACGCGAGCCTCCTTTTGGATACGGTCATACGGGCGTCACGATAATATTCAGTGGTATGTATGAATGAAAAGGCGTTAACTCGCATGGCGAAACAAATCGGAATTTTTGAAACATGGGATCTCCTAGAAGATGGATTGTTTGGCAAGTCGGCACGATATAAAGAATCTATTGATATCATTACGCCGTTACCCGTGAACTTACTATTAATGTGAAGGGTGACACCCTATGGATACAACTAAAATATGAGGCTCTCCCGGTATAATGTTTTTGTTGTGGAATCATAGTCCACCATTTTTGATCTTGTGAGGAATACGACAATAACGAATATCCCCTCAAGCCAAATATGGCCCTTTGCTTAAAGCCTCTCCCCACAAAAGAACTCGAACCGTATTGAACCCAGACCCAAACCCCACCCTACCGCCCAATGTAACCTTAACTCATACAATTTCCAACCAAAAACACCCATACCTCATCCCCCCGACCCCACACACGCCCAACCATACCCCATCCCAACTCATCAAACTCCGAACATGCCCATTTATCCATGCCCTCCTCCCTATCACAAAAATCTGACCTTAATTCCCACTATCGATTTTAGCCATTTCAAACCTCTCCTCTCTAAAAGACCGGTGAACAACCCAAAACAACCCACCACTTCATGTACACCGACCATGGTTCTTGGGGAACCGAACACATCCTTCCTTGCTTCGCGCCAAATACAAGTCCCCATATGAACATAACCTCATCCATCCATGTCAAACAACCATTACACCCGATCCCTAGCTACAAAAATCCTCAAACCCTACATAGGCCAAATCACCCTCTAAATGGAACCGCAAAAATCAACGCCTCCCTAACCAAACCCCACTTGACCACTCAAACCACCAAAACAGCCGCTAAAAGAAAACTACCAAAATCCCTCATGACCACCACTAAAAATCCTCAAAACACACTTTCTAAAAAACCCAAATTTTCTGAATCATTGATATCTCAAGTGAATACTCCTTAATGGTGGATGTTGCGGATAAGAAATCCCACCAAGCCCAATGAGTTGATACGATTTGAACCGCAGTCGGGAGCTTGAGAACCCCAAATAGTTCAAGTCTTAAACGAGAAATCAAACGGAAAGATCCCATTTTGGTCTTCCATATGGAAACCAAATTAGTAGCTAACTTGAAATTACGAAGGTGTGCAATCGATTACATGATTATAGTCTTTTTGGTGTTGATTGTGACATGAAGAATGGTGGACGTCGATGGTGCTTATGCCTCCTATGGAAAAAGGGTCAATCAAAATAAATATTTAGTTATCATCCCCGCATGCAATTGTTGTGATGATTAGTGACCGGTTCAAGTTTAAATTGGAAGATATCATGCATATACGGATGGCGGAGGAGAATCGAAAGCAAAACATGTGGCATTTGATTAGGGACCTAAAACCCCATCGGATACATCGTGGCTATGTATCATGGATTTTAACGAGATTATGTTTCATCATGAAAAGATAAGTGGGAGAGTTAAGGATAATGTAAAAATTGAAGCATTTATGAAAGCTCGATGTACGTTGAACTCGATGATCTTGGTTTCTAGGGGTACAAATTTACCTGGTCGAATAGGAAGCCAATGAAAGTAATATTCAAGAAACTTTGGACATTCGCAAATTAAGGTTGGATCTCTTCTTGGATTACAAAGTTGAACATTTGACAAGGCTAAAGATCTTATCACGAGTCCCCGCTTCTTTCATGGTCCAAAGGGGGTAGAAGTTCGAGGAAAAAACTCGAATTTTCAGATTTGAGAAGATGTGGCTACAAGATGAATATTCCGACCATTTATTTAAGAAGCTTGGGTGATAATTCAGTCACACCACGCCTACTACGGCCGTTAGGGACAAAATTGAACAGTGGGATCCTCATTCTTTGAGTGATCGCAAAATTCTTACCGCAAGCGTGCGGTGTCAAGTTTTAATATAGGTTTTGAAAGTAGGGTTATCGTCTCCACAGGATTGTTATCAAATTTTATACTAAGTACTATAATTAAAATAGCTTAATTCTATCAAGAAATCGAAAAGAGATGAGTTGTTTTTAAACTAAAAAGAAAACTAAAAATAAGCAAACAATTGGTTCAAACAATTAATCAAACACGTAAAAGATGAATTCTAGAGGGTTGCTAGTTATCCCTATGTTTTCAATTCAGTTTATTAATCACAAGTTATCAATCTATAAGCCAATATTCCTACTTTTTATCACTTCCTCTCTCGAGTGCCAAGTGATTCTAGGTTACAATTTCTAATTTCGATATCTCTATAAAAATCATAAATTAAACCCTAATACGCTCAATGAATATTCTATCACAGGCTTCAAAAGATTCATAAACCTCTCGGTTCTATGAAACCCTAGGTTATGCTATTCAATGGCCGGCGTTCAATTATCTCTCAAGGCGTCAAATTAAACACGCCAAACAATCTAAATTATTGATCGGATAATCCGATACAATCAAATCAAATAGCACAAATAGATTAATAAATATGCGAATTTCATAAATCGGAAATCAAAACATAGGTTCAAACGTAAGTTACATCAATCCCCTAGAAAAATAGGTTTAGCTCATGATGGATGTATAAAAACTCGTAAAGGAATAATTATGCATCTCAAAGATCAACAAAGAAAAGCAAAGAAAGAATTGAGAAGAAAAGAGAAGGAATTCTCTCTGTGTCCAGACGAGAAGTGCCTCCAATTGCCGTCCCGAACTCTAGCTCTGTGTCTCTTACCTTGCGTTGTGCTCCAAATAATGTCCGGCCCCTGTTTGTGCGTCTTCGTGGTGTATTTATAAGTCGAAGCCCTTGAAAATCCGTCCAAAACGGCCAAAAAAATAAAACAACCCATATCAGTCCGCTTCAGGCACGTTTCCTTGATCCATCGCGCTGACAGCCGCCGCTCACTCTTCTCTGCCGCAAAGCGATCTGCTTTGACATCGCCCACGATGCACGACAGCGTCTTATTTGCTCGTAGCTGGCCGCGCTTGCTTGTTACTGTTGTTCACCACATTTGCAGCGCGCTTGAACCTGAACTCTGTTCTTTGTATATTTGGGCACCGCAGCGCCCCACCTTCCCCTGCGCCCTTTGTTTAGTTTTCGACCCCCGTTTTTGCACGGGCGCGGGGTTTTTTGCAGCTAACGGCGCTCGATCTTGCTCGATAGTTTTCCATTTTTCAACTTCTAAAATGCGATTTTTATCATCCAAACATGTTTTCACCGTTTTTTGCTCAATTTCGGCTATCAAGATCAGTCCCGAACCTCGACGACAACAAATGACACAAACTCGACTCAAACGACACTAAAATAGCCGAAAACAATGCAAAATCCTCGTCAGAATACTTAATACGTTGGTATAAAACCAACTTAACATTGAGTTGGGAAAAGAAACACTTTGGGCATATGACTAGCCAAATTATAATATCTAGAGAGCAACTTCATCATATTTAGTCCGGATCCCTACCATGGAGATGATCTCATGAAAAAGGATCAAAGATGGGGACAAAAACACACCTTTCTTTCACAAGGTGCAAAATGTTAAAAAATGCCGGAATACTATAGAATGGATCAAGGATGGGGATGGACGAGCTATGGATGAAGCCAATTATTAAGGTTTTGGGAATTTTTTCCAGAACCTATTTAAATCCGAAACTAATCTTAGAATGGACGGGGCCATTGATGCAATCAACACTAGAATTTCAAGCGAGCTCAACAAAGAACTTATGCGCCTCATTTATTGAAACAGAGGTTACAGAGAGCACTAAGCACAAATGCATCTTCCAAGGCCCATGGGCGGATGGTATGCATGCTCTCTTTACCCGACCTTTTGGCCTTTTGTGCGTAATGATATTGTTTGATTACTCTTAAAGCATCTCGAATAATAGTGTCAACCCCTCCCCTTAATAACACTCATATAGTTTTAATCCCTAAGATAAAATTTGGAGTTACCTCATGGACGGACGCATGAATTTATACTTGGGGGACAAAATCAAATATAATATAAATAAAAACAAAACATACAAGTTTTTGCGATCGAACTACTTGTTGAAAAGTAAATAAAATTATATTCACCAAACTATTTATTAAATTTAGGCATCTTAAGTTGTGCTCGACGATTCTTCATAACTTCAAAGTCATCAATGATTGAGTCGACATCAAAAGTTTGAGCGATTTCTTTCTCGATATACATTAGTAATGAACTAGCCAAAAAGTCATCTTCCATCTTATTCCGCAATCTTGTCTTGACAATCTTCATAGATGAAAATGCTCGTTCTGTTGTTGTTGTGAGACCTGGAAGAGTCAAAATAAGTCTAACTATCTATCAACAAGATGGTAGTTCTTTGTCTTTCCGTCTTTGATAAAAACGGCACAACTCGAAAGACTTGATACATTTTAAAAATGTTGATTACCTTGAATATCAAATTGAAAAAGCTCCAATCGATACTTTATGTGTAACTTCTCGTGAGCAAAGTGAAATCGTGAGGATAAAATTTCTCAACAAGTTTGCAAATATCACCAATGTCAAACGATTTATATCCATGACTTGGATCCAATCTTTGATCTTAGTCTAAGTAATTCCTTTGCATTTTCATTAAATCGACGATTCATTTCTTGCAAGTATAACATCAAGCATTTCTAGTGAATACATCAATGCGATAATGATGATCTAAAGTAACCGGATTTCTGTGCGTTTCGGCCTCTACCCGATTGACGATGATAATTCATGTCCGGAATATCTATCTTGTGTTTCTCGCAATGCCTCTTCACTTTATCAAACAACCGATGTCAACCATTCTCTCTAAATTTTTGAATAAGTGCTTTTGTGTAAACAACAAACATCCATTGCATTTAGAATATCCCGTGACTTGGATTGTAAAATTCTACAAAGATCGTCTGTCATTTTCAATAATTCGATCATAAAATGCAATATAAACACAAACTCAAATGATGTCATTATGTCATAAGCTCCATCGATTGATGCTCTGCATTAGATAAACTATTTTTATCGTTGATGATTTCACTTGAGACATGAAGGACATGATCATATAAATTTAATAAACTTGGAGAAATCTTAAGCGAGAATCCCATCGTGTGTCACCCGCTTTCGTTGTATAGTCCCAACTTGGTTTTTGCCCTTTCTAGTTTCAAGTTCATCATTAGAATCCATTACGCAATTCGAATAACATAAGCAATTTGTAGTGACCATGACACTTAAATGAAGAATCCACCAAATTCACAATTAGATTGACATATGAAAAGAAATGCTATATGGAGATGACACTTTGAGTATTGCTACTAATACTAATTGCAATCGATGAACAAAGCAATGGACGTAATATGCATATGGGCACTCACTCAAAAAAAGGGCACGTAAACCATTCCAATCTCCTCGAGTAGTACGAGCACCATCATATCCTTGACCTCGAATATTTTGTATAGTGAAATCATTGCGAGAAAGAACATCCGAAATTTCTTTTTTTAGAGTAGATGCTTTAGTATCTTCCACATGAACTATATCAAATAATATTTCCCTAATAAAGCCTTCTTTATCGGCAAATCTCAAAACAATGGCCATTTGCTCCCTTTTAGATTCATCACGAGATTCATCAACAATAATACAATATTTCGCATAACCAATTTCTTCCCGATGAATTTTTGAATTCCGCTTGCATAAACCGATAAAATCTCCTTTTGAATTCTATGAGAAGTATAAGTAGCATTTTGAAGAGCATTTCTAGAACAATGGAGTTCACCTTTTGTTATATAAAGATGTATGATTTATAATTTCTATAAAATTACCACGATTGCGTGACTCGGGCGTTCATCACGAGCTCTAAATGTTATACCTTGGAATGCACATAACTTCACAACATCAATTGAAACTTTGAGTCGTAGGCGATTCTTTTGCAATCAACTCAAGATTGTTTATCAACGATAGTCTCAATGTCTTTTGCAAAGAGTTCATCAAATTCTTGGATTGTTTTCTGACCATTTTATGAGAAAAGTTTGGACTATTCCCTTCATGGATCAGAAAATAACAATTTTGACCATTTTTACCTTTTTCCACGATTGAAATCCATCAATAATAAAAGCATTTACCCCAAAATGTGTAGGCGGCTTAATAAAAAATAGCACGGAAGGCAATAAGCGGACGATTCTTTGAAGGGCAAAATTCTAACCGGTCAGGAAATGACTTATACCAAGTAGCAAAAATCTTTTGCCCTTCTTATCTACATACTCGGGAGATTTTTGTAGGATACATTGATAAGGACCAACCATGAGATAAGCACGTCTTATTTCATCTCATTTTTATTGGATAACTCCATATTGACTTGCGTAATCCAGGATCACATTCAATATGTGAATCATTAAATTTTCGTCAATCTTTCGAAGCTTTGTTGGAGAAGGCCGTGGAATAGAGTTTTGATCTACTAAATGATTTAGAACGCCAAACAACATTATTTGCATCAATTTCCGAAGGTTCGTGAGAAGAACTAACATTCTCTTTCGAACGCCGCTTTCCAAAATAAGAATCAATTTTTTGTTTTCATGTTGAATTTTGAACCTATATGAAAAATAGAAAAAACACATCCTTTTAAATTTTAACCAAGTATCTAAATTCTTGCAATGAAAATATCAAATGACATAGCAATATAAATGAAAAATAGATTTATAAAGTCTTTAATCATTACAATTTCATTTATGCACTTAATTTTTTCATGCTTAACTATGTTTGATGGTGTTTTTATTTATTTTTGGTTATATACAATTATATATGGACCCACTCATGATATGAAAAGTCCGTTGGTTCCAACAATAAATATGGCAGATCATTAAACTTAATTATACTTATATCTTGGTTTTACGAGTTCTTAATTACACTTTCAAATGTACACTCGGTTACATCATTTTATTGGTCTTGGTCATTATTGCTTTGGCAAAGCAAACTCTTAGATTAATGGACAAATTAGCATGGGGGAAATTAAAAAAGAATCAAAACTCTAATACTAAAATAATTGCAAACAATTCAACTAAAATAAGGAAATTAAAATACCTCTTATTGACAAATTATTGCACCAAAATCCACTACAAATAAAATGGAGAGAAAAAAATTTTGTGGGGAGAAGAAAGAGGTACATCCGCCGAATGTAGAGGAGAAAAGATAGGTTTAATTAATATTTAAGATGGGCCCAAACACTTTTACAATTAAATAAAATTATATTTTATATATTATATATTTTAGAGGGTGTGGGGAGCATTGCCGTGTAAGTTGCAAATTGGGTGGGGGCAAGATACCATTTTTATATTTATATATATATATATATTAATTTATTAAATAAAATATTATAGGCTAAATGATAAGGTGGGGGCGGTGGCCACCACCCCCCAGGTCCGTCCCCCGAGTTACCTAGTGACTTTCGACCTATTAGCTTGTGCAATGTGATTTTTAAAATAATGACGAAAGCCATGTAAGTCAAGCGGCTACGATAATCTAGAGGGGGTGAATAGATTATCTCCATCTTTTCGTTTTTCGCCCTCTTTTTGAATCAAATGCTCAAGACAATAATAAAGGTGCGGAATGTAAACAACACGCTTCGATTTATAGAGGTTCAACCCACCAGGGCCTAATCCTCTACCACCCCAAAGTATATCAGGGATGGATTTCAAAAGAAAAAGAATTTTATTAATTACCAAAATTAATACAAATTCAACTTACAACACCTTGAAGAGCACCACACTCTACTTCAACACCACCTTTGAGATTACCACAATCTCACTTGAAGATTACCACAATCTCCAAGCGGCACCTTGTGAAGATTACCACAATCTTCACCCTTGAAGAGCACCACACTCTTCAACACCTCAACAAGAAGATTACCACAATCTTCTTACACCTATCACCTAGATCACCCAAGTGTGTTCTTACCACAAGAACACTCACAAGGATATCTTGTGTTGAATGATTACCCAAATTCAAGATTACAACTCGATAATTGATAATACAATAGAGTGCAAGTGTAATCAAGAATAGCCTAGACCTCAAGAATGTGAAAGTGAATAGCTAGGCAAATTACAACAAGAAATATGACAATGTAAGCACAAGTGTATTCTTGAGTGTATATTGTTGTGTTGTAGTTTTCTCTCATGTTGTTGTGCTTCAAATCTTCCTCTATTTATAGGAGATGATTGATACTTGATAGGCTCCTCTTGGAGTCGATATCTACAAAAATAGCAATTAAAATCAAGATTATAGCTGTTAGAAATCAATCCCACAATTTAGGGAAAAGTCTGTCTGCTGCGACAACGGTTAGAATTTTCTTTGTCAAACATTAGGCGGCCGGTCGACGTCTACCTCGACCGGTCGACCTATGCCTCAACCGGTCCCCCTCATGGGTTTGGAAGAAAGAAAACGTTCTGTTTCAATTTTTGCTCCAGTGCACGGTCGCCAAGGGGTCGTCGGTCGACGGCACCGATTTGCCTATAGAAGGGCGACCGGTTGCCTCGACCATTTTCTCGCAAACATGAAGTTTTCTATTTTTCTCAACTTTCAGTACGGGTTGCCTATCGGCGACCGGTTGACCTCAAAACAAAAGTGTTGTCCAATTTTATATCGAAAATAAACTTCAAGAAATACTCAGAAAAATAGTGAAAACATTTTAGACCGATCGGAGTATTAGGACAACATTTAGAAACATTGTTTTGGTGTAAAAATACATTAAAGAAAATCATTAAAAGTGTTGTCCAATTTTGTTGAAAATAAAACTTGAAGAAATACTCCGGAAAATATTAAAATCATTTTAAATCATTTAGGAGTATTTGGACAACCTTTAAAACCATTGTTTTGGTATAAAAACAAAATCATGATAAAATCATTTATCAAACAATCTCCCCCTTTTTGATGATTACAAACCAAAACAATTTTAACGAGGTCGATTTTGAAAACAAAACATTTTACTAGGTTAAAGAGAACTATCCGTTGTGAGCGACAACATTCCATGCAATAAAAACACAAGGGTGGGAGTAGAGATATTCAAACACATATAGCACATGCTCCCCTATCAACAAAGACACAACAAGAGTTATATAGAAGCAACTTAAACATAAGCTAAAATATTAGCTTTTCGATATTGAGCTCAAGTATCAATAACTTAAAAGCTCCCCTGTCAAAGAGACATCATTAGAAACATATATAAGTCCATACTACAAACCAATGGACCAAGAATCATACACAACTTATGGCTTTAGGAAGCCATAGCTTATATTTTCTTTTCGTTTGAGCTTATCTTAGCTTCTTTGAGCTAAAGAGCTTATAACCTGTTTCTCCACCTGTTTCTCCCCTTTGGAATCATCAAAAAGAATGTTAGCACGATAAATACATCATATATTCATATCAAAGTGTGCAACTAAACCGATGTATCGAGCTATTTGAACATTGAAGCTTATAAGCCAAATAGAAGGGAAAAGTCGAATCATACGACTTGTAGAGGTTTATGAAAACTCATTTGATAAGCAAAACATGATCTCTATAAATGTATAAGACTTTTGAAATCGAGAGAATCATGTAGGTGATGAATTTTTCATTGAAACGTTTTATCGAACACTTAGCGGGCGTCAAAAATAGAAAAAGTTATATATAGCCCTTGTAAATGAAATCAAGCCAAGTTTTTCATCACCAAATACAATTTAACGAATATCATTCATCAACAATCAATAAGCTCATCACAAACATATATGAATCACATCAAGAAAAATACATATAAGCCACAAACTCAAGGGTTCAACCCAATTGAGCTAAAGATAGTGAAATTCTTACCATTCAATCGGTAAAGACGAGCAATGATGATGATAGTCGAGCTAGATAATCCCCAAAATATATAATTCATGCATCAAAACTCATTTGAAGCGAATTGTGTGTGAAATTTGCAAAGGGGACAAAAAATGGCCAAAATAAGGTAAAATGGCGAATCTTTGAAGACAGAACCGTTTTAATCCAAAATATAGCTCAGGGGACGGTCGGCGTTGAGGGCGATTTAGGTTGCCCTCAACCATTTCACCCACTGTGTTGAAAAATTTCCAAAATCCGAATTTTCAACCAAAAATCCAATTTTTCGCCCTAAGTTTTAAAAACGTGCAAAATGCAAACGTAGACCTCATTCAATATACATTATGTCATAATCAAGCTCGAAATGAGGTAAAATACTCGGTAAATGAACAAATGTCCGCAAGTTATCCTTGAGACTAATTAAACACATCTCAAGTTTTTGTTAAAAACGCAATCCCTTAGAAAGTTTTTGAATCTCAATATGTTTAGTTTGATTATGACGAACTATATTTTGAATAATTTTCACGGACTTGTTATCCCGAAAAATAAGAACATTTTAAAGCTTTGGATACAACAAGTCAAGAAGAAGTGCCTTTCAAATATTTGAAAATTTCTTTTAACGACACTTTAATGAGATTCGTTGGGATAATTTTTGAAGTCGAGCATATAGACATAAGGCATATGGAATGTCGAGTCTATAGAAATAATACAAGAAAACATACCTCGAATTTGTTTGTCAACCGACATGCCTTTCTCAACCTTTGTCAATCTCTTCATTGGTAGCCATAGAGGTTGAGATGATTCTTCCTTCTTCAATGCCTAACTCCTTTAAGAGTTATTTTGAAATGTAACCATCTACTTGGCATTGAATGATTTGAAGTCAAGCGAGAAATTGAGCTCCCCCATCATGCTCATTTCAAGTACACCTTGCATCAACTTGGAAAAATATCTTGCACAAATATTCATTAGTAGTACCAAAAATATTCTCATAAATATGCACAAGTAAACAATCTTGCCCTTTTTCAAAAACAAAGAGAGTAGTATCAACTTTACCTCTTGTAGAATCATTTAGCAAAAATAGCTAAGTCTATCAACGCACAAGGCCTTTTTTTTTTAAAAAATTTGGCCTAGAATTTTAAACTCCGATAGACTTCTATATGAATAAAACCATTTAGAAAATTAACATCCATTTAGTAAAGCTTGAAATTTTCTTAAAACAAGAATGGGCAAGTAAAATGCAAATAACTTCTAAAAGAGCTATGAGTGCAAATATTACATCAAAATCATTACCTTCTTCTTGAAAATACCTCGAGCTACTAACTCGCTTTAGTTCGACCAATGTTGCCTTGGTCATCGAGTTTGTTCCGGAGTGCCCATTTTGCATTTATAATCGTTTGTGATGAAAGACATGGCATCAACTTCCAAGTATCATTTCCTTTTAGCTCATCTTGCAATTCTAAAACCAATCTTCATCTTGAAGCATCAATTGAGGAATTTGTCTTCTTCATCACTATCATCATAGGGCATCCAATTGATCTAAGGTGTTCATAGTAGAATATGTACATCCAAAATATTTTGAGGTAACTAATATTTGGAGTACTTCATTTCTCATCTACACAACTTAACAAACTCATTAACGGCATCGCTTATATAAGCAAGAAAAAAATAGCCCAAGTGTAAAAACATGCCTCAATCATCAATCACAAAATATTTTGCAAAAGAGCATAGTAGGAATAGACACTATATATATAGACTATGAATGAAACGAACACATACTATGCATTTAGAATATCATCAAGAGTCTAATAAATCATGCAAGTTCAAATAAGCTTAAGAAAGCTATAAAAGGTCTCTTTGAAATTTGAAAAACCGATAGCATATGGTTGAGACCTCATTTAAAAGAAGTATTTGAACAAGAGTTGACAAAGCAAATATGTGCAATCAAATATCGAATAGTGCCTTTCAAAAAAAAAAGTCTAAAAATCCTCTTAATGGCACTTGTATGAAATACTATGAAAACAAGCACATAGGCACATGGCAATACATATATCGAGTCTATAAGAGTAAGAATAACACAAGTAAACATACCTCGATAATTTATGCCTTTCTTGACAAATAATGACGTAAATGGCCATTTGTGAAAATATGTAAATCCTACACAATTCTTAAAACAAATCTAGCACAAATCATAATGATAGAAGTGTAGGCTAAGAGATATCACAAGTAAGCTCATGCCATAAAAATCCATAGGAGATGATAACACACTCTAGTCTACAAAAATGCACAAGAGTTTAAAAACATCATATGAGGTCTTCTTTTTCAAAAACATTTTAAAAGCACAAATATATATATATTGAAGACCTTAATTAACAAACTAAATACTTGAAAACTCATTTGTAATATAGGCACAAATAAAAACATGCATACTAACTAGATAAAATGCATATTTTAAATGAGGAGATACGGTTTACCAATTACGCCATTTCCATGGGTTGTCGTTCCCATTGTTGATGATATCTTCCCCTGAGAAGTCACTTTGTTGATGATGACTTCTTTGATTACTCCATTTCCAAAGTTTGTTGCCTTCCCATTGTTGATAGTCTCTTCTTCTTTGAAAATCATCTTGTTGATGATGTCTTTGCCATTTCAAGGATTGTGTTCTTCCCATTTTTGATTATATCCTCTTCTTGAAATTGGCTTTGTCGAAAATAGTTTCTCCTTCTTTGATCAAATGAAACGGTCATTTGATGTCTTCTTAGCGGTATAAATTTTCTTCGATCATTATTTCACGGGTACCTAATATGACATTGTTTTGTGGTACCCTCATGTGTTTGGGTCCTTTGGGATTAGTCTTGAGACTTTTAGGTCTCCAACAATAATTAAAGCTATTTCTAGCCCGACAAGTATTTCTGATGACCCTTTTTACCGCAATAAAAGCATGTAATAATTCTAGGAGCATAATGACCAACGTGCTTAGAGACTTGATTCTTTTTCATGTGATTGATACCATTAGGCTTATGATCAAGTTCTAGTTTGAATTATCACAACAATCAACAAAGATTGGTTATTCTATCGGTACTCAAGTTGGATTTAGATAAATCATTTTTCAAGCAATTTATATCCTCAACAAGAGTACTATTTTCTTTCTCAAGGTTTCTAACCTTGTTAAGAGTGGTGGTGTGAGCACATGATAGTGATTCATAGGAAGTAAATAAACTATCCTTATCATTTTTCAAAACAATAAATTCCTTTTTCAAATTTTTGTATTTAACAAGTAAGTTTTGGAATTCATCTTGTAGCTCATTATAATCATTTTGTAAATCACTATATTCATTTTGCAATTACATGGTCATAAGAAGTAGAGGTTTAGAACTTACCTCGTTTTCTTCTTCGATGCCCATGAGGCATTGTTCAACTTGTTCATCATGGGAGGTTGTAGAAGGCTTATCCCATGTTGTTGGATTTGATGTTGTATCCATTTGTGAAGTATATGCTTTTGAGTTGCTCCTTTCATTTGCATATACTTCATAGATAGCTTCTAATTTTTGCCATACTTCATGTGTCGATTGAATACCTACAACATGATCAAATTCCAAAGTGGTAAGTGAACAAAGTAAAATATTAAGAGCTTTACCATTTAAAGAGATGATTTTCTTCTCTTCATCATTGAGCTTTTGAAGCCTTTTGAGGTGTGTGGTGTATCTTTCATCGGAATGGATTCTCCATTAATGACGGTGTTCCAAATGTCGAACCCGCAACCTTGTAAGTAGCATTCCATTCTTTCTTTCCAAAATATAAAATTTTTGGAATCAAACCGAGGTGGCTTGGTGGTGGAGGTGCGGAAAGATGAGCTTCATTTGTAGCCGACGATCGTTTCTCTTCACTCGCGATGTGAAACGAGCTTGCCAAAGAGTTTGGCTTTGATACCACTTGTAAGTCCAAGCGGCTACGATAATCTAGAGGGGGGGTGAATAGATTATCTCCATCTTTTCGTTTTCGCCCTCTTTTTCGAATCAAATGTTCAAGAATAATAATAAAGGTGCGGAATGTAAACAACACGCTTCGATTTATAGAGGTTCAACCCACCTAGGGCCTAATCCTCTACCACCCCAAAGATATCAGGGATGGATTTCAAAAAGAAAAAGAATTTTATTAATTACCAAAATTAATACAAATTCAACTTACAACACCTTGAAGAGCACCACACTCTTCTTCAACACCACCTTTGAGATTACCACAATCTCACTTGAAGATTACCACAATCTCCAAACGGCACCTTGTGAAGATTACCACAATCTTCACCCTTGAAGAGCACCACACTCTTCAACACCTCAACAAGAAGATTACCACAATCTTCTTACACCTATCACCTAGATCACCCAAGTGTGTTCTTACCACAAGAACACTCACAAGGATATCTTGTGTTGAATGATTACCCAAATTCAAGATTACAACTCGATAATTGATAATACAATAGAGTGCAAGTGTAATCAAGAATAGCCTAGACCTCAAGAATGTGAAAGTGAATAGCTAGGCAAATTACAACAAGAAATATGACAATGTAAGCACAAGTGTATTCTTGAGTGTATATTGTTGTGTTGTAGTTTTCTCTCATGTTGTTGTGCTTCAAATCTTCCTCTATTTATAGGAGATGATTGATACTTGATAGCTCCTCTTGGAGTCCGATATCTACAAAAAATAGCAATTAAAATCAAGATTATAGTTGTTAGAAATCAATCCCACAATTTAGGGAAAAGTTGTCTCTGTGCTGACAACGGTTAGAATTTTCTTTGTCAAACATTAGGGCGGCGGGCCGACGTCTACCTCGATCGGTCGACCTATGCCTCAACCGGTCCCCTCATGGGTTTGGAAGAAAGAAAACGTTCTGTTTCAATTTTTGCTCCCAGTGCACCGGCCGCCCGAAGCGGGTCTACCTGGTCGACTAAGACCTATAGGTTGTTCCGACCATTTTCTCGCAAACATGAAGTTTTTGTTTTTCTCAACTTTCGGTCACGGGTTGCCTATACGGCGACCGGTTGACCTCAAAACAAAAGTGTTGTCCAATTTTATATCGAAAATAAACTTCAAGAAATACTCCGAAAAATAGTGAAAATATTTTAGACCGATCGGGAGTATTAGGACAACATTTAGAAACATTGTTTTGGTGTAAAAATACATTAACAAAAAATCATTAAAAGTGTTGTCCAATTTTGTTGAAAATAAAACTTGAAGAAATACTCCCGGAAAATATTAAAATTATTTTAAATCATTTAGGAGTATTTGGACAACCTTTAAAACCATTGTTTTGGTATAAAAACAAAATAATCAAAATCATGATAAAATCATTTATCAAACAAGCCATTGCTAATAGTCTAAAAGCCACTCTCCCCCCACATAATCCACCATAGTCAATCGGTTTTTGTTTATGGTCGTCTTATTCTTGATAATGCATTACTCGGTTTTGAAATATTCCATGCTATGAAAAGTAATAATTCTAAAAATAGGGAATTTTCGCTATGAAACTTGACATGATCAAAGCTTATGATAGAGTTGAATTGCCTTTTTTGGAGCGAGTTATGTTGAAATTTGGTATTGGTGTTCCTTTTGTCTCCCTTATAATGAGATGTGTTATGTCTTTGTCTTACTTTGTTCTTTGCAATGGCACCTACGAAGCCCCCTTCAATCCATCCCGTGGCCTTTGCCAAGGTGACTCCCTTTCCCCTATTTGTTTTGTTTTTGTGTATATGTGTTTTTAGTGCTTATCCACAGATTAGAAAATCTAGGGGCCTCCATGGAGCTAGAATTTGCAAACGGGCTCCCCAATCACTCACCTATTTTTTTGCAGATGATAGCTTAATTTTTGGAAGGGCAAATTCGAAGGAGATTGATGAAGTGCACGAAATTATCTTGGCCTACAGTGAAACATCGGGTCAGCTAATAAATTTTGAGAAGTCCAAAATAAAATTTAGTAGTTTTTCTAGTGAGGGCTACGGAACTGGCACACGCATTGGAGTTCGCTTGGTAGATAAATAGACAATATATTTAGGATTGCCCGCTTTTGTTGGACAGTCGAAACAAATTCTCTTTTAGGAGCTATTGGATTGACCACGGGTTACGAACAAAGCTTAAAGATTGGAAAGTCCGTACACTTTTGGTGGCCGACAAAATGGTCATAATCAAGAGCATGGCGCAAGCAATACCGACTTACATTAAAAGTTATTTTCTGGTGGGAGCAAAGAAACGACGAACATTAGATACACTGGAAATCTTGGCATTCATTGTGTCTGCCAAAATAGCGTGGGGGCATGGGCTTTCGAGAACTAACATATTTTAATAAGGTCATACTTTCCAAACAAGGATGGAGACTAATCCAAGATGATAACTCGCTTCTAGATCAAACTCTCAAAGCTTGTTATTTCCCGAATGGAACTTTTCTATCTTCCACGTAAGGTTATAATTCCTATTTCACATGGCAAAGCATCTTGGCAGAAAGAGAAGTCCTCCATAAAGGAATCTGATGGGTTGTTGGGAATGGAGCTAGTATCTGCATTTGGCACGATCTATGGTTAATTGAGAATGAAAATTTTCAGGATTGTGCAGGTACCCGTTGATGGGATGAATGATCATAGAATGAACGAATTAATTGGCATGGAGGAACATATTGTAGGGCCAGGAAGAAACAAGAAAAATCTTTATGAATACCCCATCAAAATTTCTGGGGTGAGGATCGACTAGCTTGGCACTTCTCTGCCAATGGAATGTACTCTGTGAAGACTGATTATCAAGTGGCTCTTTTACTGGTTGATTCAAGGAGTGATATTCCATCGCATTCGGGTGACCCATTGAAGATTTGGAAGTGGATTTGGAGCTTGAATATCTCCCAAAAGGTGCAGGTTTTCATGTGGAAGGTGGCTAATGGAATCTTACCTGTTAAAAGACACTGAACAGAAAAAAGATTGAGCTGAATCTGTTAAATATCCGATGCAGGATGGAGGAAGAGACGATTGAGCAGGCATTTCCTTACTGCCCTTGGAGTAATTTCTACTAGTGTGCATCCCCTCTTTGTTTGGACCACCTTGCTGATATCTCTGATGCGTCCTCACCTGATATGATGATGGTTGTGACTGAGTTAAAAAATGCAGAAGCTGAGGAGTTTTTTTCCTATGCTTCTTTGGACTTTTGGTATGCTCACAATGTCCTGACTTTTAGGGAAAAATTATCACACATAGATTTCTATTTAATTGCCTCCACTTCTCCACACCTACCAGGAAGTAAGGAGTTCCAACTATGACAAGCTGCTTAATAGGCCGTCGGCTCAATGGAAGAAACCTGTTGCAGGCATTTTCAAAATTAACTTGGATGCATCAGTTAATCAGCTGGAGGGTACCGGGATTGCGGTTGCTATAAGGGACCATAATGGAGAAATTCAGATGGTGTTAGCGAAGAAATTCTCCCAGGATTTCACAATGGACATAGCTGAAACGTTGGCGTGTAGAGAGGCCATGATGTTAGCATCTACTTTGAATATCCTCAAGGTCGTTGTGGAAAATGGATTGTCTCGTACTTGCTAATGGTTTAAATCGTCAATACCCCAATCTCTCCTATCTAGGCAGCATCATATTGGATATACTGGAGCTTAGCAAGAAATTCGACTCAGGCTCGTTCTCTATCATACCTCGGGATGCCAACAATTTAGCTCATCAATTTTTCTCTTGTAATTCTAAAATTTATATTGAGGATGCTCCCCCATGTCCAAAACATTGCTACTTTTGAGGCTTAAGCCTCCTCTTAATGAATTAGTTTTATCTTTTCCTAAAAACAAAAATTACATACCAGAAGAATTAAAATGCAATCTAAAACACAAAAACTAATATAAAATCACATCGAAAAACTATCCTAAACAACAAAAAAACCTACAAAATAATTTAACAAAATTAATTTTATTTTTAGTTAACTCATAATTTACTTCATGATAACAACATTATTTAATATATATATATATATATATATATATATATATATAATAACAAACATGTTTTCAAATTTGTTTTCTTGCCTATTTGAACTTGTTAAAAATAAAAGTAGAACTTTTTTTGAAAAAAACAAAAATGGATATATATATATATATATATATGTCCAATATCTTTGTGATTATATCACTAATTTTGTTAATCTTAATTATGATATCCATTGACATTTTAATTTAGGTACGTTTAATTAGAATTAAAACTATATACGTGAATTTGGAAAGACTTTATTGTAAAACAAAGAAAAAATAGTTTGTTGCCAAAATTATTGAAATTTATCATTAACTTTATCAATTTTAATTTTGGCATGCATTAACAATCTAATTTATGTATGACTAATCAGTATTAAATATTGTATAAAATTCAAAGAGATCTAAATGAGAATATAAAGCAAATCAGTATTATGGCCTACAATATTATCTTTTTGTTTTTTACATCAATTTAATACGATTTTATGATTTTTAATCAAATCGTCAATTATAATAGAATTTAAATATTTTCAAAAATAGTGTATTAGAATCTTACTTTGGTATTACAATCTACATCATTAGAGTTTAATCTTTTAATTGTATTATTATATTTATAGATGAATTTAAATGAATTTATTTTTTAAATTGTTTAAAATTTATATATAATACTGGAAACACATGCTTGGAGTGTGATATCGTACTTTTGATTTAAACAATTATTCTAGAACAATTTGAAGAAATTACCAACTCTAGGTTGTTTATATACTTTAAAGTTTTTATATAACTCAAATCCATAACATATAATTCATAATATATGATTAAAAAAGAATATAATTTTATTTCAAAACTAAAAATAATATGTACGGATTATGCTAAATTTTAAAATATATTAATGCGCCATTATATTTGAAAATATATATTTAATTGTATTGTAATATAATTTTTAAAGTACATTCTTCTAATTGTATTATCATATTTATATATAAAGTTGAATTTAATTTATTTTGTATAAATAATATCGTAAATATGTTTGAAATGTAATATAATGTCGTTATTGAAATTTAAAATAAATAAAAGATCCTAAAAATTTGTTTTCATAACATATTATTAGATTAGAGTATAATGCAATTTTAAAAATCATAAAAAAGAAATTGATTCATTGGTTTCACAATTAAATTATTTAAACATAAAAATATTAATTAATATTTTTTTAATGGCATACATATTATTATTGTAAAGTTATTAGTATAAAATGATGAATACTATTAATTTTAAAACATACTAAAAATTAAATTAGGTCCACAGAGTTAGGCGGCCCGATCGGGCCGGTCATTTCATGGGGCGGAGTGGGTCAAACCAATCTCAAAAATAGATCGGATGGAGTTTTTTGATGCAATCCGATTTCTCGTTGGGCCAACTCATATGGCTCATTTGACAACTTTACTTATTATTAAGATAGCCCGTGCATCCGACGGGGCCTCATCTAGTTCAAGATAACCATAAATGACCAAATAACTATCATAAATGTTGTGATAACAATATTGATTAAATTAAAGAGACACAAATACATAAATGTTAGACTTGAACAAAGGAAATCATACTCTAGAGGCTATCGCCTTTTGCATTAGTAGCACTCATTATTGTTATCTTACAGGCCTATTTTGGACTATTTGAAAATCAAATTATATCGAGTGTAAGTTGATGGTAATAATATAGTTTTTATTTGGGATATTTTTGAAATCTCAATTAAGTTGAGTCGTCATCTTGTTCTATGTTTGCGGATGAAATGCTTGTTGCCAACAAAATTTTTTCCAGAATTCTTATCTCGTGGGTGCATCGTACTAATAATTGCGTAGCTCATTTTCTAGAGTTTTACGCAAAAACTATGTTATCGTATGAGTTTCTTGGGATTTTATCCCAACTTCTCTTCATCAATCGTTGTTGGGCGATTTCAGCGCTTTAATCATTGTTGCGGGAAAACATTATTTAATAAATTAAATATATAATTCATTTTAAATATGTTTATTTAATATTAATTGCCCAATGGCCTCTTAATAATTAAAGCGGCCTAAAGGAGTACGAGTTTGGCCCAATCAACCGTCTTCTCCTACGTGGGTCGCCCATAGGTCCACTCCTCTCCTACACGACCCACGAGGCACATCTCGCAGTACGAAGACCAGCGACATGAGGGGTCTCCTCATGGAGATCCTCTCGATTTTATCGAAAAATCCTCTATGGCTAAGATTCTAAAGACGAGGGGTTCCCTCTGGGGATCCTCTCGATGTTATCGAAAACCTATTCGGCTAAGACCCTGGAGAGGATGGGTCTCCTCATGGAGATCCTCTTGATGTTATCGGAAAATCCTCTCTCTGCTAAGACCAGGAGAGGAGGAGTTCTCTCACGGGGATCCTCTTGTTGTTATCGAAAAACTCTATCCGGCTAAGACCGGGAGAGGAGGGGTAGCCTCACAAGGGTCTCCTTAAGTTCTTCTCCATGATGAAAATCGGAAAATAAAAAAAGGCAAAAAGCTAACACGTGTGGGGAAGAGATCAAAGCACTAAAGCAAGAACGTGGAGGAAGCTCGTGGAAAGGGTACCTCCTCCAAGCCTTGAAAACACCCCATGGACTCCATGAGGGCGCCCACTCTGAACTTGAGGAAGGACACCCCATAAATACTCTTCTCCAGCGAAAAAGAAAGCAAAAGCTATAACACCGGGAGAAAGCGGCGCCCTCTCCGAACTTCGTAAGGGCATCTCTCGAGCTTGGGAAAGGTGGCCTCGGGTAGCTTGAATAAGTAATTTTGGCTATTCTAAAGAAATCAAAACTTCCTCCAAAGGGAAGATCCACCTCAACATGGAAAATGAGAAAGTCTCTCTACACGAATAAAGAGCAAGTCCCCACGTAGAAGGAATCGGAAAGCTAAACTATACTCTAAAAAAGCAGATAACACTGACCGCCAACTCTCCAGGGACAATCGCTCAACTTCCGCGAGAAGGCTTTGTCTTTGGTACTTGGTGGGGCGGACCTTTTAGGACCATCTTTGTCGGATTCCTTCTTAGAAGACTTGTTACTTGAGCTCGAATCCGGATCAAGCTCTACTTCTTCATCACCATAAAAGCACAACTGCGGAGCAAGGGGAAGAATATCAAACTCTATGGAGAAAGGTGGACATGGAATGACCGAACCATAAGTTGAACGCTCCGGTAACACTTGACCACCAAGCGAAACAAAAAGAATCTTTGGAACTTGGGATATGACTTGAAATGTACTAAAACTCGGAAGAAGATGGGGAAAATCACGAAGGAAAAATAGGTCGGGGGCTTGGGATGCTCCCGGGCGCGCCCTGTGGCCACTTGCTTGGCGCCCTTGCCCACTCGGGAGGCGCCCAGGGTGCCCTTTATGTCCCATGGTGCTCTCATCTCTCTCCGCTCGATGCACTCCAACTCTCCATGGATTCTCATCTCAAGTTTCACCTCAAGTCTCATCTCCAAGTCTCACTCGCCTCTCACCTCAATTTTCAAGAAATTTCCTAAGTCTTCTACAAAGCAAAAATTTCAAAGTTGAGAGGGTACATTTCAAATTCGTTGAGTATGGAGTGGAATATGGCCCCTACGTAAGGGGTCAAACTCCTTTCTCTTAAGGACATTTTTTTAAAATAAAATTATGAGACTAACCAAAACAGACAATTCGTTTTGAGCGGACATTTCATACAACATCAACTCTATGTTATTTTTGAAAAGACGTAATATATTAATGATTGATGTTGCTTTTTAGGGAAGATCACTCAAGTCAACTCGGTTAACCAAAATTCTCTTCGCGAGAGGGAAGTTTTCACCCTAGTCCTCTTTCCAAGAGGTCTTCTCTTCTTCCTCTTCCCAAAGGGGAAGTCTTCTCATCTTGTTCTCCTTGATCCGGTAAATCCTTTGATGGGAATTTTCCGCACACATAACAAACGTTAGAGGACCCAGGATTGTCCGGTGAACGAGAGAAATAATAAATGAATGAATCTGTAAAATAATGCGTAGGAGAATCTTGAATTAATTAACTTACATATAATAGGAGGGACCTTTTTATACCGAGAGATGGGCCCATGGGTTGTGTAGGAGAATTTGGCCTATGGGTCTCGTCACGTAGAAGAAAAGCGGTGATTGGGCCAAACCAGGACTCATTTGGGCCCGTCTAATTATTAAGAGTCCATTGGGTAATTAATGTTAAATAAATATATATAAAATGAGTTATATATTTAAAATTTATTAAATACCGTTTTTGATGGATCAAAAGCTATCTTAAAAACCTTAAGCAAGTGTACCTATCGTTTTATAGAATAGATTATTGAGTACCGAGTGTCATTCTCACGAGTATTGTAACTACTAGTAATTACCGTCTTTTTGTTATCTAATCTAGCAATTTTCGGAGGTTTTGTTGGATAAAGATGAAAAATAAAGAATTTGAAATAATCACAACGTACAAAAAGATCAAATAAAAGGAGTTTGTAAAATAATAAATCAAGAGCTAGGAATGTGTTTAAATGTAAATCCTCTAGAATATTTTTGTGATTCAACAAGATAAAAATACAACCATAAGCCCTTAAGAAAAAATCATCATCTTTTAATAAAATCTCATGTTTCATGGACCGTAGAAATCAATGATTTAAGTTAAAACTTTTTTAAGGTGAAATTAAAACTCATAATCTCAAGTTGATTAATCGAAACCTCTTTCTAGTTAAAAACCCCAAGATTGCATTATAACGATTTATGAATTCCTATATTAGGTTTGACCTAATCCGAAGATTTATGCCCTCCTATATCTAGGATTGCATGCAATTTTTTTCACTTATAAAGGTTCTTTCTCATCATAAATCTCTCGATTACCCGATGATGAATAGATTTCAAATCAATATACCGGAAATATTAACTCGAATGAACAAAGCATAATATAAGTGAATCACACAAAACATGAAGATTTTATTAAAAACATACAACCATTAATCACAAATGTATTCTAGAGTTCATTACATTCAAACACTTAGAAATTTAGCTACACATGGCTTTGACAAAAGAATATGCTACACAAGAAGATTTGAATGAAATAGACATGGTGTACTTAGCTTTTATTCAAGACCAAACAAGACTCCCTCCTGGTTGATTTCAATGATGTTGAGCTCAAGCCTTTTCCTCTAATGCTCTTCAATCTCCAACTCTACCTCTTTTTTATCCTCTCAATGTATTTTGCTTTGAAAATTAGAGTGAATGAATCCATCCTTGATGGCTCAAAAGCTACTCTAGAAAACCTTAGTGCAAGTGCACCTATCGTTTTGTAGTATAGATTATTGAGTACCGAGTGTCATTCCCACGAGGATTGTAAGTACTAATAATTCTTTGTCTTTTTGTTATCTAATCTAGCAATTTTCAGAGTTTTGTTTGTTAAAATGGAAAATGAAAAATAGAGAATTTAAGATAATTGCAACTTACAAAAACATCAAATAAAAATAGATTGTAGAATGAGAAATCAAGAGATAGAAATGTGTTGAATGTAAATCCCTCTAGAATGTTTTTGTGATTCAACAAGATGAAAATACAACCATAAGCCCTTAAGCAAAAACCAACATCTTTTAATAAAATCTCATGTTATGTGCGAGTGGCGGACGGAGGGCAAGGGGGGGTCTGCCCCCAAAATTTTTCAAAATTATTTTTTCCCCCAAAAGTTTTTAAAATTATTTTTTTATTGCTAAAATAAAGGAATTTTTCTACAATTGCCCCCCAAAACTTTGATAAAAACTTCAAATAGTTGTGTTTTACAATTGCCCCCAAATTTTTTCTCATAGTTTAAATATATGAATTCGGACCGTTTTTCGCCCCCCCCAAAGCCGAATCTGCGTCCGCCTTTGGTTATGTGGACGTAGAAATTCCCGATTTAAGTTAAACCCTTTCTCAAGGCGAAAAACTCCTAATCTCAAGTTGATTAATCAAATCTCTTTCTAGTTAAAACCCCCAAAATTGCATTATAACAATTTATGAATTCCCATATTAGGTTTGACCCTAATTCGGAAGATTTATGTCGCCCTATATCTAGGATTGCATGCAACTCTTTTCACTTATATAGGTTCTTTCCCACCATAAATCTCTCGATTACCGATGAGGAATAGATGCCAAATTAATATACCGGAAATATTAACTTGAATGAAGTAAACATGATATAAGTGAATCACACAAGACATTAGAGTTTTATTAAAAATATACAAACCTTAATCACAAATCCATTCTAGAGTTCATTACATTCAAACACTAGTGGTTTAGCTACTCATGATTTTGACAAAAGAATAAATTACACAAGAAAGATTTAAGTGTTGTAGACATGGTGTACTTATCTTTTCCAAAATCTCAATGACTTCTTCCTTGATAGATGATGTTGATCCAAGCCTTCTTCTCCAATGTTGCTACAAGCTTACTCCTCCAAGACCTCTTGATCCCAATTCCACTCAAAATGTTGGACACAATGAATATTTTATAAGTGTCATGATGAATACACAATGAATCTCTATATGAATGAATATTACATGAATGAATTTCCCAACTCAAACTCTTGGCTTTTATAGGCACCATCTTTGTGAAACCATATTAACAAATGCTCCATTCCATGCTTGTTAGTTGAATCATTGTGTGCATATTCATGGTTGAGTTGGTTGAATCATTGTATTCACATGACAATACTCCACTTCCATTGGTTGAGTTGGTTGAATCATTGTGTCCACATGACAATTGAGGAGATAATGGAGTTTTAGTGCAGCAAGATGAGGTGTAAAAGTTGCTCAAAGGTTGTCAAAAAGCAAAAGTCTCCATTATTTCCGCCAAAAGAAGAAAAGATTTTGAGTCGAGAGAAAACACGGCCTGACCGTGTTTTCTTCGCAAATTGGGATTTTTTTGGCGGGGTGTGCTTTTAAACACGGTTTGGGCGTGTTTTGATGATTTGCGTGTGAAACACGGCCGTGCTTTGTAAGCACGGCCGGGTGTGTTTTTCATTTTTTCTTGTTTTTCTTCCTTTTGAAGCATGGCCATGTTTCCCAACACACTAGGGGTGTGTTCTCGCACGAGATGAGTCTTCTTGCCTTCTTTTAGACTTTGTTTTTGTTCGTATTTTCATACGAAATCATACGAATTTGCTTCAAGTCTTTACATTCATCATTCAAAACAAGCCAATGTTATTTTTCTTGAATTTATTGATTAATGAACTAAAAAGTTAAAGAAATTATCTAAAAAGATTTAAAAAAATGTGAACAAAAATGCACTTATCAATCCTCCAACTAAAACTCTTGGTTTTATAGACATTGTTGTTGTGAAAGAACACATTAACAATGTCATCTCTTGACAAATAATTGCTCCACTACCATAGTTGGGTTGTTGAATCCTTGTTTTCATATAATAATTGAGGGAATAATGGGACTTAGTGCTGCAAAATGAGATGTAAAAGTTGTACAAAAGTTGTCAAAAAGCAAAAAAAGAAGGCTTCCATAATTTTCGCACAAAAAGTTCACTGGAAGAAAAGCACGGTCGTCTTAAAAGCACTGACGGCCAGGCCATGTTCGTCAAATTTGACTAACACGACCATGCTTATGAACACGGTTGGGCCGTGTTTTGTTGTCTTTTGGAGTTTCTTGACAAGGGTGTATTTTTAAGCACGACATTGCCGTGTTTTCGCTCCGGAGGCTCGAACACGGCCCGTGCTTTTAAGCACGACCTGGGTGTATTTTTCTGCTTTTTCTTCTTTTTGTTCTTTTTGAAGCATGGCCATATTTTCCTACAAACTAGGGGTGTGTTTTGTACGAAAATGAGTCTTCTTGCCTTTTTCGATCGATGTTAGACTTCCTTCATTTTTGTTCGTATAAGACGAATTCCATAAGAGTTTGCTCTAATTCTTTACCTTATTCATTTAAAACAAGTTAAGGTGATTTTTCTTTGAAGTTTTTGATTAAAAAGTTAAAGAAAATGACAAAAAAAGATTATAAAAATGTGAATGGAAATGCACTTATCGTTTTCGCCCCAACATAAGTCCCCCACTCCGGATTATGGAGGGATGAAATAATGCGGGAACTAGATCAATAATGTATTTTTTTTTTTTTTTTGAATAGGGATCAATAATGTATTTGGCTTGTCCTGCTCGCACCTATTGTCTTGCCTTCGGAAGACCTTTGATTCTGTTGCACGAGGATGCTTGAAACTTTTTATTAAATCCAACGATATAGGAAGAGGACAAGCATCTTACGCAAAAATGGCACACCCATATAATAGTTTTCTATAGAAGCAATACATGGCTTCCAAACACTACGTAGCGGATAATATATTTAAATTTGGTTTATATTTATCACACTTAAATAATTAAGATTTGGACTTTAATTTAAAGGCATGCACGTCTCTTGTGAGACCATCTCGGACTTCTAAATACGTGGAGCCTCATGTGGTCTTTTCTCTTTCTCTTTCATGGTTCTCCCCTTTTATGGTTCCCTCAATTGGATTTAGATACGTGGAACAATCTTACACAAGGGGTTTTGTAATTTTCAAATTTTTGTGTAATTAGCCCAAAACTTTTTTTTTTAATTATCCCTTAATTACTTGGATCATTGCGATAATCACTCTCGAGAGATGAAAGACCGTCATCGTAGTCATTAATTATTACACTATATACATATATAGGATATGGATCAAATAGGTCCTCCTACTTGGGGTAAGTCCATGGGGACACATCCTAACCATATATCAATAATTTTGGGTGGTCCGGATTTTTTAGGGCTTTTTTATGTTTATTTTTTTTTGTTTCAAACAATTAAAAAGGGTAGGGTAGTAATTTGGCACTTTAGAATCATACTAATATTTCATTCACTCTTTCACGCGATTTTACCCACTCTTCATGCACACTCTCTCTCCAACGTTCGGTTTTCAAAAAAAAATCCTTTGTTGCTTATGTAGTATAGGGTTGTTGCTTATGACTTGCTTATATAGTTAATGTATATGTGATGCATATGTAGTGTATATTCGTTGCTTATGTAGTATATGCTTATTGCTTATGTAATATGGGTTTGTTGCTTATGACTTGCTTATGTAGTTAATGTATTCGTGGTGCATACGTAGTGTATATTCGTTGCTTATGTAATATAGACTTTTTGCTTATGTAGTATGAGTTTGTTGCTTATGACTTGCTTATGTAGTTAATGTATCCGTGGTGCATACATAGTGTATATTCGTTGCTTATGTAGTATAGGCTTGTTGCTTATGTAGTATGGGTTTGTTGCTAGGACTTACTTATGTAGTTAATGTATTAAGTGGTGCATACGTAGTGTATATTTGTTGCTTATGTAATATAGGAGTGTTGCTTATGTAGTATGTATTTTTGCTTATGACTTGCTTATGTAGTTAATGGTATATAAAAGCACCATGACACATCTACACAAGCAACAAACTACATCTTCATAAGCAAACTTCGAACTGAAGTTGAGCTCTAGCAACTATGGCAAATTGTCTGCAACTTTTTTCACACAATAGTGCGTTGAAGAAGAAGGATGAATGATTTCTCACAAAGAGTGAGTTTATTTCATGAGAAGCGTTCGATGAAGAAGAAGGAAGAGAAGGAAGAGATCTTGTATGTCACGCTGATTTTGCTGGATCGATTTGGAGAAGATGATTATAAAAGGTAACATAATCCGTTTTTGTTGGGGAATTTTGTGGGATTACAAATTTGCCCCTCCCCTATTTTCCAGCGTGTAATCTGCAGGTTTACATCTAAAATCACAACCATTGAAAAATCTAGATATGTGGCTAGGATTGGTCCCTATGGACTTACCCTATGAGGTGGTCTCATATAACCCCTCCTATATATATATATATATATATATATATTGTATAATTACACAACAAAGATGAGTTGCGTATTGTTATATAATAATTCATATTCAAGAACTACTTTCAACCAACATAGACAGTATTAGAAGTTAGAACAACTCCATATAGAATTATCTGAATCAGTATAAAAATATACGCTCTTGTAGTCATTAATGGTCCATGGTCAATTACATTGCATATGCATTAGGTTACATAATTGAATAATTGCCTAGTAAATATGAGCTGCTTAAATTTATTTTATATTCCCTTTTGACTTATTTAATTGATTTAAACCACATTTTCTTAACAATTATTTGCAAAATTAAAGGACGTAAAATTTCGTGTGTTTGTATTTAAAAATTGAGCTTGAATGTATTTTGCAAAATTATTTGGCATCAATTGTCTTGTACCAATTAACTCATTGTTTTTAATCATATATCAATATATTAGAAAACAAATAATATTTCCGCATTATCATGAAATTAAAATATGAGCAATTTAATTCATTTTTCCACCTTTACACCACGACAAATTTCTTAATGTCGATATGCCAATTTAGCAATCGTAGGCGTCACCCATACTACCATACATGATACATGGCCATGCGGCAGCAAATAAAATATACCTTTTGGTTGGTGGGCTAAATTGACAGACTAAAGCCCAATCTTTTGTCTTCTTGTCTACGTGCCCATAGACATTTAATGTGCTGCCACGTGGTGTACACTGTGCCTCACATATGGTACAATTAAGCCCAATGGGCCTACTCTTTGACATTAGGGGAAAATGAAATTTAATTCACTCGACTTAGGAAATATGCTGGCAAATTGTGATGTGCTGTCCCTTCCAATTTTGTTTCTCATAAATAAAATGGGCCTAGTTTAATAAAATTAATATTGATAAATGAAGATGTATCATAAATAAAACAAAAATTGTATAATAGCATGAATTAATGATAGTGATTGTTGGGTTGGCAAAGGCTCAAAGTCATAGTTGATGTGTGAGTTCTAGTAGAAACCCATCCCCGAGTAAAGAGAGAGAAGAAAAAGTCTACAACATAAGAATTATAATGTATGTTAACTTGATTATCATATGCACCACAAGGAAAAAATTAGATTACCTCTAAAAAATATCGAAAGATAAATATTAAAATAATTGTAAATTATAAGTAAAAAATTTTACTTACAGAATTTTTATTTAAATTAAATATTCTTTTAATATATCGAATATATAATAAAGATTAATTTCGGTTGAAATACATTGGATTGTTTTTTTGTATTCAGTTCGTCATGCAATGATTTATGTTGTTGAAGATTTATATAATTACACCATGACCTTATAACTCAAGTAGTATCATTTACTTGTTTGTTAGAGTATTGATCAAGGCCCGAATTCTAAGTCTTTTTCTGTTTTTTTTCTTTAAATTTATCCCTGCCCCCACACTCCTCCCAACTCATTAATTTTCTATATAATTATAAGTGTTGTCGTATAATTTATTTAATTACAAGTTGTGGATAGAATCCCTTCATGGGTACTCCCCACTCTCAACTCACCGGTGAAATCCCCACCAAGTTGATTAAACAAAATAATTTTTGATTTTGATGATTTCACTTATTTGATTTTTAAACCAAAACAATATTTATAATAATTGTCAAAATACTCCAAGTTTTCAAGTACATTTTATCTTAAATTTGTAGAGTATACTTGAATTCTATTTTTGTCGAAACTCAGATAAATTCCTTGTATTGAGGGCGATAGGTACCTGAAAGATTTTCAAACTTTTCGAAAAACAGAGAAGTCCCTGTAAAGAGGCGAGCGGTCGCTATCTAGGGCGATATGTACCTGTTTGATTGTAAACATATAATTTTGAAATATCAGGGCGACTGGTCGCTATACTAGGACGACTGGTGTCTGAAGGTTTGCAAAATCATATTTTTTTCACAGTTTGAATAGCGACGATCACTATCCATAAAAATCGGTCACCATGGTATAACAACTGGTCGCTATAGACAGTGACCAATCGCCCTTGATGCCATCCTCTGTCAAATCTTGATCCAACGGTTTAAACTTTTGAATTTTCCACATAGTGATTGATAGCTATAGGAAATTGACAGCAAATTATATCCGTTGCAGCATCACTTATCAACAAGATTTACTTATCAATTCTTAACCATTTTTGTAGATCTTTTGATCATTCTTTTACAGACAAAATCCAATTTGGAGGAGCCTATGTTGGAGATCAAATCTTGAAGCTCCTCTATAAATAGTTGAAGAATTCGAAGGATCAAACATAACAAATAATTCTACTTCACAACAAGAATATCTCAAAGAAAATTCTTAAGCTTTCATTTTCATATCTTGTTGTAGTAGCTAAGCAAATGCACTTTCGCATCTTACTTATTAGGCTTTCTTTCTTCATTACACTTGCACTTTCAAAGTTGTATACTTTTATTTAAGTAGTAATCTTGGTTGATCAAAACAATCCAAAACAAGACTTATTTCTTGAGTGTTCTTTTGGTAAGCATAGATTGGGTTGATTAAACTAGGTGTTGAAGAGTTTGGTCCTCTTCAAGATTGTAAAAACAGTTTGGTGCTCTTCATGTTGAAGTTGTAATCATTTGGTATCAATTAATAAAATTTATTTCTTTCAAAATCCACTCGGACATACCGAGTGGTAGTAGATATAGGCCCTAAGTTGGTTGAAGTATTATAAATCCTTGAGTGTTCATGATTTATTTTTCTGCGTATTTTTATTTTTCACCATTTTGTTCAAAAAACATAGCATAAATCTGAAAATCGAAAAAATCTATTCACTCTCCTCTAGATTTTCATAGCCACTTGGACTAACACAAGTAAGCTAATAAGAAGCCTTTAAAGGGCTAAATATCAAGAAGACTTAGAAGAAGCAATGCCAAAATCTAAGTCCCTAAGGGACTCTCATCTATCAAGTCCCATGAGGACTATCCACCCATAAGAAATGTCACACTCTCAAAAAGGCTAAGTCCGTGAGGATTCATCCCTAGCAAGAGACTTGCTCAAGCTTGCAATTCTCAATTCCTTGCAAGATACTTAGCTCTTGAGCTCTCGCACTCCTAAAGCTCCCGTGCTCCGTAGACCTTTCACGTTCTCAGGACCTCCCGGGACGTCACTCATACCAAAGCCCTCCCAACATCCCTAATTTTGGAGATTTCCCATTTGTGGAGGGACTTCCGCATTTTGGGGACCTCTCCTTAAAAGAACATCCCTCTCAAACAAACATACTCCTTCTCAAAAGATAAAATCTCTCACGGATCACATATACATAGAGATGTTAAATGGGCAACGGTCCATCCGGGGCCGTTTAAAACCGGAAAAATAGAGGGATAGGGCTAGCCCGTTGGTTAACCGGGCTAGCCCAATTTATTTTTTTAAAAAAATTAATATAATTCTAATGTTATAAGTCTATTTTATTACATATTACCTATTACTAAATATATTTTTTCAAGCTCATATCTCATCATCTTTAATAGGTTTAAATATATAATTCTTAAAACTATGACTTATAGTCATATGAATATTTTTTTTTAAAAAAATATTATTTTTTTCATTTTATATGGGTATATATTATATAATGCGATCTTTTATTATTATAGTTTTATTTTAAAAAAATTAATCATGGAAGATTTAAATTTTATAATTCTATTAATGCAATATAATTATAAACTATGAAAGATTTTTTTATAATGAATACTTTAACTTAACATGTTAACCTTAAATGTTATATATGTTCGAGTTTAAAATTTTAGATTTAAATATATATTTTTTTATTTTTGGACTTATAGCCCGATAATGGCCCGTTTAAATCGAAGTCCGCTAGGGTTAGGGTTAGATTCGCAATATGCTAGCTCGTTTAATAGTGACCCGTTTAGCCCGACACACATTTAGCCTCAAGCCCGTTATAGGGCCTTTAACTCTCCCACTACTCCAGTCTCCAATGCAGCCCCGGAGTTGGGGGTAAAATTATAATCAATTTTTTTATATTACATCATTATTTAATTATTGACCCGCATATATTTATTATTGGGCCTAAATATTTTCAATTGGCCATGAGACCCAAACCATTATTGAGCAATCTATGGGACTCATTTCATTATTTACAGCCCACGAGGCCTATTAAGGCCCAAGTTACCCACTTTATTACACTAAACCCATGCTACCCAACAACACATGTATAAAAATATCCCTCGTTGTTTATTTATAGGTATTCTGAATGCATTACTCTCCATTGATGTCATTTGCTTTTCCAAATTATTTTCCTATATGTCTTTGACATGATCGTCGAAAAGGGCTTTTTGGGACAACCCCAATACCCGTCTAAGGTTTGTTGTTGACTTGGATTGAGTGATCTGCGCTTTTTAGCAACATCACTTATTAAGTTGAATCGATCAAATCAACCATAATTAATCCAATATCATTAAATAATAGAAATTAATATAAAAAAAATATTTATTATATAATTCAATAATCAACGGTGAACAAGTATTGCTGATTCGCCCACAATGAAAAAAGGGGAAAAAAAAGGGGGCTCAATTTGTAAACAATCTTTTCTCTTTTCAACAAATACATGCGTGCAGCGACGCAACATGACAAGAAATCTTGTATTTTGGACTTTTATCCCTTTCTCAAGCACCTCTTCCCTTTTTCTCTCCCTAGCTTGTCCTATATATTATTTTTCTTTTGGGTAGTTTTTATTTTTATAATTCCCCTCCGATGTTACTGTCATAAATTCAATATGATGTAACAGAGAGGAAAAAACAAATAATTTATTGTAGAAAATTTTGCCCACTTAAAATTGACACGTCCACAGACCCATCCCACCGCAAATTCACCACTTCACACATCAAATATAAGGACAAACAGTGATTGGCCGACTTTTTATTACCTTTGCGTTAGGTTTGTCTTCCATCATTTCATGCATTTTGATTATTTTTTGACTTTTAGAGGATCTTCCTTCATTTTCAAGTATTTTTAACCTGTCGGCGACGGCTATATACTTTATTTGATGTGGGATTTGGGTCCCTTCTTGGCTATCGATTCGGTATTTCATGATGTGTGTGAGAATTTACTATATTCTGCTAAAGAAGAAAATATGAAATTGGGATTGTTACAAGAACTATCCATGAATTTTAGCCTAATTATAAAAATCTTAAATATGATTAAGGTAATTACAAATATCTCCAAATTTGTATTTATCTAACAAAAATCCATCCTTTGAGGACTTTTGAAGGTGCAATTTGTAAATACTTATATATAAATGTCCGAGAATATTTGTAATTTGAAGAGATGTACTAATTTTTTTTTTTTTTTTTTGTAATTAGGCATTTAGGTTAAACCCAATTCGTTTAAGTTGAACACATCTTATATGCTTTTCTTTAAGGTACATATTTATTTATTTTTTACAAATTTAATGTATGTATTCATTGACCCTGCTGATTTCTTAAAGCGTTAATTAATCTTTAGCTAGGAAGACAAACACTTCTCTAAGAATAATATATCTCAGACGCATACATATCCGATATGATACTTTATTCGATACTTGATTAATATTCCATGGATATGTAAGTCCAAGGCTACGATAATCTGTCCCAGAGGTGGGGTGAATAGATTATCTCCATCTTTCGATTTCTCCCCTTTTTCGAACCAAATGCTCAAACACAATAATAAAGGTGCGGAATGTAAACAACACACGCCGATTTAAAGAGGTTCAACCCACTTAGGGCCTAATCCTCTACCACCCCAAGATATGTCAGGGATGGATTTCAAAAGAAAAAGAATTTTATTAATTACCAAAATTAATACAAATTCAACTTACAACACCTTGAAGAGCACCACACTCTTCTTCAACACCACCTTTGGAGATTACCACAATCTTCCCGCAACGGCACCTTGTGAAGATTACCACAATCTTCAACCTGAAGAATACCAAATTCTTCAACACCTCAATAAGAAGATCACCACAATCTTCTTGCACCTATCACCTAGATCATCCAAGTGTGTTCTTACCACAAGAACACTCACAAGGATATCTTGTGTTGAATGATAACCAAAAATCAAGATTACAACTCAATAATGAATATTACAATTTGAGTGCAAAGTGTAATCAAGAATAGCCTAGACCTCGAGGATGTGAAAGTGATAAGCTAGGCAAATTTACAACAAGAATAATAACAATGAAAGACCAAGTATTTGCTTGAAGTGTATCTTGTTGTGTTGTATCTCAATTGTTGTGTTGGTTGCTCCAAAACTCCCTCTATTTATAGGAGATGATTGATCAAGCATAGGCTCCTCTTGGGGATTATCTACGAGAAAAATAGAATTAAAATCAATAATATAGTCTGTTAGAAATCAATCCCACAATTTAAGGAAATGTGTCTCATTGTCAAACGGTCATATTTTTTTTTCATTGAAGCACACATATGCACGGCCGCATTTAAATAAGAGAATTGAAGAACACTTTGAAAATTTCAACAGGCGACCGGCCGACATAGGCCGACCGGTCGACCCCTGCTTCAACCGGTCCCCTCATTCATTTTGTTGGAAAAAATCAACTGTTTCAACGCTTAACTTGCAGTACTGGCCGACGACCGCCGATTTTCCTTTCGTCTCATTTTCTGTTTCAAAATCATCTTGTGTACGGGTTGCCCTATAGAGGGCGATTTAGGTCGACCACGAGATTTAAATGTTGTCCAATTTTTGTCGAAAATAAAACTCAAGAAATACTCCAAAAATTTAGTAAGAACATTTTAAACCAATCGGGAGTATTTAGACAACATTTAGAAATCTTGTTTTAGGAGTAAAAATCCATTGACATAAAATCATTAAAAGTGTTGTCCAATATTATTGAAAATAAACTTGAGGAAATACTCTAGGAAAATATTAAAACCATTCTAAATCATTTAGGAGTATTTGGACAACCTTTAAAAGCATTGTTTTGGTGATAAAATAAAATCATCAAAATAAAGATAAAAACGTGTATCAAACAGGATATATCTACAATAGAAATAGATAGAGCTTATTTCGTATTCAATAATATAAAAGTATAAAATTTTATATGTATATATATATATATGTCGCATTACACGCACCCTTAAATTTTGAAAATATGTCTTATTTTCGTACCCATATCGTGATCGTATCCATATCACCGACTCACGATCTCCAAAGATACAAAACTAATCAAAAACCCAAAATTATACTCAATTTTTTTTTGCAGAATAAGTGATTAAAGTTATTTATTGAAAGGGCTAGCAATTCTTCCAAAGACGTATTCTCATTGGGCAAAAACTAGTATGAGATGATTTCATGGACATAGTACATCAAGTAGATCTATAATATGTAAACAACTCGTCTAATAGTACACTTATGAACAAAACTAACACAGTATGAAAACAAAACAAAGACTCACAATATTCAATAAGGGTTGTTTTGTAGATATACAACAACACTTCAAACAGTATAGAACCCAATCTTTACTTCTCTCAAAACTCGAACCCTCTAAAAACTCTTGTATATTTCTCTCTCAGTTTTTGCAATTCTCTCTGTGTATGCATGTAAAAAGATATATCTACAATTAAAAGGGAGGATACATATCTCCTCTAAGTTAGGAATTAGAGTATTTCCTTATCAATATGATATCACCAATAAAGAATAAGATAGTGCTTGAGAGTCAATATGCAATAAAATCTTCACGCACACAATTTTTCCTAATATAAAGAATCATATTACATGTAAATAATCTAGAAAGACAAAACACAAAATAAATCAAATATTCCACATAAGAAAAACGTGGAAACACACGTTCCAACAAGAAATTTAACTCAAATCCAAATTCAAACACAAACTCATAAAATAATCCATATTTTTTATGTTTTGTATGATCCGTCTTATGTAGATATGTTTTTGGCAAAATTATTCTTTTAGTCCTCTAAGTGGACCGCTTCAAGATTTAGTTCTCACTTATTTTGGTTTTGACATTTAGTCATTTAAGTGAGCTTTTTCATAATTTAGTCCTATGACCGCTATAGTAGGTAAAAGTTATCCGTTGTCTTTGATGTGGAATTTAATACCACAAAACCTATTGTTTAACTAATTTTTTGTTGACTAGGCATCATATGTGGTATTACAGTTGTAGGGGAGAGAATAAAGGAAAATATAAAGTACTTAAAAATCATATTTAAATATAAAAAAGTATTTTATGTATAAATAAAACAAAATGATTTACAATTTTAATGATTTGGTAATTTCAAAAACTTAATTATTTATAAAAGTTGAAAAATAATGTTAAAAATTATATTTAGAACTAAATGTTACTTAAGTTATTTTCGAAAATAATAAAATATTTATAGAAAAAGCTATTTATGATAAATATTAAAATTTTAAATATCCATGATTTCCAAAAATATATTTTATTTATAATCAATTTTATAATATTATGTTTAAAATTTAAACATTCAAAACTAAGTAATTTAAAAATAATCTAAACAAATAAATAAAAATTTGAAAAACTATAGTTTGAAAAACAAATTTAAATAACTATATTTTTTAAAAATAATATAAGATATTTTTTGTGAAAAACAATTTGGTTATTATGATTTAACAAAAATAATATAAAATTATTCTATAAATAATTTAAATTATATATAGTTATAAAAATAATTTTATTCATTATTTTTTCAACTTTTAATATCAACTTTTATTCTATAAATAAGTTAATAATATAGTTTTCGCAACTATATTCAGTTTTGCCTAATTTTTAATAACTTGATAAATTTAAAAACTGAATTATTTATAAAAGCTGGAAAAATAATGTTAAAAGTTTTAAATTATGTTTGAAAATAATAAATTATTTATAGAATAATTCAACATTATTATTTTTTAGATTATAACCAGAATGTTTTTTTGAAACAAATTATTTATATTATGTTTTTCAAAAATATAGTTATTTAAATGTTTTTTTCAAACTACATTTTGTTTTCAAACTTTTATTTATCTTTTTAGATTATTGTAATTTTATTAATTTTTGAATGTTTAAATTTTAAATTTAATATTATATTGATGTGATTGAAATTGATCATAAATAAAATATAATTCTTGAAAGATATTTAAAATTTTAATATTTATGATAAATAACTTTTTCATGAATAATTTATTATTTTTTAAAATTATTTTAAGTTATATTTTGTTATAAATATAATTTTTAACATTATTTTAATTTTCTATAAATAATTAATGTTTTCGAATTTACGAAATTATTAAAATCGTAATATTTTTGTTTTATTTATACATTAATTTTTTTATATTTAAATATAATTTTTAAATACTTATGTTTTCCTTCATTATTCCTCCCCCTCCCCCCAAAAAAAACAATCGTTCCACATATGATGCCTAGTCAACAAAAAATGAGTTAAACAATAATTTTTTTAATTAAATTCCACATAAACATAACTGGTAACTTTTATCAGCTATAGGAGGCACAAGGCTAAATAACTAAAAAAAGCTCACTTAAAGAAAATATTAAAATCGAAACAAGTGATGACTAAATCTCCGAAGCAGTTCATTTAGATGACTAAAAAAATAATTTTGCCATATATTTTTAGGCAAAACTTGCGTGAGACGGTGAGATGATTTTATTTTTCTTAGGGTTTATATTTATTTTTTTAGGGTTTATTTTGTTTCTTGGGCTTATTTTAATTGATTTGGGTTTTTAGGATTTTTAGTTTTTTTTTAGGTTTATTTTTGATTTTTTGGGTTTATTTTTGTTTTTCGGGTTTATTCTTCATGGTTCATGTTTTTAGGGTTTATTTTTGTTTCTTTATGGTTCATTATTATTTTTAAATTTATTTTCATGGTTCATGCTCTCAAGACGGAGCCCTTAGGAGGTCCGTCTCACAAATTTAGATCCGAAACCGCCTCACAAGATACTCATTTCTATTTTCTATACAACATATCAACTTCACAGATCATGCCCCGACCTTATGCCCACCCGCCCACCCAACTGAGTTTCACATGACCCTATATTTCCATTGCCTTTTCTTAATTCTCCCAAGAAATATGGAAAAGGATTAATAAGAACAAAAAAAAAAATTAGAAGAACACTTGTCAACCTATAATTTCTTAACCGCGCCGGGCCCATTGGGCATAATTTTTAGGACGACTGCTAAGATATCAAGTCAATATCTAAAATCCACACTATATTGACTTGAAATTTACTATGATCCTTTAGCACATGCAGAAAATAAGTAGGTATTTATCATAATTAAAATAAATGCTTTAATTCAATATTCATGATTATTTTATATTATATTTTTTTGGGGATGTGCCAACATATAGATATGAAGGCCGGTGGATGCTACCTTTTAATTTTTATCTCATAGATTACCTATGGAGATTTTCTCGTATTTGTTGATTTAATTTGGGGAGAATTTTTTAACTACCCATTTTGGATAAGAGAACCTCTTTTCTACCTACTTTTTCAAACATACAACTTATTTACCCATAATGACCGAAACGCCCTTAATTTAAAAAGTACTCAGATTTTAAAAACATTCAAATATACCTTTTCGATTTAACTTTCACAATTCCCAATATATAACGTGATAAGGGTTATATAACGTGATAAGAGTTTTATAACGTGTTAACCCTTATCAAGATATATAATCTTATAACATGATAAGGGTTATATAACGTGATAAGAGTTTTATAACGTGTTAAACCTTATAAAGATATATAACCCTTATAACGTGATAAGGGTTATATAACGTGATAAGAGTTTTATAACGTGATAAGGGTTTTATAACGTGTTAACTATTATCAAGATATATAACCCTTATAACGTGATAAGGGTTATATAACGCGTGATAAGAGTTTTATAACGTGATAAGGGTTTTATAACGCGTGTTAACCCTTATCACGATATGTATAACGTGATAAGGGTTATATAACGTGATAAATGTTATATAACGTGATAAGGGTTTTATAACGTGTTAACCCTTATCAAGATATATAACCTTATAACGTGATAAGTGTATATATCTTGTGATAAGAGTTTTATAACGTGTTAACCCTTATAAAGATATATAACCCTTATAACGTGATAAAGATTATATAACGTGATAAGGGTTTTATAACGTGATAAGGGTTTTATAACGTGTTAACTATTATCAAGATATATAACCCTTATTACGTGATAAAGGTTATATAATGTGATAAGAGTTTTATAACACGATAAGGATTTTATAACGTGTTAACCCTTATCACGATATGTATAACGTGATAAGGGTTATATAACGTGATAAGAGTTTTATAACATGTTAACCCTTATAAAGATATATAACCCTTATAACGTGATAAATGTTATATAACGTGATAAGGGTTTTATAACGTGATAAAAGTTTTGTAACGTGTTAACTATTATCAAAATATATAACCCTTATAACGTGATAAGGGTTATATAACGTGATAAGAGTTTTATAACGCGATAAGGGTTTTATAACGCGTGTTAACCCTTATCACGATATGTATAACGTGATGGGTTATATAACGTGATAAATGTTATATAACGTGATAAGGTTTTATAACGTGTTAACCTTATATCAAGATATACAACCCTTATAACGTGATAAGGGTTTTATAACGTGTTAACCCTTATCAAGATATATAACCCTTATAACGTGATAAGGGTTATATAACGTGATAAGGGTTATATAACGTGATAAGAGTTTTATAACGTGTTAACCATTATCAAGATATACCTTATAACGTGATAAAGGTTATATAACGTGATATACTATAACACGTTATATAAAATAATTTTATAACGTGTTATACTATAACATGTTATATTATAACGTGTTATAGTAATAAACACGATAATTAGTTTAAAAAAAGAATCAAAGCTTTTTTAAAATCAAAACAATTATAAAATATTAAATATGAAAATTTAAAAAAACTATACACCTTTTTTTATAAAACATTTGCCATTTATTTAAAATCTTAAAATTATAAAATAATAAAACTCAAAATTATTTTTACAAAATTGTTTTTTTATACTAAACGATTTTATAAAAATCTGAATTTATTTTAATTAAACTACAAATTGTGTTAAAAAATAAAAATCAAAATAAAGAAAAATGTATTTTATGTAAACCCCACCTACTTTTTACTTTCCCACTCACTTACTTTTGTATTCAAGTGTCAAGGGTATTTGGGTAAAAGAACCATAAAAGTGGGTAGAAAAGATGATATTTTATCTTGGTGGCTAAAAAGAGATTGACCTATCCAATGTGTGTATTTTATACCATATTCTCTTTATTAATTTGTATATACAAGAATTCATTTTCATGCCAATTGGCAAATTGGGTTGCACCGCTCATATGAAATAAGATTATAGAACTTATCAATTATTAATAAGGATTATTTTTAAAGTAATATGATTATAATATAAGAAGTCAATAGTATGTCGAAAAATTGTTACATTTTTCCTAAAGAAACTTATATAAGATCTCCTAATATATATCCTACTTTTTTGACAAAAAGAAAAATAATTTTATTAAAAAATTCAAAATAGCAATACATCGATAGTAGATGCAAAAACAAATCGTTAAGAACCGTGGAAGATTAACTATGAAAAGACTCATAATATTTGATACGTGTAAAATATACGTGCATTTAGGGGCTTATTTTGATATATATTTGATACATTTGCATGTATATTCAATGTGTTTGGGTTGGTTTCCTTTGTTGAGCGTGATATCGTGTATTTTTGTAACTTACAGAAATGGAGCTAAATTGGATAAAAACGATATCACGTTCCAAATTATAGGTCAAGAGCTAAGGTACAAGCAAATACGTGAAAGAAGAACCGGACGATCAAACAAAAGGGAATTTCCTTAAAAAACGCCCAAACGCGCTACGTCAGCTTCAAAGATCGGCAGTGGTTTAGTATTTTGGCCATAACTTTCTCTAGAAAATTGATATTGAGCTGATTCAAGTGGCTATGGAAAGCGAAGAGAAAGAGATACAACTTTCATGAAGACCCCAGGAGCAAACTCGGAAAACCACCACACGGCTAGACCGTGTGGGACCACATGATTGTGTGACCTACCCATGCGAAGATGATATGCCCGTGTGAAGTTGGGAAGAACAGAGGACAAAAACAAGTTGCACGGCCAAACCATGTGAGAGCCACATGGTCATGTGGAGTGGCCGTGTGAAGCTACGGGCAGACGTGTGACGAGCTATTTTGGATTTTTGTGTCCTTTTCGTGACTCAAACTCTACAAGTGATCTCTCTAAGCACCTATATAAGGGACCCAAGGGGCATTTACGAAAAATAATCCATCAATACATCATACAACACATCAAATCACACAGAACACAAGATCAAAGGTCTTTTGATAAAGGAGGGCTAGGTTGCGAAGAACACCACAAGGCCTTTCGCATCTACTAAGCACAAGAGCTTTCAAGGCTTGGAAGGAGAATCCATCCCGACAAGAAGAGGTTTTATTTCTTAGTTTAGATCTCTTGTCCAGTGCTTAAACGATGTCACAATGTTGATTTCAAGTTTGTCTATGAATTTGTTATCAATGTTTAGCTAATCTTTTGGATCTTAGGGCATAATCAAAACAAAGTGGATTCATGTTAAATCTTGATTAATTATTTTTGAATTGATTCATGTGTTCTATTTTTATGAATCCAGTGTTTATTCTTAATTATTTTTTATCCGATCAATAATTAGTATGAGATATTTGTTAGTGCGAAATTCGGAAGAGGAGTTTTAACAAAGACGAAAATCAAATTCAGACATAAATAGGTGAATCGAATCGGAGACCCACAACTGTTTGGGAGACCTACAACCGCTTGTGGGGAGTCATTCAATTCATAGATCTTTTAGGAGTTAATAATAGTTGTATCGAGCGGAGACCTCGCAATTGTTATTAATCTCTTTTATCGTCGGAGAGGGGAATAGACTAATTTAGGAATTGAACCCATATAATTGCATGACTTGGTTTTTAAAACTTTAATTGGATTTAACATTGAAGAAACATGTTGAGATTATGTGCCTAAAGGTTGATTCCGTGGTTGTTGAAAATACTTGTGAGGTTCGCAAATTTATTTATTTTTCTTTAATTTTTGATTTTTGATAAAAAAAAACATGGGATTCTTGGCCGCTTCACTAAAATTGGAATGCGATGTTATTATAATATAAATGTTTTGTAGTCAATCCCCGAGGAATACGATCTTGCTTGTCATTATCCTATAAAGTATAAACTACATTGTACACTTGCAAAGATTTGTAAGATTCAAATATTTTTGGTGAACAAGTTTTTGGTGCCGTTATCAGGGATTGAAAGATTCTACTTAGATATAGTAATAAGTAGTTCAATCTTAATTGAATCTTTTGTAAATATTTTTATTTTTATTATTCTCGATTTTTTTGTAATTTGTTTTTTATTTTTTTAATTTTTGTAAAATATTTTTTTATTTTTTATTTTTTATTTTTTTCCTTTTGTGAATTGTAATTTTTTTTTGTAAATAATATTCTCTTATTGCTTTGTTTCTAACATCGTTTTTGTTGAATGCTAGACTAAAATCTTTGGAGACACAAGTAGCCCAAAATCGCCATCAGATCGGGAGGCCGACATCAAAACGGCATATTCCTAGGTGATATTGAACTTAATCCGAGAAAATAATGCAACACCATTCGTCTCGATGGATGATACATAATATGAGGGCTCAAGGATTTTTAGCAACATGGTTCAACGACAATGATGTTAGAAATCAAGTCTAGTCAAGACGTAAAACTTAGCGCTTTGTAGGGGAGACAACCCAAGAGGCATCGTGACAAACCTCGGGGTAAAAAAAAAAAAAAAAAAATAAAAAAACAAACTTCACACCACCATGTGGAATTCCACATGGGCCGTGCGACCATCGAGACCTAAACCACATGGGCAGCGGTGTGAGTCGCCCATGACTGTATGGCCGAGACAAAGAAAATAGAGGCCACGACAGTGGCTACATGCCCGACCATGTGAACTATCCAGGTAAATACTCTTTGTGCATTCCTCTTTCTTCTCGATAATTTTCTCATATGTTCGGGACGAAGCATATTTTAAGTTTGGGGGTGATTGACTTGTATTTTGCATGTATTTTGGGCTTAATATTGGCTAGAATGTGTTGATATGCATGCATTATATGAGTAAATAGGGTTTTATTCTGTTTTGTGGAAAAGGATTACGCTTTGCTCGTTTTGTAGGAATTTATCTATATTTGTAGCATTTTGGAAATAATTCGGGCATTGCAACCGCCAATACTTGACATGTTAGACAAAGTTTGAGTCGAATCAAGAAGTAGTTGGATGAACTGGCAAGAAACGGAAGAAAATAGCCAAGTACTCGTTGTTACGGTGAGCACGGGGGGCGTGCTCTCAAAGATAGCCCGTGCTCAACCGGATGTGAAGACCCAATGTTCGGCCTATAGCACGGGCATCCCATACCATATGGGCACGCCCGTGCTCTTCTCGAAAAATTGGACAACTGCTCGGCACCCAACACGGTCGGGCGTGCAAAGAGGCACGACCGTGCTCCTCACGGAAAACAGAGTTTGACTTGTTTCGACTAGGTTTTCGACCCAAATGAAGTACAAATAGACACGGGCGGCCACAAACAAGGACATGCTGAGTTTTACCCTAGAAACCAGAGAAAAGAGCGAGTTTTCCACGGAACTTCGAGAGATCGATCAAGACCGCGAACCACACCTTCGAGGATTGAAGATAGATCGAGAGATCGTCATCATCCTCAAGTCACTCATTCCATCGTATCGTTATTTCAATTAGTTAGATTTTGATTATGAATTATTTATCTTCAATGTCCGGCTAAACCTCTTGTGATTCCCGGGTTTGGGAGTAGATTAATAAACACTTTTATGTGATGATTAAGGATAATTGAAGTTAATGTTTTCTTTCTCTAAGTCAAGTACTTTGCTTTAATTCTTGTTTTATTAAAAGACCTTTGATCTAAACTTGTTTGATGTATTGATTCATAATTCTAACCGATGAGTTTCAATACTAGATCTGAGTACTTGACACAAATAGATTGCATGATTGAGAAGTCAGTAAATATTTGTGAGATCTTATAATCTTTTGAACTTTTGGGAGTTGGTTATCTCATGTTGAGTAGAGATGCTAATATAGATATTCCAATCAACGCTTTTACATACATCTCGAGAGAGGGGATAAATTACTTTGGTGATTGGTCTATAGAGAAGAATACGTTTAACCTTGGTTTGCGTAATCTAAGCATAAAAGTGGGATATTAATTGAAACCATAACCCAGGAATCCATCCATCCATACATGATCTTTCAATCGCTCTTTGCTTTGTTATTTTAGGATTAATTTCGCTTTAGTAATAATAAAACCAAACCTTCAAATTTCGATAATTTAGATAAAAATACGACTATTATAATCCAATATTTGGTACATTAATTTATTAATCCCTGTGGATTCGACCTTGCAAACCCTATTCTATAAACCGATCCGTACACTTGCGGTGAAGCTAAAAAAAAGGCGAACAAGTTTTTGGCACCGATTGTCGGGATTTCTTCAAATTTTTAGTACCGATATTGCGATAAATAGAACTATTCTTAATCTAGACATTTTTCTTTTTTTTTTCTTTTTAGTTTGTTGTTCAATTCTACTTTTCTTTGTGGTTGACTTGTTTTCTTTAGTTGGTTCAAGTAGTACATGATCACCCGCTCGAAGCAAGGAGAATTAGCACCGTTTATACCGGAGGTTGAGGCTTTTGCTAAGCGGATTAGTGTGGCTACGAAACGGGTAAAAAAAGATAGAAGAATGACTATGGCAAACGTAGAAGGTGACAATAGAGGAAATAATGGGGGCGAAAAACGGAGGTAACAACCGGGCCAACAGGGTCAATGTCGAGTTACCAATACCAGGAGGTTCCGGTGGCTCCGGTAGTCCAACAACAATCGATTCGCGATTTCTTTCGCCCAATCAATTGCAACTATGGTGGAATTGCCAAAGTCCCAATTAATGCGAATAATTTTGAGTGAAGCCAACACCGATATCGATGGTGCATCGAATCGGTTGGGGTTTTCCGTCTCGAAGATCCCAAATCTCATCTTGCGAATTTCATACTGATTTGCAATACTATCAAGATGAATGGGGTGATCGATGATGCTATACGTCTTCGCCTATTCCCTTTCTCTCTAAGGGTTTATGGCTAGAACGCTAAGAACACTAACTCGGAGTGTGAATAATTGGGATGAGTGAGTCGAGGTTCTTGTTCAAGTATTTCCCACCAAGTAAGACACTACAACTTAAAAGCGAGATCACTCTATTTGGCGGTTTTTGACTCGAGCCTTTGTACGAGGCCTGGGGAGAGATTCCGGGACTTGTTGAGGAGGTGCCCGCAAAGACGGATTTCCGAGGATCAACAACTCGTTTCTTTTACAATAGGTTGATGGGACACTAGATCGTTTGTGGATCCGCAGCAGGGGCGCGCTACTTGCGAGATTTCCGGAAGATGCGTTCAACTTGTTGGATGAGATGGCCATGAATAGCTATCAATGGCCCTCCGAGAGGACTAATTTGAAAAAAGGTAGTCAAGTGTCCGATTTGGACCCAATTAAAGAGTTGACAACCCGGATGGCGATCGACAAACCAATTAAGTGCTTTGACAAAAGGCAATGAGAGAAACGCTGGCGCAAGCAAGTAGTGGGGAATTCTTCTAGATCCGATAGAGGAAGAAAATTATGTGAATAACCGGAATTTCAACAATTTTGGAACAATCAAAATCCCACTCATTACCATCGGGCTTTAGGAACACGAGAACTTCTTCTCACGCAAACACGAAGAACGTGATGCAACCAAAGACCGAATTTAATGTGACAAACGGTGTTATTCTGCAGATCCTAAGCCCACCATGGAGGATATGTTCACTTCGTTTATGAGTGAGACGAGAACAGGTTCACCAAGGATGAGGCAAAAAGGATAAAATCGAAAACCATGTCACCCAATGGGGTCCCGGATGAAGAATCTTGAAACCCAAATTGGTCAAATAGCTACGATTATTGGTGGGCAAAGATCGAGAAAGGCGCAGTTCGAGCAACACTGAGGTTAATCCAAAGGAGCAGTGTAAAGCCATTTGTCTGAGGAGTGGAACGGAATACGAGGGGCGAAAATACGAGAAAATTTCAAAAAATCGCAGGACGGCACGGCCCGTGCGCCATCGCATGAGAAGCCCGTGTGTCTCTTTGGAATGGCAATCGATGCGCCGGGAGATGTAGAAACTGAGGCAATTGGCGAGGTTGAGGCCGAGGAAGGAGCTGAGGAACATCGTGCTGAACCAAAAGGGGCTGAGAAGCTTAAATCTTCCTCTAACCCTGATAATTCTAAACTTAATGTTCCCCTTCCTTTTCCCCAACGTTTTCAAAAGAAAAAGTTAGACGCGCAATTTGCTAAATTTTTAGAAATTTTTAAGAAACTGCATATTAACATTCCTTTTGCAGACGCATTGGAGCAGATGCCCAATTACGCTAAATTCTTAAAGGATGTTATGTCAAAGAAGCGGAAGATGACTAGCTTCGAGACAGTCAATCTGACAGAGGAGTGCAGTGCAATAATCCAAAGGAAACTACCACAGAAATTGAAAGATCCGGGGAGTTTCACTATCCCTTGTGCTATTGGTGATGTTTTCTTTAAGAAAGCACTTTGTGATTTAGGAGCGAGTATTAACTTAATGCCCTTGTCTATTTTCAGGCAACTTGGATTGGGAGAGGTGAAGCCGTCTACGGTCACCCTACAACTCGCGGACCGATCACTCACTTATCCAAAGGGAATCATCGAGGATGTACTTGTCAAAGTTGATAAATTCATATTCCCTGTGGATTTCTTGGTGTTGGACATGGAGGAAGATAAAGACGTCCCTTTGATACTTGGGCGTCCATTCCTAGCTACGGGGAATGCCTTAATAGATGTGCAAAAGGGAGAGCTCACGTTACGGGTTAATGATGAACATGTTTTATTTACTATCTATAAGGCACTTCAATTTCATGATGGTGTTGAGACATGTAATTTCATAGGCGTAGTTGAATCTTGCATTGATGAGTATGCGGATCATACATTGTTTAGGATACTTTGGAGTTTGGTTTGACACATTCGTGTTCAACATCGAGCTTGACTATTGATATTGATAACCAAGACTTGTATGATTACGTTTGTGCTTTGGATAATATGCAGGAACTACCAAGAGCGCAAAGAGGCGCACACACCGAGAAACGACGGAGTCGGTTTCAGGGCGCAAAGGCTGTGCTCTTGAGCATGCCCGGTTCATGCGCATAGTCGAAGGAAAACTTCGAAGAAAAGCAGACGAGGCACGGCCCGTGCCTAAGGTCGAAGAAAACAATCTAGGAGAAGTTGAAGACGGCACGCCCGTGCCTCGTTGTCAAAGAAAAAGTCGAAGGACACGAAACGGCACGACCATGCTCATTAGCACGGGGCGCAGCCCGTGCGTCTATTCGATGAGGCCAAACCGAACCCGAACTCAAGCCCTTGCCCGAGCATCTCAAATATGCATTCCTTGGATCGAATAATACGAGTCCGTAATCGTATCATCTCTTTTAACCGGTTCCACTCGATAAATTGCTTAGGGTGTTACTAAAACATAAGTCGGCGATAGGTTGGTCAATCTCGATTTAAAAGGCATTAGTCCATCGATTGTGATGCATAAGATTAGGATGGAAGATGTCTATAAACCTTTGGTGCAAAATCAAAGAAGATTAAACTCTATAATGCAAGAAGTCGTTAAAAAGAAGTTTTAAAATGGTTAGATGTTGGAATTATATATGCTATTTTCGAAGAGTTCTTGGGTAAGTCCGGTACAAGTGTGCATAGAAGAAAGGGGATGACAAAGAGTGAGAAACGAGAATGATGAGCTTATAGCGACTAGAGTAATAAATCGGATGTCGAATTTGTATTGACTATAGGAAATTAAATGATGCTACTCGCAAAGATCACTTTCCCTTCCCTTTATTGATATGATGCTTGACCGTTTGGCGGGATATGATTACTATTGTTTTTCGATGGTTATTAGGGTATAATCAGATCATGATTGCCGGAGGACCAAGAGAAAACGACCTTTACATGCCCCTATGGTACATTTGCATTTCGCAGAATGCCATTCGACTTTGTAACACACCCGCTACTTTTCAAAGATGCATGATGGCTATATTCCATGATTTCATTGAGAAAATAATGGAGGTTTTTATGGATGATTTTTCCGTGTTTGGAGATTCTTATGATCATTTCTGGATAACCTTTCTCTAGTTTTGCAGAGATACGAGGAGACTAACCTTGTTTTAAATTGGGAAAAGTGCCATTTCATGGTACGAGATGGCATTGTATTAGGCCACCGAATCTCTTCTCGCAGGTTTGGAAGTTGATAGAGCAAAGGTTGTGGCAATCGAGAAACTCCCATCTCCAACAAATGAGAAAGGCATTCAAAGCTTTTTGGGGCACGCCGAATTCTCTGAGAAGGTTTATCCGTGACTTTTCTAAAATCACTAAACCTTTAAGTCGGTTATTAGAAAAAGATACTTCTTTCAATTTTTCCAATGATTGTTTGCGAGGCTTTTGACATTCGAAAAAAAGGCTTTGGTGACCGCACCAATTCTAGTAGTTCGGATTGAGAGCCACCTTAGAACTAATGTGTGACGCCTTGACTTTCGATTGGGGCTGTTTTGGGTCGAAAAAGGGACAAGATGTTGAGCCATCTACTATGCGAGCGAGAACTTTAGCGATTGCCCAAACAAAACTACACAACCACCGAGAAGGAAATCTTGCAATCGTGTTTGCATTCAACAAGTTTCGATCTTACTTGATTGGAACTAAGACGATAGTCCACACCGACCACGCAACAATTAAATATCTATTTGACAAGAATGATGCCAAGCCGAGACTCGATTCGGTGGATCCTCTTGCTACAAGAATTCGATGTGGAGATTCGAGATAGAAAGGGCTGGTGAGAATGTAGTAGTCGATCACTTGTCCAGATGGAATACAAGAATGAGGAGAAAGAAGACACGGAGGCGATTAAGGAGAGTTCCCCGATGAACAACTTCGATGTTGCAAGCTAAATTCCCATGGTATGCGATTTTGTTAACTATTTGGTTGCAGGGGTCTTGCCTCCGGATTTATCATCTTATCAAAAGAAGAAATTCCTCCATGACGCGTCAAGTTCTACATGTGGGACGACCCCTTGCTCTTTAAGAGGTGCACCGACACCATCATCCAACGATGTGTGCCTCAAGAAGAGTGGGAGAGAATTCTACAACAATGCCATTCTTCACCTTCCAGGGGGACACTTTGGTTCGACTCGCACGTCGGCTAATGTATTGCAAAGTGGATTATCTTGGCCTACGTTATCTAACAATTGCTATCTATTTGTACAAAGTTGTGATAGGTGCGGCGGATGGGGAACATCTCGAGACGACATGAGATGCCTATGACCAATGTGATGGAAGTTGAACTCTTTGATGTGTGGGGATCGACTTCATGGGCCCCTTCCCATCTTCGTCGGGTTATCAATACATTCTACTTGTAGTAGAAACACGTATCTCGATGGGTTGAGGCAATTCCGACCACGGACTAATGATGCACGAGTAGTGCTCAAATTCCTAAAAACATATATTCACTCGGTTTGGAACCCCGAGAGCTTTGATTAGCGATGGGGGTCACACTTTGTGAATAAATTAATGAGCACTCTACTTGCGAAGTATGGGGTCAAGCACAAGGTGGCGTTAGCATACCATCCGCAAGCAAACGGGCAAGCGTGAGGTAGCCAATCGCGAGATTAAGCAGTTTTGGAGAAGACGGTAAACATAAATCGCAAGGATTGGGCCATGAAGCTAGATGACACATTATGGGCATATCGGACTTCATACAAGACACCATTGGGCACATCTCCGTACCAGTTAGTATTCGGGAAATCGTGTCACTTGCCCGTTGAATTAGAGCATAAGGCGTTTTGGGCGTGTGAAAAAGTTAAATTTCGACTTCCAAGCGGCGGGTGAGAAGAGGCTCCTACACTTAAATGAGATGGAGGAATTTCGGGATGAAGCGTATGAAAATTCCGGATTTACAAGGAGCGAACCAAAAGATGGCACGATCGAATGATAAAGAAGAAAGAGTTTTTACCTGGTGAACAAGCACTATTGTTTAACTCGCGTCTTAAATTCTTTCTAGGAAAATTTAAGTCGAGATGGTCGGGCCATTTGTAATAAAGAAGGTGTTAAATCCTCAGGGGAATAGTGGAGTTGGTGAGCCGAGAGACGGAGAGACGTTCATGGTAAATGGCCGGAGGATTAAGCACTACTTGAGCCGGGATCAAAAGGAAGAGGTGACACGACTCACTTTGCTAGAGCCGTGATCGACTAAACAGCGTCAATCTATAGGCGTTAAATTTAGCGGTTGGGAGGTAACCCAATGGTTTTCTTGTTTTATTTCTTCCCATGTTATCTTGGTTTGTTTTTCCCTTTTCTAAGTTATGATTTAATTGCTTTCATAGGTTAGATTTTTTCCCTATTTCTCTTTTTAAAAAAATAATAAAAAACTAAAAATTGAAAAACATGGTACGACTCAGCACGAGCGATCCGTGCGTCATGCGCATGACCATTGTTGTACCTTTGAAGGGTATTTCGTTCGCCCCCAAAGACGGGCCACCCATGCCATTTGGCACGGCCCGTGCGCTTTCGAAAATGGGCCAAATCCTTGGCCCCTAGCACAGGCGGCCCGTCTTGAATGAGCATACCCGTGCTCATGTCTGCTTTGCAAAGATATATTGAGACGGCAGAGACTAGTATTTTTCACAAAACCTTCCACCTCTCGGCGGCGGCATACAAGAACTCGACCCCCCCAAATGTTTTCCAAAATTCTCCTACTATATCACTACTAATCAACTCCCAAATTATTCTAAACACAATTTGAACTTGTGGAATTGCTTAGAAGCAATGATTTGGGGTAGATAGCACCTAGGGTTTCAAAATCCAACTCTCTTCCAATTCTCGGGATTTAAGGTATGAATTGCACTTTTTATGTCAAATTTCTTGAGAATTATGGATTAGGGTTGACATATAATGCTTGTTTGATACTTTAGCCATGATTTTGATTAATATTTTTATTGGGAATTTTATCGAACACCTTGTGGGTTGTTGAATTATGATGAATTTAGTTGATTGCTTGATGGATTATACATGTGCTAGATTGTGTAGGGCGTTTGTGGCTAAGATTCTCGGCAATTATATTGGTATTTGAGTCGAAAAGCTTAATTGTGGATTAAATTGTTGAGATGAGACACTATGCCTTTGTTAGATTGTTGTATTAATTCATCGTTCGTTTTACTTGGCATGTATGGATTCTCACGATTGTTTTGCAGTACTAACTCGAACAAATGGCGAAACACAAAGAGGTCGGGGTGGACGGTTGAGAGACCCACCGCTTGGGAGTTCGATCCAAACCACCCACGTGCCTATGGACTCACTTTCACCGAGCACGATATAATGGAGCGATGGGAAGGCTCATCACTCGTGACTACATTCCCACACACTATACCGATGATGAGTGTACCCAAACTCTCGGGATACACGGAGGTGTGGCAAATGTTTGAACGAGTTGGTTGGACCACTTTCATGCAAGGCGGTGGCCAACATACAAGACACTCACACTCGAATTCTTAAGCACCGTCCAGGGTTACGGACACGCGACCAAGAAACGAGCCTCGGAAAATCCACTTGAGAATGGGCAACGATGGCGGGAAATCACGATCGCCGAATCTGAATCAAATTTATGGGGTACCATCGACGCCTGCATCGAATGGTGAAAATTACAACGCACATGAATTTTGGGGGTTGTTTGTAAACCCCCAAAACCGGCCTCATGCAATATGCCGCACGCACTTCCAAAGCATCGTCACCCGCAACCCCATCTTCCGTTATATTCAAAATGTCACGGCCCACTCGTTATTCGCTTTGGTACAACAACAGGGGGTATGCAAGCGAAAGAGCTAGACCTACTATGGTGTATGCTCACTCGCACCCCTTATAACATAGCGGCATACTTTGTGGAACACGCCATCTACATACAACAACATGATGTGGGGAAAATCTTAATTGGGGGAATGATAACCCCCCATTCGCAAAGATTTCGAGGTTGACATAAGCCGTATGGAGCCATTAGCGTAGGGGTGTAAATGGATCGAGTCGAGCCGAACACGGTGTTGTTCAAGCTTGTTTAAAATTTAATCGAGCTTCAAAATTTATGTTTGAGCTTGGTTTAATTAGTAATCGAGTCGAGCTTGAACAAGCTTTAGTCGAGCGAACACAAATCGAGCTCGAATAGCTTGATATTTTTACTCATATTATGTTGTTTTTTACTAATCGTGTCGAGCTCGAGCGAGCTTTATATTTTGTCGACGAACATTTGCATTCAAACTTGGTTCGTTATGCTAATGAACCGAGCTTTTAACGATCCATCTCGAGTCGAGTATCGAGTAATTTGGTTTGATTTTCACCCCTAATTAGCAGCAAACAAGCATCAACTTGAGCGCCCTTCACACCATGAAGATCATCAAGAATGAGGAGAATATCCTTTAATTTTCAACAAAATGTCGGATCGCATTTCTTCCTAACCCCACTCACATTTGTGGTTGACAACCAAATCAATCGGCTTATGTACTCGAGGATCATATCGAGAATCATGCGGGGTTTGGCGGCACGAAAGAGGCGAAAGGTAGTCGGGTTGCCCGGCGAAGGGGACTTGGTGATGGAGGCGCGAGGAGTATGATAGGCATGAGAGGATTTGAGCGGGGCTTCAGCAGGAGGCTTCGAGCGGGGCATCCCAAGTAGGGGAACCGATATTCGAGAGCTCTCGCCAAAGGCGGAGCGTGGGGACAATACAATCATGTGATTCGAGTGTGCCTTGAGGAAAGCTTGCAACAACATAGGAGTGATTTCCGTGCTTTCCAAGAAGTCCAAGACCAAAGGTACCAAGCCCGAGCTTGTGGAACCAAGCACACGAGCGGCGGGAGTTGAGATATTGCGGACATTACGAGAGGATCGAGCATTGGCATATCTCCCGGGGGCCACTACCCGCCGCCACCCCCATAGTGATCCAGGTCCTATCCACACTCTTCATTGAAATTCTATCTTCTCTTTTATGCGCTATAATTTCATTCAAGTTTGGGGAGAGGTAGTATTTCTTTTTTGATGGGTGTGGCGGTTGCATTCATTTAGTTGCATGTAGAGCATATAGGTTGCATTGCATTAGATGTTTGATTTTTTTATGGTTTAGCACGTTTATCTCTTTAGCACGTTTATTGCTTTCCTAGTTGTTAGGGAGTGAGTTGACCGATATTGTGTGTTTGTTGTGTTTTGATTGAGATCTTGATCTTTGGAGCATTTACGGATTGGTTTGTGTTGTTTTGAAATGGATGTTGAATGTGAGTTGATCGGGTTGAGAATAGTTAATATGGAGCATGTGATTATTGAATCATGGGTAACATACTTTGAATTATGCACTTACAAGCCTGTGAGCTTTTGAGCCTTTACTACTTTCATATTATGCAGTCTTGTTTGTGATTGAGTGTGTCATTCATGTTGATTTGAATTCTAGAACTTGCTTTGGTATCTCCGTCAAAGTCACATGTTGTATGGATTCATGAAGATGATTTTAGGCCATCTTTGTTTAGCCTTTCAAGCATTTTTGCCAACCTTATGATATTTGACTTCCCTAGTTAGCCAATTTGAGCCTCTTGCTGATTTTTTGATAGCCACATTTCAAGCCTTCGAATCTTATGTAAAATATCTGTTACCCTGAGCTTAAGCGTATAGAGTTGAGAAAAAAGGGGATGAATAAAGGATTGAATGAAGGGGTGTCAAAAGTCGAAAATGTGTACATGTTGGGAACTTGGGAATAAAAGAGGAAAAAGGGAAAAACTACTCACAAAAAGTCGGAAAAACACACGATTGCAAAAGTGAGTCGGCTGTAAGTAAAAAATAGGCCGAGAATTGTGATGTAAGGCGAAGGGAATAATGTGTATGAAAAAGAAGGGAGAAATAGAGAAGTGAGAGGATATAAGGCGATTGGGAGCACATAATCGATTTGAATTAGAAAAATGGTTTGAGAAGAACAAATGTGTTTTCCAATCTATACGCTCGAGTTGAGTCACTTTATCCATATTTTCATACCTTAACCAAAGAGCCTTTATTACAACCTTAAATAAAGTCGTTTATGATTTGTGAATTGCATACAAACGAGTGGCGGAGATGTGAGACGATTTACAAGCATATGGTAATTCTTCATCATTGATATGACTTGAGCGAATACACGTCCCTTATCATTCTAGTGAGTAGAGTATACACTTTATCCCCGAGAGGCATGATTTGAAGTGTTCTACCTTGATTTTATAAACTTGTGCTCCGTGTTAGCTCTTTGAAACTTGGTTGATTTGTGCTTGTTGTCTATGGATAGATGACATAAATTATGATGCGGTGTTCTTGAGTTGCTCTTCTTTTCTCCATTTGTGTTGTCTTGTTTATAAAGTGTTGGCCGGATCCAACAGTTTAAGTTGGGGGGGTTTGATTGACTTGTATTTTGCATGTATTTTGTGCTTAATATTGGCTAGAATGTGTTGATATGCATGCATTATATGAGTAAATAGGGTTTTATTCTGTTTTGTGGAAAAGGATTACGCTTTGATCGTTTTGTAGGAGTTTATCTATATTTGTAGCATTTTGGCAACAATTAGGACATTGCAACCACCAATACTTGACATGTTAGACGAAGTTTGGAGTCGAATCAAGAAGAAGTTGGATGAACCGGGCAAGGCGAAAAAGGAAGAAAATAGCCAAGTACTCGTTGTTACATGTGAGCACGGGCGGCGTGCTCTCAGCACAGCCCGTGCTCAACCTGGATGTGAAAATCCAATGTTCGCCTATAGCACGGGCAGCCCATGCCATATGGGCACGACCGTTCTCTTCTCGAGAAAAATTGGACAACTTCGGCACCCAACATGGGTTAGGCGTGCCAAAGAGGGGCCGTGCTCCTCTGCGGGGGAAAAATAGAGTTTGACTCGTTTTGACTAGGTTTTCGACCCAAACAAAGTACAAATAGACAGGGGCGGCCACAAACAAGGACACGCTAATTTTTACCCTAGAAACCAAAGAAAAGAGAAGTTTTCCACGAAACTTCGAGAGATCGGTCAAGACCGCAACCACACCTTCGAGGATTGAAGATAGATAGATAGATCGTCATCATCCCCGAGTCACTCATTCCATCGTATCGTTATTTCAATTAGTTAGATTTTGATTATGAATAATTTGTATGAATTGTTTATCTTCAATGTCCTGGCTAAACCTCTTATGATTCCGGGTTTGGGAGTAGATTAATAAACACTTTTATGTGATGATTAAGGATAATTGAAGTTAATATTTTCTTTCTCTATTCAAGTACTTTGCTTTAATTCTTGTTTTATCAAAAGACCTTTGATCTAAACTTGTTTGATGTATTGATTCATAATTCTAACCGATGAGTTTCAATACTAGATCTCAAGTACTTGACACAAATAGATTGCATGATTGAGAAGTCGTAAATATTTGTGAGATCTTATAATCTTTTGAACTTTTGGGAGTTGGTTATCTCATGTTGAGTAGAGATGCTAACATAGATATTCCAATCAACGTTTTTACATATATCTCAAGAGAGGGGTAAATTACTTTGGTGATTGGTCTATAGAGAATAATACGTTTAACCTTGGTTTGCTTAATCTAAGCATAAAAGTGGGATATTAATTGAAACCATAACCAGGAATCCATCCATCCATACTTGATCTTTCAATCGTTCTTTGCTTTGTTATTTTAGGATTAATTTACGCTTTAGTAATAATAAAACCAAACCTTCAAATTTCGATAATTTAGATAAAAATAGGACTATTATAATCCAATACTTGGTACATTAATTTATTAATCTTTGTGGATTCGACCTTGCAAACCCTATTCTATAAACTCGATCCGTACACTTGCGGTGTGATAGGTGTGAGTTTTGCATGTATTTTGAGGTATAAATATGACTAAAATGGTGATTAAACATGCAATAACGTGTATGAAATGGTATATATTCGCTCTTTGTGGAAAAAGATATTACGCTTGCTTGTTTTGTAGGAATTTAACGATATTTGGAGTGATTTTGTGACAAATACGAGCATTGCTACCTAGAATCATCAAGAATCGAGTGATTACACCCAATTGGAAGCCAACTATATGGTGTATAGAGTCATAGTGATGAGTCGTGTGTCAAAATAAGCATGGATGATCAAACAACAAGGAGATTTATCTCAAGGAACATCCAAACGCGTATGGAATTTCCAGACCTTTGGCGGGGTTTAGTATTTTGGCCATAACTCTCTCCACAAAATTGATATTGAGGTGATTCAAGTGGCTATGGAAAGATACGAGAGAGGGCTACAACTCTTATGAAGACCCGCAAGCAAATTCGGACGTTTGGGTGGCGCACGGGCAACCCCGTGCGTGGACACATGACCGTGCGCCCTCTGAGAGATGGATTATTTCTACTGAGGATGGCGCACGTGTAACCCATGCGTGGGCACACGACCCGTGCACCCTACAGAGACTGGATTATATCTCTGAGAATGGTGCACGGGTAACCGTGCGTGGGCGCACGACCGTGCGTGCTTGCAGTTAAAAACTCCAAAAATGAATGACAAATTGACCTAGACTTCAAAAAGGGTATAAATACCACTTCTTGGGGCGCACACCAGGAGAGGAAAGGTGGGAATACACCCAAGAACACAAGAAATAGCTCAACTTCATCAAGGAAGAATCAAGAGAAGAATCGGAGCTTGAGGATTGAAGATAAATCGAGAGATTATCCATTTCCTAAGTTTTCTCATTCTTTGTGCTTTAATCTTTCATTTTAGCTTGTCATGAATATGAACAATTTGTCTATGAGTTGTTTATTTTTAATGAGTAGCTAAACTTCTTGTGATTTTAGGTTTTGGAAGTAGATTAATTGAACTCTTGTTGAATGTTTTAATCTTAGTTGAAGTTATTGTCTTGAAGTCTATTTGAGTACTTTGAGCTTATTCTTGTTTTATCACTTGGCCAATGATTTAACATGTTTGATATATTGATTCATAATTCGAGAGATGAGTTTCAATATTAGATCTTGAGTACTTGACACGAATATTTGCATGAATCGAGAGGTTTGTAGATTTTTGTGAGGACATTTGATCTTTTGTGCATTTGGGAGTTGTGTATCTTATGTTGAGTAGAGATGCTAGCATAGATATTTCAATCTACACTTTATATACATCTCGAGAGGGAGGATAAAATACCATTGTGATCGTCTTATAGGTGTATTGATAATAACTTTGGCTTTGATTAAATCGGACAACAAGAGGAATATTAATTGAAACCATAATCCGGGAATCCATTTCATTCTCTTGATAATTCCATTATTCTTAGTATCTTGTATTCTTGTGGTTATTCTTGTCTTTACCTCCACAACAATCATCTAATTACGATCGTCTAAATAAAAATAAGACTATCTTAGTTCAATACTTAGCACATTAATTTATTAGTCTGTGGATACGACCTTGCTTACCCTATTCTATAAACTACACCGTACACTTGCGGTGAAGCTAAAAATATAGGCGAACAAGTTTTTGGCGCCGTTGGGACTAATATAATTTTTGGTGCTAATATTGCGATAGATAGAATTATTTTTAATTTAGACATTTTTTTAATTTTATTTCATTTTTCTTTTGTAAATTCTATCTCTACAATGTTTGATTTGTTTCTTTGAATTGGTATAGGTGCACCCGCTCGAATGGATTTCAATGTGGAATTCTTACGATTAATGGAATAATCCCACTCCTATGTGCTATTACCCAGATTGGGGGAATTACGAAGATTTTTCATATTCTAGCACGGAGAATATGATTCCACCCCATCAAGGTCCAACGTAATGAATGGGTTTACAAATGCAGAGGCAAAACCATCTTTAGAAGAAGCCCTCACCTCATTCATAAATCAATACAATGCATTCATGAGTGAAACTAGGAGCCGCCTCGCTAAGCAAGATTCTCGGTTGGATAAGATAGAACAACAATTGACAAGCTCGATAAAGAATCTAGAGACTCAAATGGGCAATTAGTTACAATTGTTGGTGGGCAATATCAAAAGGGTCAATTTTCAAGCACCACCTGAAGCCAACTCAAAGGAACAATGTAGTACCATTCATCAAAAGAGTGGTAATCGACTACGAGGAGCCGAAGATCCCAAAAGCAAGAAAGTTCGGAACCAAACACTGGATTGTATGTCTATGCACTTTCACCGTGTATGGTACCGAAAAGGAGCAAAAACAGGACAAGGAACATAAGAACCATATGTGTATGCCCGTGCGGCGCGTGCAAGATGTCATAAGAAAACTATTCCGAGAATGAGACGGGCATGGAATATGTGTACACGCATACGGACAACATGGGCATAACCGGATCAAAATGTTCCAATACCAGGACTCGTACTTGCTTGAAATCCCAAGTATGCATTACTAGATGCAAACAGAGCAAAAACGGTTCTTGACCACGATCCAAAACAACTAATATATGCATTCAAAGGTGGTACGAATGAAATAAATAGGCGTCGAGCTAAAGACGTTAAATATAGCGCTTGTTGGGAGGCAACCCAACGGTTTGTGGTGTGATTTTTGTTTTTGTTTGTTTTCTTTTTGTTAAAAAAAAACCGAGAGTGTTGTTATGCGGCATCATGCACGGGTGACCCGTGCGCTAAGGCGCACGCCCGTGCGTTCTCGGGGAGGAGGACTAATGTGGCTTGAGATGAAGCACGGGGCCCGTCGCAAGCAAGCGCACGACCCGTGCGTCCTTTCGCTAAGACAATATTAAGGTACAAAACTTGAAGTGATGGTTGAAGGAAGAAGTCCTAGCGATATGAGGAGATGCGAGGAGGGCCACCACCCGCACAATGAATCGAGGTAAATCCACACAATTTTATATTGAAATTCTATCTTCTCTTACGTGCGATATAATTTCATTTAAGTTTGGGGGAGAGATAGTTATTTTGATATGAAATGTGTGGATTAAAAACAAAATTGCATTTTTTGTGTGTTTTCATATAGTTGCATGTAGAGCATTTTAGGTTGCATTTGCATTAGAAACACGTTTATTGTTTTAGACGTTTATTGCTTTCATAGATTTTAGGGAGTGAATTGATCTCTTGATTGTAACTTGTGCTTGATTTTGAAAATTTTGTATTGTTTGGATTGGGTGTTGAGCATGAGTTGATTGAGCCATGAATAGATAACATTGAGCATTTTGATGTGGAAAACTTGGTTTGATGCTTTGAATTACATATTTACAAGCTGTGAGCTTTTGAGCCTTTCTTGTTGTCATCATATGCGATCTTGTTTGTGATTTGAGTGTATCATTCATGTTGTTAGAATTCTAGAACTTGCTCGTATCTCTGTCAAGGTCACATGTTGTATGCGCGGTGTGAAAATGATCAAAGGCCATTTTTGTTAGCCCTTCAAGCCTTTTGCTTACCTAATGATGATATTGAAATCCCTAGTTAGCCAACTTGAACCTATTGCCTAATTTCTTGATAGCAACAATTCAAGCCTTAACTTGATATATTTGTTACCCTACACTTGAGCGTATAACATTGAGTAAAGGAAATGAATGAGGTTGAATGAGTTGGAATTGAAAAATTGGATAATTGTACAAAATTGGTTGATGGGAACAAAAGAGGAAGAAAAGGAGGAGAAAAGAAATGTTGAAAATTCATAAAAGAGTCGGAAAAAAAAAATCGATTTTATGATGTGAGTTTTCATTGAATGAACTTGGAGGCTAGGAATTGTAATGTGAGGTGATAATGTTTACAAAAAGAAAGGGGATGGAGATAAGAAGAGTTGATGAAAATGAGAGAAGAATTTAGTAGCATATTGAGCTTTAATTTAGATGATTTATATGCTCATCGGTCTATACGCTCGAGTTTGAGTCACTCTATCCATATTTTCCTACCCTAACCAAAGATCCTTCAATATAACCAAAAGAAAAGTCCTTTTGATTCACAAATTGCATATATTCTAGTGGCGGAGATATGAGACGATTTGCAAGCTTATGATAATTCTTCAACATTGAATTGAATTGAGCGTAAACACGTCTATATTCATGTGAGATGAGTATACACTTGATCTTGAGAGAAGTGATTCAAAGCATTTACCATGATTTATTTGATGTGTGCTCTATGTTAGATGTTTGAGGCTTGGTTGATTCGTTACTTGACACCTACGATAAACAATGCGAATTTTATGGAGTTGTTGTGCGTTGTACTTTTCATTACTCCCAATCATGTGTTGTCTAGTTTTTAAAAGCGTTGACCGGATGACGATGAGTTTAAGTTTGGGGGATTTTGATAGGTGTGAGTTTTGCATGTATTTTGAGGTATAAATATGACTAAAATGGTGATTAAACATGCAATAACGTGTATGAAATGGTATATATTCGCTCTTTGTGGAAAAAGATATTACGCTTGCTTGTTTTGTAGGAATTTAACGATATTTGGAGTGATTTTGTGACAAATACGAGCATTGCTACCTAGAATCATCAAGAATCGAGCGATTACACCCAATTGAAAGCCAACTATATGGAGTATAGAGTCATAGTGATGAGTCGTGTGTCAAAATAAGCATGGATGATCAAACAACAAGGAGATTTATCTCAAGGAACATCCAAACGCGTATGGAATTTCCAAAGACTGGCGGGGTTTAGTATTTTGGCCATAACTCTCTCTACAAAATTGATATTGAGGTGATTCAAGTGGCTATGGAAAGATACGAGAGAGGGCTACAACTCTTATGAAGACCCCGCAAGCAAATTCGGACGTTTGGGTGGCGCACGGGCAACCCGTGCGTGGACACATGACCCGTGCGCCCCTACGAGACCGGATTATTTCTACGAGGATGGCGCACGTGTAACCCATGCGTGGGCACACGACCCGTGCACCCTACAGAGACTGGATTATATCTCTGAGAATGGTGCACGGGTAACCCGTGCGTGGGCGCCGCGACCGTGCGTGCTTGCGTTAAAAACTCCAAAAATGACAGCAAATTGACCTAGACTTCAAAAAGGGTATAAATACCACTTCTTGGGGCGCACACCAGGAGAGGAAAGGCTGGGAATACACCCAAGAACACAAGAAATAGCTCAACTTCATCAAGGAAGAATCAAGAGAAGAATCGGAGCTTGAGGATTGAAGATAAATCGAGAGATTATCCATTTCCTAAGTTTTCTCATTCTTTGTGCTTTAATCTTTCATTTTAGCTTGTCATGAATATGAACAATTTGTCTATGAGTTGTTTATTTTTAATGAGTAGCTAAACTTCTTGTGATTTCCGGGTTTTGGAAGTAGATTAATTGAACTCTTGTTGAATGTTTTAATCTTAGTTGAAGTTATTGTTTTGAAGTCTATTTGAGTACTTTGAGCTTATTCTTGTTTTATCACTTGGCCAATGATTTAACATGTTTGATATATTGATTCATAATTCGAGAGATGAGTTTCAATATTAGATCTTGAGTACTTGACACGAATATTTGCATGAATCGAGAGGTTTGTAGATTTTTCTGAGGACATTTGATCTTTTGTGCATTTGGGAGTTGTGTATCTTATGTTGAGTAGAGAGCTAGCATAGATATTTCAATCTACACTTTATATACATCTCGAGAGGAGGATAAAATACCGTTGTGATCGTCTTATAGGTGTATTGATAATAACTTTGGCTTTGATTAAATCGGACAACAAGAGGAATATTAATTGAAACCATAATCCGGGAATCCATTTCATTCTCTTGATAATTCCATTATTCTTAGTATCTTGTATTTTTGTGGTTATTCTTGTCTTTACCTCCACAACAATCATCCAATTACGATCGTCTAAATAAAAATAAGACTATCTTAGTTCAATACTTAGCACATTAATTTATTAGTCTCTGTGGATACGACCTTGCTTACCCTATTCTATAAACTACACCGTACACTTGCGGTGAAGCTAAAAATATAGGCGAACAAGTTTTTGGCGCCCGTTCTTGGGACTAATATAATTTTTGGTGCTAATATTGCGATAGATAGAATTATTTTTAATTTAGACATTTTTTTAATTTTATTTCATTTTTCTTTTGTAAATTCTATCTCTACAATGTTTGATTTGTTTCTTTGAATTGGTATAGGTGCACCGCTCGAATGGATTTCAATGACCGAATTCTTACGATTATTGGAATAATCCCACTCCTATGTGCTATTACCCAGGATTGGGGGAATTACGAAGATTTTTCATATTCTAGCACGGAGAATATGATTCCACCCCATCAAGGTCCAACGTAATGAATGGGTTTACAAATGCAGAGGCAAAACCATCTTTAGAAGAAGCCCTCACCTCATTCATAAATCAATATAATGCATTCATGAGTGAAACTAGGAGCCGCCTCGCTAAGCAAGACTCTCGGTTGGATAAGATAGAACAACAATTGACAAGCTCGATAAAGAATCTAGAGACTCAAATGGGCCAATTAGTTACAATTGTTGGTGGGCAATATCAAAAGGGTCAATTTTCAAGCACCACTGAAGCCAACTCAAAGGAACAATGTAGTACCATTCATCAAAAGAGTGGTACTGACTACGAGGAGCCGAAGATCCTGCAAAAGCAAGAAAGTTCGGAACCAAACACGGACTGTATGTCTATGCACTTTCAGTCCGTGTATGGTACCGAAAAGGAGCAAAAACAGGACAAGGAACATAAGAACCATGTGTGTATGCCCGTGCAGCGCGTGCAAGATGTCATAAGAAAACTATTCCAGAATGAGACGGGCATGGAATATGTGTACACGCACGGACAACATGGGCATAACCCAGATCAAAATGTTCCAACACCAGGACTCTGTACTTGCTTGAAATCCCAAGTATGCATTACTAGATGCAAACAGAGAAAAAACGGTTCTTGACCACGATCCAAAACAACTAATATATGCATTCAAAGGTGGTACGAACTGAAATAAATAGGCGTCGAGCTAAATACGTTAAATATAGCACTTGTTGGGAGGCAACCCAACGGTTTGTGGTGTGATTTTTGTTTTTGTTTGTTTTCTTTTGTTAAAAAAAAAAAACTGAGTGTTGTTATGCGGCATCATGCACGGGTGACCCGTGCGCTAAGGCGCACGCCCGTGCGTTCGGGAGGAGGACTAATGTGGCTTTGCAAAGATGAAGCACGGGCAGCCGTGCGCAAAGGCGCACGACCGTGCGTCCTTCGCTAAGACAATATTAAGGTACAAAACTTGAAGTGATGGTTGAAGGAAGAAGTCCTAGCGATATGAGGAGATGCGAGGAGGGCCACCACCCGCACAATGAATCAGGTAAATCCACACAATTTTATATTGAAATTCTATCTTCTCTTACGTGCGATATAATTTCATTTAAGTTTGGGGGGAGAGATAGTTATTTTGATATGAAATGTGTGGATTAAAAACAAAATTGCATTTTTGTGTGTTTTCATATAGTTGCATGTAGAGCATTTTAGGTTGCATTTGCATTAGAAACACGTTTATTGTTTTAGCACGTTTATTGCTTTCATAGATTTTAGGGAGTGAGTTGATCTCTTGATTGTAACTTGTGCTTGATTTTGAAAATTTTGTATTGTTTGGATTGGGTGTTGAGCATGAGTTGATTACACTATTTCTCTAAATTTAAAAGCAAATTATTACAAACATGTTTCACAATTGTTTCTTACATGTTTCATTTATGTTTCTTACATATTTCAATTGATTACACCATCATTAAGATTTACATAACAACAATTCTCTAAAATCATTAGGAAGTGGAGGTAGAAAATCAATGTCGTTGTCATCGTCATCACCATTTTGCGGCTTCAACTTAGCATGATTGTGAAAGGATGACGAGCTTGCTTGTTCATTCTCTATCTGAAATGCTTCGTCGTCCATAGCCTTCCCACCAATAAAGTGCTCGACATAACAAGCAACAAAAAATCCCACATTCACTACAAAAGAAATAAAAAAAAAGATACACAAATCGGATACATAACACAACAAATAAAAAACAATAAAAAACAAATAAACGAAAATACGAAACATAAAATAAACAACTTGAAACAAACGAAAAACTTCAAATAGAGGATCCTTTGGTCCATTCAATGTTTCATCGTATTCTTCCACGAACTAAGTAAATGACATGTATGAAACACAAATAGAGGATCTTAATTGAAAATTTTACATTACAATAAAAAGACTAAATTGGAAATTAAAGGAAAAGAATTAATAAATGTTGGTAAAGTGTATAGACTTGATAATTAATAAAAGAAATTAGAAAATCGTATTCTCATCTCATTTTTTCACTGCAAATTTCAAGGCATGTTGTTCTCTTCATCTTGAAACTCTTGGTTCGATATCCTCCTATGGAATTTTCACTGTTAAATCCATACCCATTATTTTCACTATTTCCATAATAATTCTCATTATTATACTCATTTCTGCTCGAGCCCCTCTCAAGCTCTCATAAGGATGGTTTGCTATATTTCTCGGTCTTGCCGACATCATAAAAGTACTTCCCATTTTCCAAGGCCCTCGTGTCACTCATTCTTGCGGTGAAACCAAAATCGTTAGATTCGCCGCCGCACCTTTCGCGGCCGCTCACGGCGCCGCCGCTTCAACCTTGTGTCGCTCATCCCGACGTTGTTGTTGTAATAATTGTTGTTGTTTTTCGTATTCCGCCTCTTCTCCCTTCTTTGAATGGAGGGTAAAAACCGATAAGAAAAGTAATGGCCAATGGGGTGGGTATATTTGGGAAGTTTAGGACCCAATGGGGTAGATTAGTGATAGGGTGATATTTTTGTCTTTTTTTTTTTCAAAAATCAAGGTATTTTGTGGTATTTTCTCTTGAATATAAGGTTTAAAATAGGAAAAGGACATGAATACCCACTTTTCCAGCCCAAATTCTGAAAAATACCATTTTCTGCTAATTTTTGACAAAAATACCATTTTCCGCTTATTTTTGATAAAAATACCCATTTTTCGCTTATTTTTGACAAAAATACCCATTTTCCAGTTGATTTTTTGCGTTGGTTTCTTTGTTGTTTCAAACATGTTTGTTGTTTCTTTGTTGTTTCAAACATGTTTCTTCTAATCAAATTTCGGTGAAAAAATAAATTTTGCCCCCATTAAATAATCTATTTTATACTTGAAATCTTATAAAAAAAAAAAGAAATATACACATAAAACAACATATATTAAAACTAAACAAATTTGAAAAATAATATAGAAACAACATGAGTAAAAAAAACAAAATTCAATTTTTGATCCAATGCATGAAAACATAAAACACATAGAAACAACCAAGAAACAATATAGAAACAAACTAGAAACAATATAGAAAACACAATATGAGCAAAAATAGCTTAAAAATGTACAAATTGTATCTACACATTGAAAACTACGTGGAGACGACAAATAAACATAAGAACAACATTAAAAAACAGTATGGAAACAACCTAGAAACAACGTAAAAATATTAAAAATACCACATGAATAAAAAGAGCTTAAAAATAGGTAAAAATTGTATCTACACATTGAAAACTACATGAAAATACCAAGAGAATTATTAGAACAACATTAAAAAAATTTATAGAACAACAAAGAAACAATATAAACAAGGTACAAAATAATACATGAACAAAGCATAAAAAATAAGTAAAAGTTATATTGAAACATCGAAACACCAAAAGAAACAACTAAGAAACAAAAGTGAAACAACAAGGAAACAAAATTGGCCATGCTAGTAGATGATCAACAATATGATACACATATGAGATTTAATTAAGTAGTTTGAATGGAGAAATTCCAATTTGCATGCAATTCATGCATGACTTACACTTGTTACCCTCTCATCTCTACTTAAACACCACCTCAACCCTTAACTCCAAAAACTCCATATTCTTGCATGCACACACACTTGAGACATTTCATCAAACGATTGCAGAGCCTCACCCCGTCGGATGAAAACTCGAAATCAACCACAAAATCTTCACCCCAATCCTCGTCGCTCCATTCGAAATATTCTATCATCTTCTTCGACACGACCGCGATTCCCAATCCGTGCTCGATAAACGCTAATCTCCCATCGCACTCACACACACACGATTTTATCATTTGCAGAATTTTCTCACATAGCGAGTCATTCGAATTGGGCAAAAGCTCAATTAATGTGCAAATCGCTCGGCCTTCGATCACTTTCAGCTCGATTGTTTCGACGCCTCCGAGAATTTGAATAAGCAATTCTAGGGCACACGAAATTGTTTTGCCGCAAATCCCATCCGACTGCTTTGAGCAAGGATTTGAAGAAATCGATGCCCGATCTGTGCGACGTAAATCCACCGATAATCGGCTTTCGACATTTTTTCGAGTATTACCACATCGAAGAAGATAAAGTATTACCAAAACGGTGGAATGGGTAAGGTATTTTTGTCTTGGGATAGAGCGGGTGGGGTATTTTTGTGATAAGTTGGTATTTTTGTCTTTTTTCCAAAATCGGGTATTTTGTGTAATTTCTTCTTATATATATGTTACTTTTGAAACTTATAAGTTGATTATTTTTAAAAACATTTTATCAAAAGATTTAGCATATCTTGTCGATAGAACTCGTCAATATGGGTTGGGGCACAGCGGGGTTGCGGCTCGCTCGCCTTTATCTTTGTCGGGCTGTCCATAAATTGGAAAATAAATACTAATTAATTTCTTTTAGAATTTGAATTTAGTGTCTTTATATAATTTGTAATTCTATTTGTTGGGTTCTAAACAAAACTTGAATCACTCTAATTTCAATTTTGTAGAGAAAATATGCTCAAAATACATAAAACCTCCAACTTAAAGAAATTGTTGCATATTTGAAATATTTGTATATTTGGTGAACCTCTTATTATAAAATATGTTTCATAGAGAATTAAATCCATATATAATTAATGTTGGAAAAAGTGAAGAAAATTGTACATTTGGGGTGCGATTTTCTTGGGACCTCAATTGTCTAATGATAAAAGTAAAAGTGGATTCTTGTTCTACTCCGTGAGAACATTAAAATCAAATATTTATCTGTCCAAAATGATATTTGGATGAAGCAGAAATTAAAGCTTAAAGATGAATATTGGAATTAATTTAAAAGAAAAAAAAAACATGTGTTTGTCTTCTTTGAAAGGTGGGTTTGTCCCCACATGGGAAATCAAAGGCTTTTAAACTAGTATATATAATACTACCTTTTATTAAGGTGTAAGATCGCCCACGTGGGGTGCAAATCACGGTCCGATTCGGGCTCGATCCACCGATTTGTGTGCGGCGCGACCGCATACATGAATGTCCACCGAAATCGAGCCACATGGTCCGGCCTATGTTTTGCAGATTTTATTATTACAACTTTAATTCCAATACCTTTAATGACATATTAAATTTTGAACTTAAATCATTCTGAAGTTTTCTTTGTAAACAAAGACAAAATATTAATTTCTCATCAAGTCCTTTGATCTTTTATCAACTCTATAAATAGTTGTTTTCTCCAAAGAATCAAAACACACTCAACATATCATCCTGCATTCTCCGCATATTGTTATGATATTTCTCTTGGCCTCCTGTATTTTTGGTTATATTTTTCAGGCGTTTCTTAACTTCACTTGGTGTTGAGATAATCCCGGTTTTCCCGTCATATCCTAGGAAACAAACGTCGAATAGAGGATGCTCTATAAATAGTTGTTTTCTCCAAGAATCAAAACACACTCAACATATCATCTTCATTTTCACGTATATTGTTTTGATATTTCTCTTGACCTCCTGCAATTTTTGGTGATATTTTAAAGTTTTTAAGATCCCAAAACGTTTGTTTATCGATGTCGGATAAAGTGTTAAACCGGATGTTGTAACACTTCCTAAAACACTTCGTATAACACGCATCGAAAAATAACACACAATATAAAAGTTATCTACAAGTTATAAATAACTTTTAGAAGTGTCAATTATGAAGAAATCACTAGTTGAATTTGTCTTGTTTATAACTCAAATCTCAAAGTATCAACTAGTCTAGTAAATAAACTCCTATCGAGTATATCGTAACTTTTTAAATTAACTCGTCCAACAAAACATGTGTATGAACTCGTAAGCTCAAAGATAACTAATATGGACGAAAAACACAATAAGACGATAAACGGACTAGATGTTATTCGGATGTCGACACTTCCTATAACAAATTTGTTTCAAAGATTCTTCTTTAAGCTCGATCGTTGTTGCTTCTATGAATGAATCTCTTTTTTTCTCTCTCAATTTCGTGTGTATGACCTTATGTAGGATGAGAGGACGTGCTACTCTTTATATAGGCTAGTGTTTTTAGTCCCAAGAGTCCTACATGAATATGGAAACAAAGCAAACACAAGTATAAAAGGAATATGATTCTTTAAGTTAGGAAACAAGATAAGTATGTAAAGAATCCTACCTTATCTACATCAATATCAAAACCTATAAATAAGGAAACAAGATTAACCAAAATCTTTCCTTATCAAGATAAAGTCTTTTTCCTAACCAAATCAAATTAGATATAAATGGAAGAGTCTAGAAGCACAAAGATCTCTCTTCTCTTAAATCACGTTAGAAAAATATACAACAACAACAACAACAAACTAAGACTTAATCCCTACGTGGGATCGGCTATACGGATCATATCGCGCCATCGTTTACGGTCATAAGCCATATTTTCGTTTATTTCTAGGTATAACATGTCATGTTTAATAGCTTCTTTCCAAGTCTTTTTAGGCCTACCTCTTCCTCTTTTGATTTGTGTGAGTGATTCTCTACCTTCTAATCGCCGCACGGTGTGCATCTAAAGGTCTCCTATAAACATGTCCAAACCATCTTAATCGTGTTTCTCTAATTTTCTCGTCTATTGGTGCTACTCCCACTTTGTTTCTAATGTGTTCATTTCTTATTCTATCTAATCTAGTGTGTCCGCACATCCATCTTAGCATTCTCATCTCTTCTAATCTTTTGTTCGTGTTCATATTTAGTCGCCCAACATTCTCGCTCCATAAAGCATTGCGGGCCTTATGGCCGTTTTTTAAAATTTTCCTTTCAATTTTAATGGTATCTTGTATTTTTGTGGTTATTCTTGTCTTTACCTCCACAACAATCATCTAATTACGATCGTCTAAATAAAAATAAGACTATCTTAGTTCAATACTTAGCACATAAATTTATTAGTCTCCGTGGATACGACCTTGCTTACCCTATTCTATAAACTACACCGTACACTTGCGGTGAAGCTAAAAATATAGGTGAACAAGTTTTTGGCGCCGTTGCTGGGGACTAATACAATTTTTGGTGCTAATATTGCGATAGATAGAATTATTTTTAATTTAGACTTTTTTTTTATTTTATTTCATTTTTCTTTTGTAAATTCTATCTCTACAATGTTTGATTTGTTTCTTTGAATTGGTATAGGTGCACCCGCTCGAATGGATTTCAATGACCGAATTCTTACATTATTGGAATAATCCCACTCCTATGTGCTATTACCCAGATTGGGGAATTACGAAGATTTTTCATATTCTAGCACGGAGAATATGATTCCACCCCATCAAGGTCCAACGTAATGAATGGGTTTACAAACGCAGAGGCAAAACCATCTTTAGAAGAAGCCCTCACCTCATTCATAAATCAATACAATGCATTCATGAGTGAAACTAGGAGCCGCCTCGCTAAGCAAGATTCTCGGTTGGATAAGATAGAACAACAATTGACAAGCTCGATAAAGAATCTAGAGACTCAAATGGGCCAATTAGTTACAATTGTTGGTGGGCAATATCAAAAGGGTCAATTTTCAAGCACCATCAAGCCAACTCAAAGGAACAATGTAGTACCATTCATCAAAAGAGTGGTGCGACTACGAGGAGCCGAAGATCCCGCAAAAGCAAGAAAGTTCGAACCAAACACGGATTGTATGTCATGCACTTTCGGTCCGTGTATGGTACCGAAAAGGAGCAAAAACAGGACAAGGAACATAAGAACCATATGTGTATGCCCGTGCAAACGTGCAAGATGTCATAAGAAAACTATTCCGAATGAGACGGGCATGGAATATGTGTACACGCACGGACAACATGGGCATAACCCGGATCAAAATGTTCCAACACCAGGACTCTGTACTTGCTTGAAATCCCAAGTATGCATTACTAGATGCAAACAGAGCAAAAACGGTTCTTGACCACGATCCAAAACAACTAATATATGCATTCAAAGGTGGTACGAACTGAAATAAACAGGCGTCGAGCTAAATACGTTAAATATAGCACTTGTTGGGAGGCAACCCAACGGTTTGTGGTGTGATTTTTGTTTTTGTTTGTTTTCTTTTTGTAAAAAAAAAACTGAGTGTTGTTGTACGGCATCATGCACGGGTGACCCGTGCGCTAGGCGCACGCCCCGTGCGTTCCTGGAGGGAGGACTAATGTGGCTTCAGCATGAAGCACGGGCAGCCCGTCGCAAAGCGCACGACGTGCGCCCTTACGCTAAGACAATATTAAGGTACAAAACTTGAAGTGATGGTTGAAGGAAGAAGTCCTAGCGATATGAGGAGATGCCAAGGAGGGCCACCACCCGCACAGTGAATCAGGTAAATCCACACAGTTTTATATTGAAATTCTATCTTCTCTTACGTGCGATATAATTTCATTTAAGTTTGGGGGGAGAGATAGTTATTTTGATATGAAATGTGTGGATTAAAAACAAAATTGCATTTTGTGTGTTTTCATATAGTTGCATGTAGAGCATTTTAGGTTGCATTTGCATTAGAAACACGTTTATTGTTTTAGCACGTTTATTGCTTTCATAGATTTTAGGGAGTGAATTGATCTCTTGATTGTAACTTGTGCTTGATTTTGAAAATTTTGTATTGTTTGGATTGGGTGTTGAGCATGAGTTGATTACACTATTTCTCTAAATTTAAAAGCAAATTATTACAAACATGTTTCACAATTGTTTCTTACATGTTTCATTTATGTTTCTTACATATTTCAATTGATTACACCATCATTAAGATTTACATAACAACAATTCTCTAAAATCATTAGGAAGTGGAGGTAGAAAATCAATGTCGTTGTCATCGTCATCACCATTTTGCGGCTTCAACTTAGCATGATTGTGAAACAGATGATCGAGCTTGCTTGTTCATTCTCTATCGAAATGCTTCGCCGTCCATAGCCTTCCCACCAATAAAGTGCTCGACATAACAAGCAACAAAAATCCCACATTCACTACAAAAGAAATAAAAAAAAAGATACACAATCGGATACATAACACAACAAATAAAAAACAATAAAAAACAAATAAACGAAAATACGAAACATAAAATAAACAACTTGAAACAAACGAAAAACTTCAAATAGAGGATCCTTTGGTCCATTCAATGTTTCATCGTATTCTTCCACGAACTAAGTAAATGACATGTATGAAACACAAATAGAGGATCTTAATTGAAAATTTTACATTACAAAGAAAAGACGAAATTGGAAATTAAAGGAAAAGAATTAATAAATGTTGGTAAAGTGTATAGACTTGATAATTAATAAAAGAAATTAGAAAATCGTATTCTCATCTCATTTTTTTCACGCAAATTTCAAGGCATGTTGTTCTCTTCATCTTGAAACTCTTGGTTACGATATCCTCCTATGGAATTTTTTGTTAAATCCATACCCATTATTTTCACTATTTCCATAATAATTCTCATTATTATACTCATTTCTGCCGAGCCCCTCTCAAGCTCTCATAAGGATGGTTCTTGCTATATTTCTCGGTCGACATCATAAAAGTACTTCCCATTTTCCAAGGCCCTCGTGTCACTCATTCCTTGCGGGCCGAAACCAAAATCGTTAGATTCGCCGCCCGTACCTTTCGTCGCTCACGGCGCCGCCGCTTCGAACCTTGTGTCGCTCATCCCGCGTTGTTGTTGTAATAATTGTTGTTGTTTCGTATTCCGCCTCTTCTCCCTTCTTTGAATGGAGGGTAAAAACCGATAAGAAAAGTAATGGCCAATGGGGTGGGTATATTTGGGAAGTTTAGGACCCAATGGGGTAGATTAGTGATAGGGTGATATTTTTGTCTTTTTTTTTCAAAAATCAAGGTATTTTGTGGTATTTTCTCTTGAATATAAGGTTTAAAATAGGAAAAGGACATGAATACCCACTTTTCACCCCAAATTCTGAAAATACCATTTTCTGCTAATTTTTGACAAAAATACCATTTTCCGCTTATTTTTGATAAAAATACCCATTTTTCGCTTATTTTTGACAAAAATACCCATTTTCATGATTTTTTGCGTTGGTTTCTTTGTTGTTTCAAACATGTTTGTTGTTTTTCTTTGTTGTTTCAAACATGTTTCTTCTAATCAAATTTCGGTGAAAAAATAAATTTTGCCCCCATTAAATAATCTATTTTATACTTGAAATCTTATAAAAAAAAAGAAATATACACATAAAACAACATATATTAAAACTAAACAAATTTGAAAAATAATATAGAAACAACATGAGTAAAAAAAAACAAAATTCAATTTTTGATCCAATGCATGAAAACATAAAACACATAGAAACAACCAAGAAACAATATAGAAACAAACTAGAAACAATATAGAAAACACAATATGAGCAAAAATAGCTTAAAAATGTACAAATTGTATCTACACATTGAAAACTACGTGGAGACGACAAATAAACATAAGAACAACATTAAAAACAAAGATGGAAACAACCTAGAAACAACGTAAAAAATATTAAAAATACCACATGAATAAAAAGAGCTTAAAAATAGGTAAAAATTGTATCTACACATTGAAAACTACATGAAAATACCAAGAGAATTATTAGAACAACATTAAAAAAATTTATAGAACAACAAAGAAACAATATAAACAAGGTACAAAATAATACATGAACAAAGCATAAAAAATAAAAGTTATATTGAAACATCGAAACACCAAAAGAAACAACTAAGAAACAAAAGTGAAACAACAAGGAAACAAAATTGGCCATGCTAGTAGATGATCAACAATATGATACACATATGAGATTTAATTAAGTAGTTTGAATGGAGAAATTCCAATTTGCATGCAATTCATGCATGACTTACACTTGTTACCCTCTCATCTCTACTTAAACACCACCTCAACCCTTAACTCCAAAAACTCCATATTCTTGCACGCACACACACTTGAGACATTTCATCAAACAGTTGCAGAGCCTCACCCCGTCGGATGAAAACTCGAAATCAACCACAAAATCTTCACCCCAATCCTCGTCGCTCCATTCGAAATATTCTATCATCTTCTTCGACACGACCGCGATTCCCAATCCGTGCTCGATAAACGCTAATCTCCCATCGCGCACTCACACAACAGTTTTATCACCGAATTTTCTCACATAGCGAGCTGTTCGAATTGGGCAAAAGCTCAATTAATGTGCAAATCGCTCGGCTTCGATCACTTTCGGCCTCGATTGTTTCGACGCCTCCGAATTTGAATAAGCAATTCTAGGGCACACGAAATTGTTTTTCTTTGCAAATCCCATCCGACTGCTTTGAGCAAGGATTTGAAGAAATCGATGCCCCGATCTGTGCGACGTAAATCCACCGATAATCGGCTTTCGACATTTTTTTTCGGAGTATTACCACATCGAAGAAGATAAAGTATTACCAAAATGGTGGAATGGGTAAGGTATTTTTGTCTTGGGATAGAGCGGGTGGGGTATTTTTGTGATAAGTTGGTATTTTTGTCTTTTTTCGAAAATCGGGGTATTTTGTGTAATTTCTTCTTATATATATGTTACTTTTGAAACTTATAAGTTGATTATTTTTTAAAAACATTTTATCAAAAGATTTAGCATATCTTGTCAAGATAGAACTCTGAATCAATATGGGTTGGGGCACAGCGGGGTTGCCTGGCTCGCTTTTCTTTGCCGGGCATTTTGTCCATAAATTGGAAAATAAATACTAATTAATTTCTTTTAGAATTTGAATTTAGTGTCTTTATATAATTTGTAATTCTATTTGTTGGGTTCTAAACAAAACTTGAATCACTCTAATTTCAATTTTGTAGAGAAAATATGCTCAAAATACATAAAACCTCCAACTTAAAGAAATTGTTGCATGGTGAAATATTTGTATATTTGGTGAACCTCTTATTATAAAATATGTTTCATAGAGAATTAAATCCATATATAATTAATGTTGGAAAAAGTGAAGAAAATTGTACATTTGGGGTGCGATTTTCTTGGGACCTCAATTGTCTAATGATAAAAGTAAAAGTGGATTCTTGTTCTACTCCGTGAGAACATTAAAATCAAATATTTATCTCATCCAAAATGATATTTGGATGAAGCGTAAATTAAAGCTTAAAGATGAATATTGGAATTAATTTAAAAGAAAAAAAACATGTGTTTGTCTTCTTTGAAAGGTGGGTTTGTCCCACATGGGAAATCAAAGGCTTTTAAACTAGTATATATAATACTACCTTTTATTAAGGTGTAAGATCGCCCACGTGGGGTGCAAATCACGGTCCGATTCGGGCTCGATCCACCGATTTGTGTGCGAGCGATCCGCATACATGAATGTCCACGAGAAATCGAGCCACATGGTCGGCCTATGTTTTGCGATTTTATTATTACAACTTTAATTCCAATACCTTTAATGACATATTAAATTTTGAACTTAAATCATTTATGAAGTTTTTCTTGTGGTAATGAAAAAATATTAATTTCTCATCAAGTCCTTTGATCTTTTATCAACTCTATAAATAGTTGTTTTCTCCAAAGAATCAAAACACACTCAACATATCATCCGCATTCTCCGCATATTGTTATGATATTTCTCTTGGCCTCCTGTATTTTTGGTTATATTTTTCGTTTCTTAACTTCACTTGGTGTTGAGATAATCCGGTTTTCCGTCATATCCTAGGAAACAAACGCCCGAGAATAGAGGATGCTCTATGAATAGTTGTTTTCTCCAAGAATCAAAACACACTCAACATATCATCTTCATTTTTACGTATATTGTTTTGATATTTCTCTTGACCTCCCGCAATTTTTGGTGATATTTTAAAGTTTTTAAGATCCCAAAACGTTTGTTTATCGGATGTCGGATAAAGTGTTAAACCGGATGTTGTAACACTTCCTAAAACACTTCGTATAACACGCATCGAAAAATAACACACAATATAAAAGTTATCTACAAGTTATAAATAACTTTTAGAAGTGTCAATTATGAAGAAATCACTAGTTGAATTTGTCTTGTTTATAACTCAAATCTCAAAGTATCAACTAGTCTAGTAAATAAACTCCTATCGAGTATATCGTAACTTTTTAAATTAACTCGTCCAACAAAACATGTGTATGAACTCTCGTAAGCTCAAAGATAACTAATATGGACGAAAAACACAATAAGACGATAACTGGACTAGATGTTATTCTCGGATGTCGTGACACTTCCTATAATTTGTTTTTCAAAGATTCTTCTTTTAAGCTCGATCGTTGTTGCTTCTATGAATGAATCTCTCTTTTTTTCTCTCTCAATTTCGTGTGTATGACCTTATGTAGGATGAGAGGACGTCTTTACTCTTTATATAGGCTAGTGTTTTTAGTCCCAAGAGTCCTACATGAATATGGAAACAAAGCAAACACAAGTATAAAAGGAATATGATTCTTTAAGTTAGGAAACAAGATAAGTATGTAAAGAATCCTACCTTATCTACATCAATATCAAAACCTATAAATAAGGAAACAAGATTAACCAAAATCTTTCCTTATCAAGATAAAGTCTTTTTCCTAACCAAATCAAATTAGATATAAATGGAAGAGTCTAGAAGACAAGATCTCTCTTCTCTTAAATCACGTTAGAAAAATATACAACAACAACAACAACAAACTAAGACTTAATCCCACTACGTGGGATCGGCTATACGGATCATATCGCGCCATCGTTTACGGTCATAAGCCATATTTTCGTTTATTTCTAGGTATAACATGTCATGTTTAATAGCTTCTTTCCAAGTCTTTTAGGCCTACCTCTTCCTCTTTTGATTTGTGTGAGTGATTCTCTACCTTCTAATCGCCGCACGGGTGCATCTAAAGGTCTCCTATAAACATGTCCAAACCATCTTAATCGTGTTTCTCTAATTTTCTCGTCTATTGGTGCTACTCCCACTTTGTTTCTAATGTGTTCATTTCTTATTCTATCTAATCTAGTGTGTCCGCACATCCATCTTAGCATTCTCATCTCTTCTAATCTTTTGTTCGTGTTCATATTTAGTCGCCCAACATTCTGCTCCATAAAGCATTGCGGGCCTTATGGCCGTTTTTTAAAATTTTCCTTTCAATTTTAATGGTATTTTACGGTCACAAAGGATAGAAGATGCACTCCTCCATTTATACCAACACTTCGGATCCTATGTGTGACATCTTTATTGATTTCTCCGTTCTCTTCAATTATAGATCCTAAGTATTTAAAACTCTTTGTTATACTCACTTCATGTCCATCAATTTTAATTTTCGTCTCATTGTTCTCGTTGTTTTTACTAAAGTGGCATTGCATTTATTCTGCTTTTAGCCCTACTTATAGTAAAACCTTTTGATTCGAGTGCTTCTCTCCAAACTTCCAATTTTGCATTTACTCCTTCCCTTGTTTCATCAATTAAGACTATATCGTCGACAAATAACGTACATTCGGGGATGGATTTTTGTAAGTGTTTAGTGATTTCATCAATTATTAGGATAAAAGGTACGGGCTTAGAGCGGATCCCCGATGCAAACCTATAGTGTTTGGGAATTCACTAGATATTCTGTTGGTGTCCTAATGCATGTTGTTATACCATCATACATATCTTTTATGGCATCTATGTAGGCTATTTTTATTCCTCTTTTTTCCAATACGCGCCACATTATATCACGGTTGACTCTATCGTATGCCTTTTCAAGATCAATAAAAATCATATGTAAATCTTGTTTTCTCTCATTATATTGTTCACATAATCGTCTAATTAAGTGTATAGCTTCAATTGTGGATCTTCTGGCATGAAGCCAAATTGATTATCTAATATACTAGTTTCATTTCTTATTCTTGCTTTTATAACTCTTTCTCATAGTTTCATTATATGACTTATTAATTTAATTCCCCTGTAATTTGCACAATTTTGTATATCCCCTTTGTTTTTATATATAGGTATCAATATACTTTTTCTCCATTCATCAGGCATTTTCTTAGTTTTTAGAATAACATTAAATAATTTAGTAAGCCATGCAATTCCAACTCCACCTAAACATTTCCACGCTTCAATTGGTATATCATCTAAGGCAATTGCTTTGCCGTTTTTCATTTTGTTTAGTGCTTTTTGTTTCATGAAGTTGAATTCTACGATAAAAGGTACGGTTTCTATTCGATTCAGATTGGCCTAGTTCCCCTAATGTGACTTCATTCCTCTTCGGTTCATTAAAAAGATTATTGAAATACCCCTTCCATCGATCTTTTATGTCCTCGTCTTTCACTAAAATGTTTTCATTTTCATCTTTTATGCATTTAATTTGGGTTAGATCTCTTGTTTGTTTTTCTCTAATTTTTGCTATTTTATATATATCTTTCTCTCCTTCTTTAGTATCTAGTTTCTTATAGAAATCTTCATATGCCTTGGTTTTGGCTTCATATATTGCTCTTCTTACTTTTTTTTGGCGTCTTATATCTTTTAAGGTTTTCTTCGTTTTTTACAGAATACAATGCTTTATAACTAGTTCGTTTTTCCTTTACATTTTCTTGGATTTCTTGATTCCACCACCATGACTCTTTATTCCATTTATTACCATTTGACACCCCTAATGTTTCTTTTGCGATCTTTTTCATTTGAGTAGTTACATAGTTCCATGTTTCATCGGCTTTGTCTTCCACTTTCCAATCAATGGTTTCTACTAGAGATTTGACAAAACTATCTCTTTTTTCTATATTCTTTAAGTTCCACCACTTAATTCTCGGTATGTTAATTTTCTTTCTCTTTAAGTGTATGCTAATAAGTTTGATATCCAAAACTAGTAGTCTATGTTCACGTTAGAAAAATATAAAGAGATAAAATCTCTAACAATATTTTCAGGCGTTTCTTCACTTCGCTTGGTGTTGAGGTAATCCGATTTTTCCGTCTTATCCTGGGAAACACACGCCCAAAATGGGGACGAATCTGTTTTAAGGATAGTGTGTTCAACACATGATTCAGACCATTTTATTTTTGGTATTCTATAATTTCAATATATGGCGTAATTTGTAAATTTATTTTAATTCTTCTTCTAATCTGATTCTGCTTTTCAATAAACTGTACTGATTTTTAAAAATTCTGCTAATTTTGACAACAATTAATATATCAATGCCACTGCACAACGAAATAATCGAGGGTAAACTAAGAGAAGATGAACCGTGAATAAATCAAGGGTATCGTCTCGCTCAAGTTGCTCTAAAGTCTTGTACTCCAGTCTCCTTTGCCATATCAAAACTAAAAACTAAAAACAAAAGCCTGTAAACTTTTTTAATCATCAATTTAGCAAGTGACCTTCCAAAACCATATATTGTTAATGTCTGAACTGCCATTGGACATAGTAAAAGTTACAAATTTATTTAACTTTTTGATCTTTTCGGTACTTTATCTCTTTGTGCAATTAATTAGTCTTAATTGCAATCTTGATCCTGTAAATATAAGAAGGTAGCATATTTAGCCCTGTAATTATTGTGTGTAGCAATTTTATTCCCGTATGTATAAAAATTGGCATATTTGGTCCTCTAACTATGCTATATAGCAATTTTGGTCCATAAATTTCAATTTTTGAGCAATTTTAGTCCTATAAGTTTTAAGTTTGTGCAATTTTTATCCAGAAAGGATTAAATGACTTAGCTATTTGGGACAAAAATTGCACAAAAATAAAAATTATGAGACCAAAATCGCACAAAAATTAAAATTTTACCGGACCTAAATTGCTACATAGCATATATACTTACAGAGCCAAATATGCCACCCTTTGGATTTACAGACCGATATTGCTACATAAGATACTTACAAGACCAAATATGCCACTCATTTATACATACAAGACTAAAATTGAAATTAGGCCAATTAATTAATTAACCAATGTATCAATGTGGATTATTTTAGGAAAAAAATCAGATATCCGTCATATTATCGGGTTAAGTCACAATATGTTTTTGCCCCTTCTGCACAATTTATTTATTTATTTATTGCATGCCAATTGAGGATAAAACATCACAACATTCGAATGCCTAATTAATTCTATTTCAAGCATTCGTTTATTGCCCAACAAATATAAATTGATATAATTTTTCCTGGTACTTACATATCTTAATTTCACTGAAATGAATGATTTTTTCTTGCAGAAAATGGTTTTTCCATTTTAATTTATTCAAAATAAGAAAAAGGAAAGAATGCCTTTATATGATATTTCCATACCCCATATGCATACTGCAGCATCCATTACACTATTCACATGATCAGTACATGGAACCCAATTGACTTTCACATGAATTGGAAACTAATTTTTTTTTTTAGAAAGTTAACTTTTTAAGTATATTGGAACTTGAAAAAAATACATAGATTATCTACTGTCCACTCCTTTCTCTCTCAAATTTAATGAGGATGCAGCTTGCAATTGAATATACTCATATTCAATTGCCTTATAAGAAGATGTTTTAGTGCATAATTTATAATAATGATGAGTCATCTTTAAAATATTAAATGTGATTTAATTACAACTTAGGTGGCATTGTATAAATTTAAAAAAACTGGCTTAAATGTGGATGGTTCCCTATTTTTGTACAATCTCATTATGTATAGAATACTTAGGTACAATAGATGGACAAGCAAACCAATAATAATTTCCCACCTAGATAAACATTGGCTCTGGTCTATTCTAAGTTCATAATAGCAAGAATTTCGTTTTACATATGATTTATATATGAACTTGATTTTCTATTTTTCCTTCTGTTTCTGACTTTAAAATGATGTTTTTAGTGACTAGTGAGTTTATATAAAGCGGTTTCAACCAATTTCAATTTTGTCATTTTGATATGATATTTGAGATCGATTATGGGTTTTGTATGAAAGAAAACGTAATTGAGTAAAAAGTTGATCACCATATGTCGTGTTAAAAGAGACATTTTTAACCATCTAGCACTGTCCTTAATTGAAATCTTAGTCTTATACTTTCTTGATGTAGCACTGTCATTAATTAATTAATACGATTTTACCCTGTACTCAAATAGCAATTCTAATTTTGTATACTTTTAACGGTCATATATATTTTGGGTATTTTACTTAAATAATTAACAAGGGTATTATATATATGAACAAATTAAATATTGAAACACCTAGTTTGACCAAAATGACACAAAATTAAAACTTGTGCGATCAAATAGCACAAATTAAGACTTATGAGACCAAAACAACACCTAGTTTCGGACTTTTTACGTTGTTGTATCATGATTGCTTCAAATATGTTTCATCTAATAATTAAAAATTCAGTGAAAAATAATTTCTCTCCCATTAAAAATTAATTGTATACTCAAAATCTTAACAATCAAGAAACATATACATAAAAACAACACATATTAAAAAATACATTGAAAATGATATAGAAACACCATATGAATAGAAAAACACAATCTAATTTTTGTTTCAATGCATTGGAAATGTCGAAAACATGGAAACAACTAAGAAACAACAAAACAATGCACGATATATATACATAAAAACAATCAAACGATATAGAAAAATATCACATGAACAAAAATAACTTAATTGAAAATATGTAAAACAAAATACTTTGAAACATCGAAAAACTACATTGAAATAACAAAGAAACATCGAAACAACATTAAAAATAGTATAGAAACAATGAAAAACAACACAAATAATATAGAAAATACCACATCAATAAAAATAGATTAAAAATAGGTAAACATCGCATTGAGGCATTGGAAACTACATAAACAACAAAGAAACTATCGGAACACGGAACACGGGACACGGACACGGGCGCAGTTCGAGTTCGGCCTATGGCCTGGCCAAGGGCAGGCCAAGATTGCAGCACGCGTATGTGCCCAGCGTGTAGCCTTGTCCACCATATCTCACATGCTATAGTTCTTTCATCTTTCACACTCTTGCACACCCACTTATTGATATTTGAATAAAAATAATATTTTATTCCTATGTGGGATGGGTGTCTTTTCACCTTCTCATCATCCATTATCCCATTTTCAAGTGACTACTTTGTGTATTTTATTTCTCACTCACCACAAATTGGTTTTGAGAAGTTATACTATACTCATCTACTTGAAACGTAGATTATTATTTTAATATTTAATTCCTCAAGAATTAAATAATTAGTCATTGAAAAATTGGTCAAAGTTAGGTTATCAATCAATCCTTTAAAAATCAATTTCCAACAATCCCTCACATGAGGGAAATCAAATGCACATGAAAATGCGGACCCTAATACCCAGTTTAATTGAAACCATATTGTATCGGGATTGGTAGTTTCCGACTTTGAACCTTCTTTTGTAAATATCATCGGATATACCGACTGACTAGTGGACGCAATGCCTTGACTATTCCTTCTTCGTGTATACCTAGTCAATGACATTTACACAATATGAGCACTATCACATTTCGTTTTTGATTGTGTCCATTTTAGGTCATGGAAAACAATTTGGATTCATAAGTGTTACATTGAAGTCGCCCTCGCTTCTTACTTATATAGGTGATATCATTTGACCAAGTCAATTATCATTAAAAGTATTTACGACTTAACCTTACCACAACCAACAATATTATTGCGCTTGTTTTACCTTATAGGGATGGGTTAACTGAATTTCAAGTGCTTTCTTGAATTTTTAAAGTTTAGTTTTCCTATTAAACCAAGTTCTTGGGATCTCCAGTCACCAAGGTTGGGTTACCACTTTAATTGTTCTTTAAATTGTGGATTTTAGACTAATTTCCTCTAGCAATTTACTCAATTGATCTTGGTTAAGCCCTTTTCGCGGATCCACTATGTTATTCTTTGACTTTCCATAGTTAATTAATATAACACCATTAGAGATCAATTGTCTTACAAGTATTATGTGTCACGACGGATATGTCTAGATTTACCATTATACATATTACTTTGTGCTCTCCCTATAGTCGCTAGTCCCATACTATCACAAAGTAAATCATCACAACATGCTGTTTGGCTTTTTCTGACATGGAATATCCTCTAAGAAATTACGAAGCCATTGACTTCTTCTTCGCCAACTTTATCAAAAGCAATAAACTCGATTCCATGGTGGATCAAGCTATACAAGTCTACTTTATATATTTCCATGATATCGCGCCTCCTCCAATAGTGAATATATATCCACTAGTGGAGTAGGAGTCCTTTGAATCTAAAATATAGCTAGCATCGGTATGCCCTTCAAGTATTGCATGATATTTTGAGTAGTGTATCCCATAACTCAAGGTATATTTTAAATATCTTAATAGCCTAGTTAGTGTTTTCCAATGCTCTTGGCTTGAATTGCTTGTACACCTACTCAATTTGTTTACAAGATAGGAAAGATACGGACGTGTACAATTTGTAATGTACATCAAACTTCCTATCACTTTCGAGTATTCCAACCGAGCTATCGGGTTCTCGCTTTATTAGATACCGGATCAAAAGCATTGAATTTCTTTAGCACTTTCTCCACATAGTGGGATTGTGTCAAGCTAATTCCTCCGGCCCTATTCAGCCCAATTTTGATTCGAGAATCATATCATCAATCCCCATGTCTTTCATGTCAAAATTTCTTTTTAACATTTTTTAGTGTCTATGATTATATCATGACTATTGCCTATGATTAACATATCGTCGACGTATAGACAAACCATGACAAATGCATTTGATGAGCCTTTAACATAAACACACTTGTCACATTCGTTGATTTTAAAGCCATTTGACAACATCAATGTGTCAAATTTAAGATGTCATTTGTTTTGGAACTTGTTTAAGTCCATACAACGATCTTATTAATTTGTTGTGACGCCCGGGGCGAAGAGGGTGGGGAGTGATCACCGGTGCAAGAAGGCACGGACAAGAAGTGACTCTGGCGGGGCTTCTACAGCGAGAGGGGACATGAATGAACCGATCCCACACCCGAAGAAGAGGATATTCTCGAGACTGTGTAGGTATGAGACTATACTGATTGAGGAGAGCTTAAAAGATTTGATAGGTACTACTCATACTAACAAGATTCATCTTCTTTTCTCGGTGCTCATCATGTAAAAACTCCAAAGTTAAGCGTGCTTGGCCCAGGAAGTAACATGATGGGTGACCCCGTGGGAAAGCTTGCTCCTCGGTGCGCGTGAGTAAGGACAAAGCACTTATTTGGAAAGACTCGTGTTGGTTTGTGGGGATAGTCGTCGATCGGGAAGGTGGGTCATACGGATGGTATCGAGCGGGGACCTCTCCTCGTAAGGTGTGGTTCGGGGACGCACCAAGCGGAAGGCTGGTGGGCTTGTGACACCGGGGCCGAAGAGGCGGGAGTGATCGCCCGGTGCAAGAAGGCTGAGACAATGAGTGGCTCTGGCAGGCTTCTAGGCGGAGGGGGACATGAATGAACCTATCCCACACCGAAGAAGAGGAGATTATGAGCTGTGTAGGTATGGGACTATACAATTGAGGAGAGCTTAAAAGATTTGATAGGTATTACTTATACCAACAAGATGCATCTTCTACGGTGCTCATCATGTAAAAACTCCAAAGTTAAGCGTGCTTGGTCCGGAGCAATAACATGATGGGTGACCCGGGAAGCCGCTTCTCTCGTGGTGCGTGTGAGTGAGGAGGCGCTGGAAAGACTCGTGTTGGTTTGTGGGGACGATCGTCGATCCGGGAAGGCGGGCCGTTACATTTGCACACCTTTTTCTCTTGACCATGTATTACAAATCCTTCAGGATGTTCCACATATATTTCTTCTTCCAATTCACCAATTAAAAAGCGGTTTTTTACATTCATTTAGTGAATCTCAAGATAGTGCAATGCAACAATCACAATAAGCACTCAAATGTTTGCAATCCTTGTTACGGTGAATATGTGTTGAAGAAATCACTTCCTTCTTTTTGTTTGAAGCCTTTAGCCACTAACCTGGCTTTATATTTATCAATAGTTCCATCGCTTTATATTTCTTTTTTAGGATTCATTTACATCCTAAAAGCTTACTACCTGCGGGGAGATTAACCAACTCACATGTATCATTTTCCAAAATAGATTCAATTTCACTATTGTTAGCTTCTTTCCAGAGCGGAGCATCTGGACTAGATAGAGCATCTTTTTCGCACTTGGCTCACCGCCTAACAAGTATGTGACAAATTAGGACCAAATAACGTAGCATATTTAGTCCTTTTACTTATTTTTTGGTTCTTCACTTCCTTGTGAAGAACTACTTGCTTTCTCATGAGTTCTTTTGTTAGAACTCATTTCAATCCTTACTTTACAAGGATATACATTTTCAAGAAATATTGCATTCTTTATTCAATTATGGTACCTTGGATATTTTGGATTTTTGATTTGTGTACCAAGAAACAATATGCACTATTATTGTTGTATGCATATCTTATAAAACTACAATCAACCATTTTAGACAAATTTCGACTTGTTTGGGTTGAGGTATTGCTATCTTTGCCAAACACCCCCACACTTTAAGGTATTTATAAGATGGCTTATGATTTTTCCACAATTCATAAGGTGCCTTATTTTTTCCTTTAAGTGATACTTTATTTAAAATGTGGTTTGTTTTAAAACAACTTCCCCACATGTTCCGGGAGGTAACCAGAACTTACCAACATTGCATTCATCATTTTCTTTTTTGATTTTTGCGTTCAATAATGCCGTTAGATTGTGGTGAATATGGAGCAGTTGTTTGATGAATTATTCCCACTGGGTACATAGTTCTTCAAAGGCGCAACATATTCTCCACCTCTTTCACTACGAATTAATTTAATCCGGCTACAAGTTGATTTTCAACTTCAGTTTTATAATTTTTAAGGCTTCCAAAACTTCATCATTGCTTCTTAATAAATATAAGTAGCAAAATCTTGTGCAATCATCAATAAAAGTAATGAAATATTTTTACTACCTCTAGTTTGCACAAATTTCGGATCACATACTTCGGTATGTATCAATTCTAGAGAGACTATATTTCTTTCCACAAAATGAAAATGTAACTTATACATTTTAGCTTCAATACAAATTTCACATCTCTTTTGAGAATTAATTTTTGATGCTGGAAGTAATTCCGAATTCATTAATCTTTTTATAACATTTAGATTAGCATGCCCTAACCTAACATGCCACAAATCAGAATACTCAAGCATATAAACAGAAGCAGGCTCAATTTTATTGGTGCTTGAAATCGGTTATACGGCGAACTACCATTATATTCATTTTGAATAATCTATTATACAGATAACCTTTTGCCTATGAACTGTCCAAACTTACTCAAAATAAAATCTTCAGACGCAAACATTAGTCTGGCACCATGGTTTAAAAGAAGAGATCCTGAAACTAGATTCTTCCGGATTTCTGGGATATGTAGAACATCCTTCAAAAGCAGCTCTTTTCCAGAAGTGAGCTTCAGAACCACGTTGCCAAAACCTGCAACATCAGAAGAGGAAGAATTACCCATATAAGTTTTCTACCTGTACAAGCAGGGGCTTAGCCAGCACGACTGGTTACCCCTAGCCCAAATTTTTTTTCCCCTAGCTCAACTATTTTTTCCTCTAAAATAAATACATATAATTTTTTTCATTTTTTTCCATATAAAAAATGGGACCAAAAATTTGGGGTCTTGTGGGGCGGGGTGGCCCCCTCAGCTACGCCCTGTGTACAAGAGGTTGTAGGTAGAGAACGCATCATTATCGAATGCGGACATGTCGAGTGACTCTCGTGTTAATGTACCACTCTCTTTGATTATCCACAAGGTTTGCCTCAAAACCACTGCTGAGATAGATCTATTTGTCGGTTGTTAGATCGGACCTTTGTACTCAAACACACATCATTGGGTTTGTCTATATTTTGGTTTTTTAGGAAGCCGTGATCCTTAGCCATGTGGTTGGGCGACCACAATTGTTACAATTTTACGTAAATGGCTTTTTGTTTACGAGGCTTCTTTCCCTTATAGTTGCCACGTTTTCTTTTATTGTTGTTAGAACGACCATGTTCTAACAAATTAGCCTTTGCATCAACAACACCTTTCTCAAGCCTTGAATCGATTTGCGATTACCTTCCTCAATTCGTAAATGCATAATCCGTCCTCCAAGATTTATTTCTTTTCGCTTGTGCTTCAAATAATTTTTGAAGTCTTTAATTCTAACCAGCGGCAATTTTTTAATCATGCGGACCACTTGGAAAGCTTTATCCGATTGCATTCCTTTAGCACGAATAATGTGCATAATCAATCGCAATTCTTGAACTTGATCTATAGCGGTTCTAGAATCCACCATCTTTAAATTGTAGAAACCTACCAACCACAAACTTCATGGAACCAGCGTTCTCCATTCGGTATTTATTTTCCAAAGAATCCCGAACTCTTTGGAAGTTTTCATTTCACTATATACATTGTATAGTAAATCGCAGTCCATTTAGGGCGTAATTGTGGCACAAAAAGTCACCCTGTCCCCAAGCATCGAAAGCTGCACATTTCTCATTGTTGGTTTTATTTTCTTCCACCACTGGTGGATCCTCCTTCTGAAACTTAGCGAGGCTCAACATAGTGAGGTAGAAAAACATCTTGGATTGCCATCTCTTGAAGTCGATACCAAAATAGTTTTACGGCTTCTCAACGATGAGGAAGCGATCGGAATGGTAACTCTTGAAGCAGACGCCATTGTTTACAGAATAGATGTTTATCTAGCATTGTCGGAGAATCAATGTTTATTCTGTAAATTGGAGTACAAGAGCTATATATTACAATAGAACAAAAATGTAAAATTGCAGAAAAAGGTGAAGGGAGCAAAACTCCATCCGCAAGATAAACACGTCTTGTATAGTGCTGAAGGAACAGACGTGTTATCCCCAAAGATACAACATCTAACGTCCTTGAAATAGAAACACTGCAAATTTCAAGGCTCATATCGAACTGAAATATGAAAAATTGAGTATACACTTATGCAAAGACATAAGATAAAAATTAGATAATGATTGTCTGTAATGAACAGCTATAATGCAGTCCTATTTATAGGACTTCCAACCAGGTAAGGGGTCTCATAACTGAAGGGCAGTAACTTCAGGGATAGTAGGCTGAAACCTCCAAGTAGTGGACACTCTTAAAGAGCCATTATGATGTAACCCGCAAGTAGTGGCCGGACCACTAAGTTAGTAGTGCTGTTTCATCTTTAAAATAGGGCACAAGCAAGGGCTTGAACTCGTTCACGGCACGCAGCGAGGCCGAGGCGGGCACGCGAGTGCACGTGTAGCTTTGCACACCACACCTCACATCCGTATAGTTCTTTCATCTTGCACCCCACTTATTGATATATTGAATAAAATTAATATTTTATTCCTTTGTGGGATGAGTGTCTTTTCACCTTCCCATCATCCATTATCATATTTCCAAGTGACTACTTTGTGCATTTTATTTCACTCACCACAAATTGGTTTTGAGGAGTTAAATATACTACACTCGTTTACTCGAAACGTAGATTATCATTTTAATATTTAATTCCTACATAATTAAATATTTAGTCACTAAAAAATTGGTCAAAGTTAGGTCATCAACCAATCCTTTAAAAATCAATTTCGGTAGAAACATCGAACAACGGAAAATAAGATTTTAAGTCCTGTAACTTGGACCTTTTTGCGAATTAGTCCTCTAAGATGTCACGTTCATGTTTTAGCCTTTTAACTTTCAAATTTCTAGATATTGATCCTTTAACTTAGCAATTTTACTTTTGATCATATAACTTGATGATTTATAGTTTAGTCGATATAAATAATTTTCAAATTTTATCTTGGACTTCTTAAATAGAAATAGTACATTATGAACATATCGCCCAACATGCTTCCGTCTGAAATTAAACAAACTCTTAATGAATTTTGTACATCTTTTTGAATGAAACCGCATCGGGTGTGATGGTTTGCAACCCCATCGAGTATGTCTTCGACAACTTATTTTCCCAAAGAAGACTTTTTCTCGAATAAGTCCCCTTTGGTTAATTATATAAATATAATATAATTATTCTTAAAATTTCTTATAAAAACGGGTCCCTGATTCCATTTTCAAGCGTCATGATAAATAGGTTTGGAAGATTAAAATTATATAGTGTATTTTTAACCTAAAGGATCAATACGGGGAATGTCTTAACATAGAGGACTAAAAGTAAACTAAAGAAATAACTTATAGGACCAAAAATCTAAGATTCAAACATATAGGACTAAATATCTAATTTCATGCAAATGTTTAGGACTGATTCCCAAACTTGCCAAGATATAAGACGAAATCTCTAAAAATGCCAACTACGAGAATGAAATTTCTCATTTCCGTGAGAACAACATTAAAAATTTTATAGAAAACAATCCGAAGCAATAGCAATAAAGATATAAAACAACACGGGGAACAAAACATTTCGTAAAAAATAAGTAAAAGTTGTATTAAAACATCGAAACAACTAAGAAACAACTAAGAAACAAATATAAACAACATCGAAACAACTAAGAAACAAATATAAACAACATCGAAAAACAACAAATATAATATAACATATAAAGCAATAAATGAACAAAAAAAACTCAAATAAAACATAAAAATAACCAAAAATTATCTTTGGAGCATAAAAAAAAATTGAAAAAGAGGTACAAAAATGAATGAAACATAAATATTGGTATATTTCGGAATGTGGGGCAAGTGTGACAATTTCTCTTTCAATTTCCTCTGCTATATTTGCATCTCGTTCGAGAATAACTTAACTAGTAAGGGTTTCATTTGTTTACAACTGATAGTTCAAATGAAATTAGGACACATAAATAATGTGGTAATTAAACTTTCAACATTAAAATGAAAATACATCGAAGCCAAGGAACAACAAAACTTGTTCACGCACATCTAAAGAACAAGTTCCTAGTTCCTCCCCTTAAATTGAGAAAAAAAAAAAAACAAAGAAAGAAAGAAAGAAAGAAAGATTCAATATTGAAATCATAGTATGTATGAATGATATATATTTATCTCTAAATTAAAGTTTGGACGGGGACAATGTATCTATATTAAAGGGCAATGCCCATGAATTTAGAGATGGAGATTAAATACTTATGTAAATAACATTTAGCTTATCATGAGGGTAATTTGAATCTTCTATATTTTCTACAATATTTCAATTAGGTGTTTCAATACACCATATAAAACCATACATGTTACGTTCACATGCTGATGAATAGTTTTTTTAGTATAATGGATAGTAAGGAATGGAACACACGCGGGCCAATTATCTTAACAAACAAGCCTCTATCATCAAGATAAGGTTGATCCTCATTCGCATGATGAATTGAAATCACATTACACGCTAATAAATAGGAATCCCATACATGATAAGGAGTAGGGTAGTCAAGGTCGGGTAACTCTTTGCCTCTCTTTGGAGAAGTCAAGGGTTCGACCCCCTCGGAATACGATGGTGGAACAATTAATATTGATGGCTTTAAGGGAGTTCAACATTTAGTAATCACTTGGGACGACTCTTGTGCGCGGTAGTTGAGGATATTAGGGACCGAAAACTATTGTGCATTTCTTGCGGTTTATATGAGGTCAGTTCGAGAGGTCGAAGTTATTTAAGATGACTAGTCACGTGAGAACATGGAACCCGGTATAATAAAAAAAAAAAAAGGTGGTATTATAACTCCTTAGCTAGGGTAAAAATCAAGTTTTTTTCATGAATTATACATTAAAAAATTTTGACATTGATTGCCACGCGGTTTTGTGAGACCGAGAAAGCAGAAAAAGAAAAGGGGGTGGAGGAGGTGGGATAGGATCACACTAAGCAAGCAGCTGACTTTTTGCAAGCAAAAGAGTAAATGCTCTTTGCTGTCCGCATTTGACTCTTTCGATGATGATAGCCCCATTTCAAACCCTTTGTTCTATAGAGTCACCCTAAATACTCACTTTGGTCTTTTCTCTATATATTCCCCTTCACTTAGACTCCTGTCTCTGCATTTCTCTCCACTATATATATTCAACTTCCAAAAAAAAAAAAAAGGCAAACCCCAGAAAAACAGAGGAAAAAAATAAATAAAGTAATATGGGAAGACCACCTTGTTGTGATAAGATTGGTGTGAAGAAAGGGCCATGGACTCCTGAAGAAGATATCATCTTGGTTTCTTACATTCAAGAACATGGTCCTGGAAATTGGAGGGCTGTTCCTACTAATACAGGTATACAAACTTAAAAAGATAAAAGTTTGAGGGCTAAATAGCAAAAATTCATGGAATCTTTTTTTTTTTTTTTCAAGTTTTTGGGTTAGTTAGGACCATTTAAAGCTGTGTAATAAATATTGTGCAGCTCCACACCACCGTCTTCTTTGAATGCGTATTAAGTACTTTTGGTAACTTTATTTTGTTCTTTTGTTTGATTTATTGCTCACATCACTTTTTTTTTTCTTTTACAGGGTTGCTCAGATGCAGCAAGAGTTGCCGGCTCCGGTGGACAAATTATCTCCGGCCGGGAATCAAGCGCGGCGATTTCACCGAACATGAGGAGAAAATGATCATCCATCTCCAAGCTCTTCTTGGCAACCGGTAAGTGTTTGTGTTTATGTCTGTGAGAGTGTTTGGTCTTTCTATCAAACAAAAAAAACACACACTAAAAGTGTAGCCATGCAAGATCTCAGCAGTCAGCATGTTTCTTCAAACCTAGGGTTAGATCTGGAAAAAAAAACCAAGATTTCTTGAATTTTTAATTCCTTAGTATATATAACTACTTAGGGTTAGTGTCTTTTAATTAGACTGTATCTATTTTATTTTTTAATTAATTAGAAAAATTGGTAATAGACTAAATTGGCCATTTATGTTTTGTGAAAATAAAACATTACTAGCGGTGGCAATTAGGATCATTAGCTCGGGTTCGTGTTTGGTTTCAAATTGATTTGAATTATGCTAAAAATATATCAAAAATTAGTTAAAATATAAAAAAACTACGATTTAGATAAATTGGTAACATCGTATCAGATTCGTGTGAGTCGTGTTGGGGTTCAAATTTTTTCAGTAACTTCGGTCAGGTTCGTATTCTAGGATTGCCACCCCTAAAAATTACCATGGTTTTCAAAAAACATTTTTTGTCATTCTGATTAAAAACTGATGGTCATACTCTTAATGCATTCTCTGCTGAGACACTTAGCCATTTTCAAAAAATTGATGTAGTACAAAGCTCGATATCGAGTTATGTGTCTAAAATGTATCGAGTTATGTCTGGTCCCCAGAAATTGAGAAAGGAGTCCATTTGAACTAGAAAATGGCCAGAAAACATGTTTTTGAAAAATATGCTAAAATATATTTTTGCTATGGAGAAAATGCCAAAAATCTCACTGAAAAAATTAACTTTGTTTGCAGATGGGCTGCCATAGCTTCATACCTTCCCCAAAGAACCGACAACGACATAAAAAACTACTGGAACACTCACTTGAAAAAGAAGCTACAAAAGCTTCAAGGCCATCATCACGATGAAAATGGCAAAATTACTGGAATATCATCATCATCATCATCTGATTCAAAATCAATTTCAAAAGGCCAATGGGAAAGAAGGCTTCAAACAGACATTCACATGGCCAAAAAAGCCCTATGTGAGGCTCTCTCACTCGACAAACCAAACACAAGCTCCTCAATCGATTCAAAAACCTTCTCCCTCCCTCAACAATCATCCACGACGCATCGAGCACCGAAAACATCGCTCGTCTGCTCGAAAACTGACGAAAAAAGTCTCCGAACTCGTCGTCTCAAGCGATGTCGATGTCCGAGAGCACGCAGAGCACTTCTTTTAACAACCCTTCTGTAGGGTTGAGTTCAAGCCCTAGCGAAGGGGCAATCAGCACAAATTTCGCCGGTTTTAATTCTGAATTTTCGGAGCACGAAGCTAAATTTGAAAATGGGATTAATGTTCATCAAGATGAGAGCAAGACAGAAATGCCCCTCAGTTTTCTGGAGAAATGGCTTCTTGAAGATGCTGGTGTACAAGGGCAGGATGGGTATTTCATGGACATGGCAGCCAGTTTGGGTGAAACTGCTGATTTGTTCTGAAGAAAAATAAATGTGATTTTCTTCAGAACAAATGAGCAGTTAATTATATTTTTAGGTTTTATTATCTTTTTTTCTGGTTGGTTTTATATGTTTTGTTTTTTTTTTTTTTTTTTTTAAATTAGGGTTTGAGCTGATAGGTTTTAATTTACTTCATGTATGTAGCCTGAGGACAGATGATCTCTTCATTTGTGTTTAATTTGGGGGATCAGAAAAGTGTAAATTAATTACTTGTTAGTCTTAAATATTAGTCTATCTGCATATGTGCTGGGGATAGGGATAATAATAAGCATCCTTTTTCTTATCTTCTTGGAATAAAGTGTTTGTACTTTGTGCATCATTAGGTGTATATTTATGAGGAATGAGAATCAGGGTTTGACTTTTAATGCTTTGGAATTGTGAAAATACCTATATATATTTTGCGGCATGAATCGGGTTTGGAATTGAAATTGCTTTGTGCCAAAATCATTCAATTTTGTAGGGATCATGTTTCATTTCTAACGGCCGAATTCAAATCAAGATTTCATATTCCACGATCATTGTTCGCCGGGCGCAGTGGATGAATTTCACGTTTTATAATTGTACACATCGGTGTTCTAAAAAGCGGTAGATTGGGATCTATCACCTATGCAGAGCTTGAGCGAGATTAGGTGGGATACGAGGGGGTAGGCGAGGCTTGTGAATGAAGAGAGAATTTGACATTAACTTGAAAAAATGGAAAAGGGTGGTGTACATTGATCAACCAGTCTCATATATAGAGCTGGGAAGTTGAAACTAAATGTAACAAAGATATCATAACTAACATAACTTCCATCTTGAATGAATTACAATGAAATCTTGAATTTATTTAGCTACATTTGAATCTAATTTGGAGTCTTTACACCCTCTCTCAAGTGGAGCATGGATGTTTAACATGCTCAACTTGCTAATGAGATAATTGAACTCAAATTTGGTGGTAGTGGTTTAGTAAATATGTCCGCCGTTTGTTGTGTTGAAGGGATGTGTATGAGTTTGAACAATCCCTCTTGTAGTTTCTCCCTGACAAAGTGACAGTCCAGTTGTATGTGTTTTGTTCTTTCATGATGGCATGAATTTTGTGAAATGCAATATGCAGACCTGCTGTCTGTATACATTAGTGACTGTGGATGCTTTATGTGCATATCTTGAAGGAGATATGTTAGCTATTGTATTTCGCAAGTAGTCGAGCAATTGCCCTGCACTCGGAGAAGAAGAGCGGCTAATGGTAGGTTGTTTCTTGGATTTCCATGAAATGAGGGAGTCCCCTAGAAAGACTGCAAATCCACTGATACTTCTCCTTGTTTCTTGACATCTAGCCCAGTCTGCATCACTAAAACATTTCAAATGTAAAGGAGAAGTAGATGAATAAAAGAGCCCCTTTCGGGGTTGATTTAATATATCTTAAAATTCTATGAGCTCTTTGCAAAATGAGTAGTAGTAGGTTTGGGAGATATTGACTCAAGGTTTGTATGCTAAAAGAGACAGTTAGTTAGTTATGGTTAGATATAACATCCCGCCAATTAGCCTTCTATCTTTGGGAAGCATCGGTGAGGGGAGAGGAATCATTACTAGAAAAGCGAGCTTTGCAATCCATAGGAGTAGTGCTTGGTTTGGAACCAAGAAAACCAGTTTCTGTGAGTAAGTCTAATGCATATTTCCTTTGGCATATATGAATGCCTTTGGTAGATCTAGCTACTTCAATACCTAAAATGTATTTGAGAGTGCCCAGATCTTTTATAGTAAACTTTTCATCCAAATGAAGTTTTATTGCTTCTATTTTACTGATATCATTACCTGCCAAGATTATATCATCTACATAAACACAAAGAATGGTAATAGAATCATCATGTGACATAGTAAATAGGGAGCTGTCTGATTTGGACTGTATGAAACCATAGTTAAGAAGACAAGAAGTTAACTTTTGAAACCATTGCCTTGATGCTTGTTTTAGGCCATAGAGACTCTTAGTTAGTTTGCATACCTTTTTGTCATTGGGATCGTAAATAACCTGGAGGAGGGAGCATGTATACTTCTTCATGTAGATCACCATGTAAAAATGCATTGTTTACATCTAATTGATGCAAGAACCATCCTTTAGCAAATGCCAAGGCAATCAACAATCGACAAAGAGTTATTTTAGCAACAGGAGAAAATGTATCAAAATAATCTAACCCTTCTTCTTGTGTGTAACCTTTGGCTACAAGACGAGCTTTGTATCTTTCAATAGATCCATTTGATCTATATTTCACCTTATAGACCCATTTGCATCCTATACAATGCTTGTCAAGGAGATCATCATGATCCAAGTCGATTCTTTTCAAGTGCTCTTATTTCGGCTTGCATAAGATCTTGCCATTCCTTTTGTTTGCTAGCTTGAGCATAAGACTTGGGTTCATGTCGAGAAATTTGTCTTGAAAAAGCTTTGTGTTTGTTAGAAAGTTTGTCAACCGAAAGAAAGTCTTGAATAGGATATTGTTTACGAGAGATGATAGTTTGTCTTGAGTGACGAATGAATAGAAGGAGGTATTTTACAGTCATACACTTGAAGATAAGAAGGATTTGTTCTGTTTCTAGAAGACCTTCTTAGTATTGGAGGATTAGGATTAGAATGTTCAATATGAGAGTTGACAGGATCGTTTGTACAACGGTGGTATTTTGTGCAAAGAAGATCATGTTGTGCATCAAAGCAAGATCATTTTGTGCATCGGTGGTATTTTGTGCGGCAAAGGTCACTTTGTGCATCGAAATAATTTGTGTAGTTGTAACAATATCATTCTCGTGCATTGATATTTTGAAAATGACTAAATGACTGATCATGTGCACTTGATAAGTCGTAAAATAGGAAACAAAAGAGCTTGAGGGGACACAGATTTTGAAGCAATCTCTTGAAAAAGGGAATATGTTTTCACAAAATATGACATGTCTAGAAATTAAAACTTTATGTGACTCAAGATCATAAAGTTTATACCCTTTGGAACCAAGAGGATATCCAATAAAAACACATTTTGAAGCTCTTGCTTGAAATTTGTGTCTACGAGTGTTAGAGTAGAAACATAAGCTAAACAACCAAAAATCTTAAAATGAGAATAATCAGGCATTTTGTTAAATGAATTTCAAAAGGTGTTTTATTATGAAGAATAGGAGTAGGAAGTCTATTTATTATGTGTGCAATTTGTGAGAATGCAATGATCCCGAGAATGAGAGATGAACTTTGGATTTGAAATAGTAATGCTCTAGCAACTTGTAACAAATGTTGGTGTTTACGTTCGACAATACCATTTTGTTGGGGTGTTTCAACACAACTAACTTGATGGATAATTCCATTAGAATTATAAAAATCATGTAGAAAGAATTCAGAACCATTATCAGACCTTATAATCTTGATCTTCTTTTGAAACTGAGTTAAGACCATGTTAGAAAAGGTTTGCAAACAGGATTTAGTATCAGATTTTAATTTGAGCAAGTAAATCCATGTACATCTAGAAAACTCATCCACTATTGTAAGAAAATACTTGAAACCAGAATTAGAAATAGTAGAAAAAGGTCCCCAGATATCACAATGAATCAAACCAAATACATCATTAGAACTAGAAGTACTGTTAGAGAAGGGCAACTTTTTCTGTTTAGCAAAGTGACAAATATCACAAGAATGAAAATCAAAGTGTTTTACAGAAATGTCAGGAATTAAAGCCATTTTATTAGCTGAAATGTGGCCTAGCCTTGAATGCCATAGAAGAGGATCCAAGATGTCATAGAAGCAAAACGAGGTTTAAACAAATATATGCCATCATGTTGTTGTGAGAACCAATCATCTTGGTGTTTTCATGTCCTACAAAAGGCAATGTGAGGATAGAAAATGGAGGGCATAATTGGATGATTGTGTTAATCGAGAAAAACAAATAAGATTGAAGGAGAATGAAGGTACACATAGAGCTCTTTTGCGCAGGATAAGATTTTCGAGATATTTTCACATCTCCAATGTGAGAAGTCGTGGTAGTATTACCATTAGGTAAATGGATAATGATATCAACTGGCATAACCTTGCTTGTAAACAATGAAAGATCACGCAGATCATGTGATCGTAGCTCGATATCTAGAATCCATTTAAATTTTGAAAAGAAACATTACAAAGAGTTGGAATTATACCGGCCGATTGGTTGCATAAGTGGCTACTTTTGTGGGCAGATGAGAGGTATTTGCAGGAATATGATTGATGTTAAGATCCTTTGCATAGGCTAAAAATTGTTCTACCATTTCCTTAGAGAATATAGGATGTGCAAAGAGACAAAATCTTCCTTTGGAGGAGAAGTGGAAGTAATGTGAGCCGCAAGTGACTCTTTAGCATTTCTTGGTCCTTTAGGCCCTTTCCATCCTGGTGGATAGCATATTAGTTGAAAACATTTATCCACAAAGTGTGACCACTATAACCACAATGGGTGCATTTAGCCTTTTTCTTGTCTTTAGAACTGTGTATTTGGAAAAATTATTTTGTCTAGCCAACATGGCCATTGAATCCATATAAGTGACGAGTTCTCTCAATTGTGCAACCTCTTTGTGCTTCTTCTTGTAGTAACAAGGAATAAACCTTAGAAAGAGAGGGTAAAAGAGATTGTATGTGAAGTTGGCTCCTTAATGGAGCATATGACTCATTTAAGCCAACAAGAAATTTGATGACTGAGTCTTCTTTGTTGAGTTCCGCCATTTGAGAGGGGATATTGCGGGAGAGCAGAGTCCACAAGAACACTTAATAATAGGCACCGTGACTTATATATTTATCCCACAATCCTTTAAAAGAATTATAGTAATTGGTAATAGAATTTGTGCCCCGTGATAGAATCGAGAGCTTTGTCAAGTTGAAATACTCCTGGGGCCATCACTTTGCATAACGTACCTTGAGTTCATCCCATACTTCTGTGTAGTGGAAAATAAAGTAAACTTTGCACGATTTCCTTAGAGACGAGTTTAACATGCCATAAAGACCAAATTATTGACTCTCTTCCAAGAATTGTGGGCTAGATAAGGAGATGGCATAGGAAGGGATCCATCAATGAAAGCATTTTTGTTCTTGACACTCAATGCCATGGCAACAGCTCGACTCCAGGAAATATAATTGTCTCCAGTAAAAGAATCATACACTATTACTGCACCAGGGTTGTCACTGGGATGAAGGAAATATGGAGAATTAATGTCATCAAGTTGATGAGCAGCAGCAGCAGGAGCAACAGGATCTTCATTGTCAAGATCTTCAGGCATTTTGTTCGAGTTCTTGATATCAAGAATATCAGATGAGTGATAGGAGAGAAAGATTGATCAACAATCTTTGAAAAAGAATCACATAGAAGATTGATCAACAATCTTTGAGAGTCAGATAGAGATGATCGATTATTCGAGGAAGAAGGATAAATTAGGCGGAAAAGAAATCTGCGATACCATGTGAATGAAGAGAGAATTTGACATTAACTTGAAAAAATGGAAAAGTGTGGTGTACATTGATCAACCAGTCTCATATATAGAGTCGGGAAGTTGAAACTAAATGTAACAAAGATTATCATAACTAACTTAACTTCCATCTTGAATGAATTACAATGAAATCTTGAATTTATTTAGCTACATTTGAATCTAATTTGGAGTCTTTACAAGGCCTACTTAGAAGAATAACGTAGGTGGGCAAGGAGAACCTAGCACCTGGCGGAGACTAATCGAGCTAGACGGAGATTTTTAGAATGGTTGTACACGTGTCATTCATCAATTATAGTGAAATATGGAGTAGAACAAAATTGTGAAAAAGGAGATTTGGACTCCCAATTTCAAGTTATCTAGTATCCTAAAACATAACAAAGTTAATAATGTACTACATGATGTTTGCAAGTGTGAAAAATATGCTGCCATTGATTAATTTGTTTCTTAGGTAAATTTTGCAATTTCTAACTGATTATGATAGCAAGCTGGATTTTCTACTCCAGTACTAGTGCTTTAATTTGTGTTAATATATATTTTGATCTTAGGTCAATTTGTTTGACATAAGTTACAATTCGTGGATGACATATAATTTTGTTAAATAACGGTTCAATTTTAGAATCTTCAGGTTGTGCAATTAATAGGGCTGCATTTGAATGCATATATCTATGTAGAAGAAGCTTAATTAATTGTAATTTTCTTGAGGTAATCACATAGCATTGAATTAAACTACCTGATGATAGAATCAACCTGAGGACAATGTATAACTAGAAAATTATATTCTTTTATGTATGTTTAGGTACTCTCTATCTTAGCTTTAATGAGGTCATATATATTTGGTAATTCCGTGGGAAGGCAAGCCAGTTTTCATATGATATATTAGCACAATCTAGTAAACTGTAAAGACCCTTTCCACTACAAGAAAACAAGAAAATTCCAAAGAAAAAATGTGTTGAAATTTTGCCAATTACCCAACAAAAATGCATCGTTGGTAAAATAGCCGTTGAAATGGAAAAATATTCCAATGGTACTTCCAACAATATTTATCCATTGGAATATACAATTCGTTGGAAACACTAATTCCAATAGAGTTACACCATTGGAATATACATAATCATTTGAAATAACTCCAATGGTTATTCCAACGGAGTTATATATACTATTGGAATTTGTCCAACGGTAATTCCAATGGTTTGTATTTGTTGGAATATTCAATCATCCATCTCATTATCTAATATATTTAACTTCCTAGTAGGTCACCCATCATCAATTTGTCCCAAGTCAAACACGCTTAACTATGTAGTTTTAATATGATTGACTCGAGAAAAGAATATATATTTTATCAATATGGATAATACTATCAAATCTTTTAATTAATCCCTATTGAATTTTCCAATGGTATAGGAATTTCCAAAGGAATTTTAAAAACTCCAACGTAAATTCCAACTATAATTCCAACATTTTTTTTAACGTTGGAATTTTGGTTGGAATTTTTCAATGGTATTTTTAGCGATGGAATTTTTGTTGGAATTTTTAATTTCCAATAGTTTATTCCAACGATTTTATTATTTGTTGGAATTAGTGTTAGAATTTCCAATAGTTTGTTGTGGTGTTGGGATTTCGTTGAAATTTAAAATTCCAACGGGAATTACAACAAAGATATACCAATGATTTTGTTTATCTTTGGTTTTTATTGGAATTTTCCAACGGTCTAATGTAGCATTGGAATTTCGGTTGAAATTTTATATATTCTAATGAGTTTTCTATTTCGTTGGAGTTATTTTGTTGGAATTGTGAAAATGCCTATGTATATATGTCATGCGGCATAAATTGGGTTTGGAAATGAAATTACTTTGTGCCAAAATCAATCCACTTTTGTAGGGATCATATTTCATATCTAAAGGCCGAATTCGGATCAAGATTTCCTATTCCACAATCATATCTCACCGCACAGGTGGATGAATTTCATTTATCGTTATTGTACACGTCGGTGTTCCAAAAGCGCTAGGCGGATCGCAGACGGGGTCTAGCCTCAGGCAGAGCCTAGGCGAGATTAAGTGGGATATGTCGGGGTTAGGGGAGCCTAGCACCAAAGTGCTGGGATTAATCGAGGCTAGACGAGAATTTTTAGAACAATGGTGCACATGTCATTCATCAATATATAGTAGAATAGGGAGTAGAACAAGATTGTGAAATAGGAGATTTGGACTCTGGACTCCCAATTTCATGCTACCTAGTAAAACATAACAAAGTTAATAATGTACTACATGATGTTTGCAAATGTGTAAAAGATGCTGCCATTGATTAATTGTTTTTGAGGTAAATTTTGCATTTTCTAACTGATATTTCTACTCCAATGCTGGTGCTTCCGTTAATTTATATTTTCTTGATCTTAGGTCAATTTGTTTACATAAGTTACAAGTCATGGATGAGATATAATTTTGTTAAATAATGGTTTTAAAATCTTCAGGTTGTGCAATTTATAGGGCTGCATTTGAATGCATCTACGGAGAAGAAGCTTAATTAATAGTAATTTCTTGAGGTAATGACATAGCATTGAATTAAACTACCTGAAGATAGAATCATCCTGAGGACTAAGGAGTATTTTTTTTTTTTTTTTATGTATGTTTAGGTACTCTCTATCTTAGCTTTCATGAGTTCATATATATTTGGTAATTCCGTGGAAAGTTAAGCCAATTTTCATATGATAATTAGCAGTCTTTCGAACAATTTCCTGGATAGTTTATTACATCTATGTCTCACCTAAAGATGTACTCCATCTATCCCAAATATATATTTCAGTTAGACTTTTCACACAAATTAAGAAAAGTATTGAAATTACAAATTAAACATGCAAAAATTACTTGATTTGCCCTTATTTAATGAATAGTGTAAATTAGATATGCATATTTAATAGTGTTATAACAATAAAAGAATAGAAAAAGTATTGTTAAATATAGAAAGTGAACTATGTATTTGGGACATCACAAAATTGAATAATTGCGTATATATTTGGTATGGAGGGATTATCTTTTACTTCCCAGCGCATGAACAATTTATGTGGTAAAATAATAACTAAATATTAAGAAAAACAAACTTCATGAGAAAGATTAAATTAATTTATTGATCTTTTACTATTTTTTTCCCGATAACTGCCTTCGTCTTCCGGACTTACGTCGACTATGCTTGAGGACAATAGTTACGGCCCATCATCCGCTTGCCACCAAGGTTGGTAAAAAGATGAAGTATATTACGTACAAACAAATTCTCCCCGCAGTAAAGAGAACAAGTATATTTGACCCTCAAATCTAAGTATATTTAATTTCTTGTCCAACTCACATGGATATATTACGTGTTTATGTTTGACCCTCGCCAAAAATTTGACCCTCGCCAAAAATTTGACCTTGGTAAAGAGAACAAGTATATTTGACCCTTGCCAAAAATTAAATTAAAAATAAAAAAGAATAAAAGAAAAGGTCATTAAAATAAGATAAATTCCTTTTCAATTGCCAATAAACTTGTGTACTGAACATTCAATAAGGCCCCTTTTAATGCCTATAGATCCTATTGCATAAAAAACGTTCCACCTTTTTTCCAGTTCCCAAATCATTTGGATTCGAACATATTTCCCATATTTAATTTGAAGCTCAATGTCTAATGCTCTTAACTGCTTTCAGCCTCAGTAATTTGAAATTTGCACGAAATTTGTAAGTTATCATTTTTGTCTTTAAACTTAAAGAAAATTTTATTCTCCGACTATTTGCATTAGGAGTAGTTTATGTTTTCTTTAAGGTTGCATGTCACAAGCTAATGATCCTAATATTAATGTTCATGTAAAGTCCAAAAGTCGAATTCAGTAGTGGAAAAGAAGCAAACAATTGAGTTTAAGTGATGATTTCATTTTAAGAAAAATGAAAATTAGAACTTCAATTCTTAATGTCATAGGACACTTGGCAATCATTCAAACACTCAACGACAATACATAAGATGTAGCATATGTTTACTCCAATGGCATGAGTGCTCTCATAATATAATGTTTTCTTGGAGATAAATAATTGTTCTTTTTCATTGATTTGCTTAAGCAAATCGAAGGGTATAATTTAAAAGCGAAGATTATTATTAGTCAACATAAGTATTACATAATTGTGGCGAGGATATTGGAAATTTGCCACTCAAAAGACATAATTTTATTGATCACTCAAATATTAAAAGACACACCTCACCAAAACTTCACTTAAACTCAAATATTACTTAGAAGCTTTGCTTCTCACTCACTTGTTTTTCTTTCTTAACTTGATACAAAATGAACCAACAACACCACCTATTTATACTAAAACTTCATACGGATCAATGGTTAAGATTGATTCTCACCAACCTTAATCCAATGGTTATCTTTTATTTCCATCTACCACATTCACCTACCATACCAACAACTTAAACTCAACTACCAAACTCATCTACCACAATTAAACATAAAATAAGTTTATATAATTCAACACTCCCCTTTAAACTTATTTTATAATCCCAAGTGAACTTCTCAATCTTGCAAGTCTTCATACTTCAATGGTTTGGTAAAGATATCAAGAACTTGATTTTGCGACTTCACGTACTTCACTTGAACTTCTTCTCTGGCAATTCAATCTCCGATATAATGGTATCGAGTATCAATATGCTTGCTCCGATTATGAAATATCGGATTCTTAGCCAAAGCTATTCTTTGACTTATTATCAACATAAATCTCTGTTGGATCTTCTTGTGACATGCTTAATTCTTTTAACAAATTCCTTAGCCATATTGCATGACTAACACATGATGTAGCGCCACGTACTCGACTTCACATGTTGAAAGAGTGACTATTGGTTGTTTCTTCGATGCCCAAGTGAAAGCAAGATATCTCCATGAAAAATGTGAAGCCGATTTGTACTTTTTCGATCATCAAGTATCTCCCCAATCACTATCATTGTATCCAACTAGCTTATAATCATTAGAAATCGAATAAAGCGGACCAAAGTTGATTGTACCTTTTAGGTAACGAAGAATTCTCTTAGTGCCTTGAAATGTGTGGTGATTGGATTTTCCATATAGCGGCTCACAAGTCCAACTGTAAAGAATATCGGCCTTGTACAAGTTAAGTACCTCAAACATCCAACTAGGCTTTTGAAGCAGTGTTGGATCCACTTTATTTGCTTCATCATCCTTGCATAATTTCAATCCACATTCTCTTTGGTGTGTTTATTGGATTGCAATCACCCATCTTAAACTTCTTCAGATCTCTTTTGTGTAGCCTTCTTGTGAGATAAAAATCCCATCATCCTTTTGCTTGATTTCGATTCCGAGGTAGTGAGCCATCAACCCAATGTCGGTCATTTCGAACTCTTTTGTCATTGCCTTCTTGAATTATTGGAACAAGCCTATGTTGTTCCTCAAAAAATAAAATCATCAACGTACAAGCAAACAATTAAAACATCATTATCCTTGTTCTTGATGTAAAGAGCATGTTCGTAGGGACATTTGGTGAAGCCTTTCTCTTGCAGTATTTGTCAATTCTACTATTCCATGCTCTCGGTGCTTGTTTCAATCCATAGAGAGCTTTTTTAACTTCAAGACTTTATCTTCTTGTCCTTCAACCACATAGCCCATTTGGTTGTTCAATGTAGACTTCTTCCTCGATACTCCATTAAGGAACGCCGACTTTACATCCATTTGATGTATTTTCCATTTATTTTGGGCGCCAAAGAAATTATTAGGCTTATGGTTTCTAAACGTGCAACAGAGCAAATACCTCATCATAGTCAATGCCGACTCTTTGACTATAACCTTTTGCAACAAGCCTCGCCTTGTATCTTTCAACTTCTCCTTTGACATTCTTTTTCACCTTGTACACCCATTTTACACCGATGGCTTTACGACCTTTGGGAAGTTGAGCAAGCTCCCAAGTGTCATTTTTCTTGATGGATTTAATTTCTTCATCCATTGCATCTCCCCATTTCTTATTTTGAGTAGCTTCTTCAAAGTTCACGGCTCACAATCTGCGAGAAGACAAAATAGGGTGAGGTATTCGAGCTTATCGATTACCTCATAGAGCTCTCCCTGTGCTTCTTGTACGCTCTTCATTTCTCTCAACTAGGAAAGATGGTGGTGATTGTGAAAATGATGGTGATGTTGGTGGTGTAATGGGTTCTTCTCCGATTGCTCAACAATTACTTGTTCATCATCTTCAAATTCGGGAACGAAGTTGTAATCTTTGGCATGTGTACCCCAATCCCATTTGGTGATTATCTTCCCATTGATGGGGTTATATAGTTTGTAGCCTTTGGAGTTATTGTCGTAGCGATGAAGATGAACTTCGCGTTTTTATCATCCAACTTGCTTCTTTGTTCATCCGGTATATGTACATGAGCTATGCTTCCAAAAACTCTTAAATGAGAAATACCAGGCTTTCTCCCATTCCATGCTTCTTGTGGTGTCTTGCCCCATCACGCTTCTTGTTGGTGAGCGATTTGACAGATAAACCGCACACGCCACAGCTTCTGCCCAGAACTCCTTTGGCATTTTCTTGCTTTTGAGCATACTTCGTACCATATTGAGAATGGTTCGATTCTTTCTTCTCGCAACTCCATTCTGTTGAGGGGATGCAGGAAAAGTAAGTGGTCGTCGAATTCCATTTGCTTCATAAAACTATTGAAATTCCTTGAAGTGAATTCTCCTCCTCGATCAGTTCTCATGGCTTTAATGTGAAGACCACTTTCTTTCTCCACTGCCGCTTTAAACTTTTTGAATGCTTCAAACACTTCTGACTTCTGCTTCAAGAAATAAACCCAAGTTTTTCTTGAAAAATCATCAATGAATAGTAGAAAGTAATTACTTTTACCGAATGAATTTGGCTTGGTAGGACCGCAAACATCGCATGTATGAGCTCAAGTGGCTTTTGAGATCCGGAGTTTGACTCTTTTGGAAAGCTTTGCACGAATTGCTTCCCAAGTAAACATCCTTCACAAAGATCGGGATGGGCGATACAAGGTAAACCTCTCACCATATTCTTTGGTTAGTAACTCGAGTCCTCCAAAGTTGAGATGTCCAAATCTTAGATGCCACAACCATGATGAATCTTTATAGCACATCTTGAGACACTTTGCTACATCAGTTTGAATGTTGAGCGAAATATTTTATTTCTTGGCACGGGTACCCTCGCAATCAAGTTATTCATATTGTCTCTTATAGAAAGGTTATTGTCTTTCAAATGAATATCATAACCTTTCTAAGAGTTGTCCCGCACTCAAAATATTTGTTTTCATGGTGGGTACATAATAAACATTAGAAATAAATTGATGTCTCCCATCTTTCAAGCGAATAAGGATTGTACCTTTTTCTTTTACGGCTACTTTAGAATCATCACCGAAAAGAGACATTGCCACTTACTGATTCATCAAGTTCTACGAACATTGTTCATCTCCCACACATATGATTGCTAGCACTGTATCCCCAGGTACCATGTGTCATCTTGACCTTCACCGTTATCGTTTCGTCTTTAGAAGCAAAACATTAGCACCATCTTCTTTCTTTTCTTCCACTAAATTGGCTCTCTCATTAACTCGAGTATTGGGATTTCTACAATCTGGCGTAATGACCAAACTTTTGATAATTATAACATTGAACTTGAGATTTATCATACCTCGAGTATGAATTTCCTCTTCCACGGCCTCTTGTGGAACTTTCTCCTTGCATATAGTTGTTGTTGTAATTATTATTTGAATTCCAACCTCGTCCCACGGCCACGACCTCTTCCTTGTCCACGACCTCTTCCACGTTGACTTACATTATTGTGGAAGTTTTCATCATTCTTGGTTTGTTGGACTTGTCTTAAGAAGTTGAAGCGCAACACCCTTTTTCTTCTTCTTTTCTTCATGGGCTTGCACCAGTGAACCAAGAAGTTGTTCAATTGTCATAGTTTCGAGGTCTTTAGTTTCCTCGATGATAGTTGTAATACTATCAAAATTTGCATCCAAAGATCGTAAAATTTTCTCCATAATGACTACATCTTCTAGTTTTTCACCATTTCTTTTTAGTTGATTAAAGCGGTCAAAACTCTAGAAAATAATCAGAAACAAGTTCACCTTCTTTCATTTGTAGTGAATCAAACTCTCTTCTCAATGTTTGTAGTCGTACCTTTTTAACTTTCTATTCTCCTTGTAAGAGACTTGGAGCTTATCCCACACTTGTTTTAGAGGTAGCACTTGAGATTTTCTCAAAGCCATCATCATCTAAAGCTTGGTAGATGAGGAAGAGAGCCTTTCTTGTCTTCTTTCTCGAGTCCTTCAAACTATCCTTTTTTCGTAGAGGATAGTGTTGACTCGTCTTTAGTTTCTTCATAACCTTTTTCCACGACTTCCCATACGTCATTTGCTCAGAAGTGCCTTCATTTTGATACTCCAGGTTTTCAAAGTCGTTTCCTTAAGTTGTGGAACTTGGAATGATGTCACACTCGCCATGTGAATTGAAGATTCGACTAACAAATGGTGAAAAAAATCTTGGAATTTTTTTTTACTTGGTCAACGGTCAACCCTTGGTCAACTCGCGGTCAACTATCAACTTGACTTGGTCAACTCTATGAGTTGACTCAATACTCTCAACCCGATCTCACTATGTATAAAATCTCAAATTTTTTTTTTTTCGATGTGGAAGATCGATCAAAGCCGCAACCACAGAGCATACTTAGAATTTCACGAGATTTTACAACCGTGGCTCGATGCCACTTTGTTGGAAATTTACCACTCAAAATACATAATTTTATTGATCACTCAAATATTCAAGACACACCTCACCACAACTTCACTTAAACTCAATATTACTTAGAAGCTTTGCTTCTCACTCACTTGTTTTTTTTCTTAACTTGATACAAAATGAACCAACAACACCACCTATTTATACTAAAACTTCATCTAGATCAATGGTTAAGATTGATTCTCACCAACCTTAATCCAATGGTTATCTTTTATTTCCATCTACCACATTCACCTACCATACCAACAACTTAAACTCAACTACCAAACTCATCTACCACAATTAAACATAAAATAAGTTTATATAATTCAACAGAGGATACATTCCACAAAATGCGGTTGGATTGTAGCTTATAAGTGAGGATTAAGTCTCACTCTTCCTTAAAAGATATTTTTACAGGACAAAATCATGAGACTCGGACCAATTGAAACGGACAATCTTGGGAATCGTTTGGTAGCATAGTGGTAAAACATTTAAAAAATTCACGCATGTATCTTGGTTCAATTCCTACCTAATTTCCTCCAATTTCAGGATTTGTACTGGGAAAAAAACGGACAATACTTTTGGCCTTTGGGCAACGCGGACCATCCCATGTCACGTCAATAATGTTTTACAAATGATCATGAACGGGACTCAAATTGAAAAACAGATCAAAATATTCTAACCATCTTATTTAATTTAAATGTCATATCATGATAACATTATAAGATAATTGCATACCTAAAAAGTCGTAGACTTATCCAATCTCCTCTTCCTCTATCACCAACTTTCAAAATCCAATTGCCATGGGCCCTCAAGACTATGTTGACTCCAAACCAAACCAGTCGACCCACCAAGCCGCCTCTTGGGCCCTTAATCCTTTTGCATCAGTCCGACCCGGCAACCCGTTACCCATTGCCCTTTAGTTGGCTTATTTTTGAAGACTTTGGGATATACAATTGCATTCATTTTTTTTTTTTTTTTTTTTTTGAGGAAAGGATAATTGCATTCATTAATAACATGTGGAATATATCAATAATTGTGATTGTTTTGAAAAAATTAAAAATCATTCTTTCGAAAATTTTCTTGTAATTGATATTTTTTTTTCGTATTGATTTTATTAATACATACATTTTATACAAGAATTCATGATTTAATGAGGAAAATTGAGAAACTAATGGAGGAGAAATGAGAATTAAGTAAAATTAGGTATGTTCTTAGAGGAACTTTCTTCCTTTTTTTTCTCTAGTAATCAAGTGTTATAATAATAATTGTGGATAATAAATAGAGAACTTACAAAATGTTGTTAACATATACAATATAACTTAAGACATTTTATTATTAACTTATTGACTTATTCAATACGAGTCTTTTATTTCAAATGTTATCGCATTTCAATTTTGCAAGAGTGTTGATTAGGATTGGAGCGCAGAGTATTTCAATTCTTTGAGATTTATCCACTTCCTTCTACTATTAACGTATATTAGAAAAAACTGACTGGATTATTCATTCTTCAAATTTTGAACAAGTCAAAATTAATTCAAGTAAACTATTTTCCTCCCATGATCAATATAATATCTGTATAATTGTTTAATAGGTTGACCAATGTTTTCAACAATCGAGAAAAGATTGCACATAGGTAGGATGATCAACCATCTTTCTTGCAACTTGAAGAAAGAATCAGTCAAACTAAAGGAGGTGAAGTCACGGGACACCATTAACTCATCGTACTTAGCAAGTCAATAACCAAATCTGCATGCTTGAATTACTTTGGAAAATTGCAATTGTGACATTCTTAAATGCACATGCAAATGGGGGTTGACTTTTGCCTAAATTTTACAAGTAGGACATTTGAATTTTGTGGGGTCATTAGAAAATAATCCTTCCAATTTGATCTTTCATCCGTCCCAATATATATACCATTATTCCTTTTTTTGGGATCCCAAATATATAGTCAATTTCCATATTTAATAGTATTTTTCCATTCTTTTACTATAATAACCCTATTTAATACTCATTATGTAATTTACACTCTTCATTAAATAGGGGCAAATCAAGTAATTGTTTTGTATATTTGTAATTTCCAATACTTTTTCTTAATCTGTGTGAAAAGTCTAACTGGACTATATAATTGGGATGGAGGGAGTATTTCTTATTTCATATGGTGTTTCATCTAATAATTCAATACATCAAATAAAAATCATGTTTTACCATAATAACATTTTATTGTAGACCTCAAATTTATTTAGTGAATTGAAATATCGGATGAAACATTACATGAACTAGGAGATCCAGGTTTGGCCCCACCCCACCAATATATAGGCGGTGTCAACCTACCCCTATCCCCCCCTTTTTTTTTACTTGGTAAATATTTTTAGGTATTTTTTTATTTAGTATTTATATGGTTATTTTTAATTTTTATCCGACGCACTCCAATTTAGTATATCGGCCCATTCCCATTTATTTTCGGCTACGCCATTGACCCCACCCCACATTCACACTGTAAAGGCATAAAGTCCCTCGTGAATATTTATTGACATCATCATCAAATAACCGGGCGAGAAAGAGTACCCTTTAATCCCATCAAAATCACGAATTGGGAGTTTCAGAAAAACATTGAGTCATTAACAGCTTGTTTACATTATAAAGATTGGGAAAAAAAAGTTTGAAATGGAACTTTAAATTTTAGTCATGGTTTTCACCTTTCAAAGGAAGCTTCCTTTGTATTTCAGACTAACATTTATGATTATAATGGATAATATAAGTCAAGCTGGCATGTAGCAGGTCATGAGAGCCCATGTTCTATAGTAGAATTATGGAATGAAAATAGCCAGCTAAAGTTTACCAACCTTTAACTTGTATGTTGTACACATATTAATATATATTATAATGCATATTTTTTTAAAATTGTTTTAAGGCATAGATCATGATCCATCTTTTCAAAGACCAAATAACATGGTATATGAGGTCGTTCGTAGATAGTTGTAAGTTGTGATAATGTATGTGAGAAAATTTCAAATTAGCGACAAAAATATTTGAATTTGTTGGAAAAGGGTATGTTTGTTTCTTGATTGGGGATGATTGTGAGAAATTTTTGGGGGTGATTGTGTGGAGAGAAATTTGATATGATGTCTTGAGAAATGTGTGTATTAATAGAAAAATGACCTAGGGAAGCATAATTTATGTTTGGTTGGTGATTAGAGGGAGTGGATGATTAGGAAATATATATTGCTAAACAAATATGCCCTTACTTTTATTGCGACAGAGTATTCGTAGCAAAATTTCCTTGAAATAGTAAAAATGTCAGGATCAGAGTCGCATCATGAATCCATCTTCTCAAAGACAAAATTACATGGTGTACGAGGTGGATCAATATAGTTAGTTGTGACAAAAATAATTTAATTTGTCCAAAAAAATTTACTTTTTCCTCTTCGTGACAAAATTTGCTTAAAATAGTAGAAAAGGCAGGAGCAGAATCACTTATCATTTAGCTTAAATCCTTGGTTCTTTTGCAAAAACAAATTAAATAAGAAAATTTTGTTACATTTTTCTTTTATAAGCGATGGAGGGGGAACCCCTCTCCCCAATTTTAAGAAAAATGAAAAAGAAAAACAAAGTAAAAGTTTTCAGATAAAATAAACAACCAGAATTAACTTAAAGACCAATTTAAATGGGATGTCATTTCAGAGGATTTTGGAATAAAGATTGTTATTTGCTTCTTCAAAGACTTGTGGGTGCTAAGTATCGTTTACGATGGAGCGTGTGGAACATCGCCCCACAATTTTGTCACTTGAAATAGTAGAAAAGGCAGGATCAGAGTCGCTCATCACTTAGCTAAAATCCTTAGATGTTTTATTAAAATAAAAATAAGAGAAATATCATTTTTTTTTTGATCGGTAAAATAAAGAAATATCATTGATATTATGTGAGGTTGATGAATGTGACATCTGATATTTGCTTCAGGAAACATTTTCCTATGAAGGGGCTTATTTGACAACTTGCAAAATTTGTCTTTGAGAGTATGTCATGGTGCTAAATTACCAATTTGCCTCTCACCATTGATACACTTATGACTTACCTCTCTTTTCTCTTTCCTTTTTGGATGGATGTGCTCACACAATTAAAAATATAATAAAATAAAATAAACAAAAGAAAGATACGAAAATAATTGATTCTTGATCTCAGTTTCTTGGTTAAGACTTATCCAGCTGGTCTATTCTTTAGTGAACCCATTTGACAAGATCATGTCATCATGTGCATTCAAGGAGGATCTTGCATTTTGATATATCTGAAGTTTGGATATTTATATTAGTCATGTGACTCTGAAATTCTTAATCTATATATATATATAAATAAGCGAGAAGTTCTAACTTTTATTTTAAGTTTTTTTTACTTTATTATATTAGGAAACAATTGTAAACATTATAAATGGTAATTATTATAAATTCTTATATTATAAGAAAATCGTTGCAATTATATAAATTGGGAAAATATTATAAGAAAAGATTGTAAATGGTATTCTACTTTATATGTATATAAATTAGGAAAATATCATAAATGATATTCCTATTTTATATTCATAAAAATTAGGAAAATTTTATTTTTGGTATTCCTACATTATACCAAAAATGAGTCTATAATATCAATTTTATCTATATATAATATAGATTTTAAAAATTATAAATAGTATTTCACTATAATTGATATTAGTATACGTCGATTCTTCTTAAATATATATTACAATGATTATATTGATTCTATACATCATATCTTCATCATATATATTATTTATTTATTTCAATGGTGTCAATGCAATATTTATATATATATATATATATATAATATCGAAGTGATCGAAACAAAAAATTCACTCATCTTACTTCTTATACTCGAAAATATTTTATTGTACAATCTTAACCGTTTATCTTGATGATTTGTTCAAAGATTTTGTAGGTCCCAAAGGGTGTGAGTGTAAGGTTTAGAAGTGGAGGGTTGAATAAACCTTACCAACTTTTCGATTTAGTCTTTTTAAAAATAATCGAGTTAATATTTCACAGATGTGTCCTTGATGGATGACTAAGTTAGTTAATCCAGAGTTAGTCACTCAGCGGACTGACCGAGTTGTTGATAGAGTAACTCATTTGCTTTGACTAAAGACTTAACTCGTCTGTGATTTGTTTTTTGGAAGACTTAACACCCTTGAATTTGGTTAAGTTTGTTTTGATACTTAGTTTTGGCACTCGATTGATTATCAATTGGATAGCAAATTTATCGTGAGATATAAAAATAAGACGAGAAATTAAAATGTTGAAATGTAAATGACACAATAAATTTTTATAGAGGTCGAAGATGGGGTAATTCTTCTACTCTCTCTTCTCCAACTCTCTGGAGGAATCCACTAAGTATTGATCAATATACGAGTGGTTAATGATCCAGATACAAGTCTTGATCACACACAGTGACTTGATCCTTTGGGACTCGATGCGGAGATGCCTTGGTCACACACGGTGGCTTCTCGTATGACTCAACTTCTTCACAGGCGTTGCGCTTTGCTACTACGGCCCATTTGCTCAAGCTTCTTGGATTTGATCATGAAGCCCTCCAAAACTCGGAGACTGGTTCGACCTTGAACCTTTCTACAATCCTTCGTGGAATGTAGACCCTTGATTCTTCAAATGATTCCTCTTCAACTAATTGAAGTTGTCTTTCCTTCACGGTGAGTGTTGGATTGATTTTCTTCGTAATGTAGGCTTGAGGATTGATCTTGAATGACTTGAGAATATTTTTGGTTACAATTCAAATGTTAGCTTGAATGTTCATTGTTCAGGTCGGTAACCTTCTCTCGAGTGATTCTCGGCCTTTTATAGTGATCTTTCAAAAAATCGCCCGTTGAAGAGATAGGCTTATTTTTTAAAGTCACTTGTGGTCGTTGGCTTGTCTTATTGCGATCCTTGAAATTTCCACTTCCTCGTATGAATTGTTCTTGACTTTTCGGAGTTTTAACACAAGTGCGAGTGCTTCCCATTGGTTTATTCTCTTGCAGACGCTTCCGGGATGAGCACTTCAAGAAAGCGCAAAGTATGGAAGTATTACTTGTTTAAGTAATTCTCTTGATTTCGGCAACGGATCTCTTTGATTGTCTTGACTCGACCGCGCATTTTCTTAACATCCCCAGGTGACTTTGAGTCACTTCCAATCATTTGATGACTCTTACGTCACTTCAACCTCGAGACTTGTTTTGTCTTGAGTTGACTTGACTGATACTTCACTCAACCGCATCTCACCGCACCTTGATCGAGTTCCGTCTTCTCTTCTTTGCCATACTCATTTGCGCCACGCCGGAGTCTTCCTTCTAGTCTCCGATTTTGTCTTCTTGCATGTTTAGGCATACCGACTTAACTCACTCGACCACCCTATCTATTACAATGCAATTTACAACAAAAATGGGGTGCCAACTTCCTATTCTAAGTTTTACATGGCATTCATCAAAATCAACAAAATAATTTCCCAACAATTTCCCCCTTTTTGATGATGCCAAAACTTAAAACATACATCAATAATTAACCAAAAAAGATACATACAGCAAATGTAGAATCACAGAATGTATGTTTAGAATTGATCTTTTATTGATCATAACATTCTTGTTCTTTACATACATTGTTTACAAAGTGTATCGAGCTTAAACCAAAAAAAAATGTATCGAGTTTAAACGGGGCCAAAGCTAACCATGTTGTTCTATATCTACACAAGTATAGAGATTGTACAATTTTATTCAATGTACGAGAAGACTTACATAGAGTGTATTTACATAGTAAAATACATGAAGGGTGGACAACAACACTTCATCTCCTTACGCTCCTCTTCTTTCATCTTCTTGACTCTATCATCTTCGATCTTCTTCTTTTTTCTCATCTTGACCACCTTCTTCTTTTCATACACCCTTCCAGCGATTTCATCTCTTCTCGTCTTTCTTGTCTTTCCTCCCATAGTTGTGTTTGTCTTTTATTTTCCTCTTCAATTCTCTTCACATACTCAAAGCATTGTTCTTAGCCACTTGCATGTTGGCTACTTCGTCAAATCCCCAATAAATCCATCCTTTCTTGCCTGGATCTATATACTCAATATTTTTGGGCAAAGGTCTAGGTCTTAAACCTCTTCCTCCACCTCGCTTCTTCCTTTTCCTCTCGGGCGTGTATTGTCTTTGGGGCCTTCTTTTTCCCAGGTGAGTGACTAGCAGAGTGATTGCCGATGGTCTGTTGCTGTCGCCTTCTTCACATAGTGTGAGACCCTTTTTCCAAAGATACAAATCCAGGCTTGAGCCGTGGACATATTTGCGAAGTATCCTTGAGATGCGAGCATTTTGAATTCATCAACTAATCTTGGCTCGGTTCGCATCCGAAATGGTATAGGTGTCTCTATCTTTGGAATGCCTCCATGTTGTTTCAAAATATCCATAACTCGGGTATCCATCCTTCCTTCCACTTCTTTCATCTTTGCTTCAATTGTCTTTCTCTTTTTGCCATAGGTACAAAGAGAGTGTTGGAGTGGCGAGTCATTTGGGAGTTTGTTTGATGATATAAATTTGTGACAAGACCTTGTTGGGGGTTTTAGCAATCATCAAGGTCACATCTTTCGAACCTTCCCCCTCAAGCGGACTTTCATTTCTTCTTTCTTATTACTTCCTCATTTGTCTTTCCTTTCACTTGCTTCCTCCTTCTCGCCGGATCTCTTGACGCCGGTATTCTCTTCCCCTTTTTGGCATCATCAAAGGAGAGGAACCCCCGGAAACAAGCTAGCACGCAAGAAGTCTAGTCGGTGATAGTTGAGGTCTGCGAATCTCTGCGGAGTATCCGCACGGAACTCGAGCGGGTGGCGTTGGATTCAGCTATGACCAACTTCATCTCGGCCATGAGGAGGCGAATTTTCGATCCATGTTCTCTTCCACATGCAGGAGCTCGTTCTTATTATGTTCACGCAATGTGACTTTATCTCGGTAGTGTGAGATTCATGCATTTGTTCAATATGCTCTTGCAACTTTGTCTTTCATCGGCATTCTCGGCCCGCCTTGACTAACAACTTGTTGAACAATGTCCTGAAATATTGGGCTTGTTCCACACGCATTGTCTCTTTGTTGTTGCCACCACTCACGGATCGACTATGATGCCACGCAAATCAGCAGTAAGGTTGGTGTCTCTGTTATCGACCTCATGTCGGTGAGGCCTGGTGCCTCTCCATCCGTTCAATCTCAGCAAATAAGTCTTTGAACACGTCACGAACTTGTTTGTCACCTCTGTTTGGTGGCGGCCAAGCGTCGTCAAAGTCATAGTTAGCTAGAACAATGGTGTCACGATGGAATAACAGGATCAATTTTGTGGAAGCGCTCGCGATCTCTGGTTGATTCTTTAGGGAGGTCGAGTACCTCCAGAGAGAAGGGAAATGATTCTACAAAGGGATCATCACGGGCAATCGGAATCATTCAATGATAAGTGGTGCTCGTGAAGTCCTCTGTGAAGTCGATCATGCGGCTTGGGAGCTGCGCGGTGGACTCTGGGTTGTGGTCATTGAAGTCGACCCACCTTTTGCCGAGCCTCCTTGGTGAGACAAACCGTCGGTCTTTGGTTTTTCCAAATGAGTTGGTGGTCCTCGGCCTTATCGAGCGTCATCGACGATGATGAGATTTCCATGGGTGGCTCATCATCAAAGTTGAATGTTTGGCGAGTAGTCTTGAGGTCGACTTACTCGTGGTTGGAACATCTTGGTGAGTCTTTTGGATCGACCACGGGGGATGACTCAAACTTCATTGTCTCCTTCCGATCCCGGAAAGGTTACATCGGGATTATCCCGGGAATCGTGAAGAGCACTTATCTCCTTTTATGATGTATCAATGATAGCGGGAGAGGATGTTTTGTGCTTGATTTCTCTACCCCGGAAGTCTCAACCTCCCGTTGGCCTTCATTACCTCCTCGCAGTCTCAAGCTGCAAGTGAGGCTCGACATCCCCTCAGACGATGTCGGTATGTCTTGGGGTCTTCGAGATGGCATCCATTGGAGTCTCAACTCCATGGATTGCACTTTCATCGCCAGTGTTAACTCCCGGGCGATTCCTTCTTGTGCCTCGACCGCATCGGCGGCGTCATTGGCCTTCGTGAGCAATTGACACTCGGTGAGACGATCTCAAATGCCCGAGCTTCATTGATGACAACTTGTTGTGTACTGCGTGATTGTTCATTCTCCACTTCACCTCCGAGATTCATTGTGGAATCAGTGCAAAGATCCTCCCACCTTGCCGCTGCCGGTGGAGGGAGTTTCCCCTCAGTGGCACACCGGTGAGTGACTTGGAATGGGGTCACTCGTCTCTAGACTCATTTGTTCTGTTGGGAAATTTATTGTTTAGATTTTGATGAATGCCATGTAAAACTTAGAATAGGAAGTTGGCACCCCATTTTTGTTGTAAACTGCATTGTAATAAATAGGGCTAATCAAGCTGAGTTAAGTCAGCTATACCCAAACATACAAGAAGACAACTGGAGACTAGTAGGAAGACTCCGCTGCGAGACAGCTGAGTTTGGCAAAAGAAGAGAAGACGGGAACTCGATCAAGATGCACGGTGAGATGCACGGTGAGTAAAGCATCCCGGTCAAGTCAACTCAAGACAGCCAAGTCTCTAGTTGAAGTGACAGAAGAGTCATTTAATGATTGAAAGATGACTCTAAGTCACCTGGGGAAAGCAAGGAAATGCAGTCAAGTCGAGATAACTGAAAGAGATCCGTTGCACAGAAATCAAGAGAATTACTTAAACAAGTAATATCTCCATGCTACCTTTCTCGAAGTGCTCAGTCACATAAGCGTGCAAGGGAAATAAACCAATGGGAAGCACTACACCGTGTCAGTGCTCTGAAAAGCTGAAGAACAATTCATACGAGGAAGTGGCAATTCCAAGGACTGCAACAAGACAAGCCAACGACCACAAGTGACTTTCAAAAATAAGCATATCTCTTCAACGGGCAGATTTTTGAAAGATCACTATAAAAGGCTGAGGAATAACTCTGAGAAAAAGTTACGAAGGTTACCTTGACCATCTGAGAATTGAATACAAGCAAGAAAGAAATATTTTGTAACCTGAAATATTCTCAAGTTATTAAACGCTCAATCCTCAAGCCTACATTACGAAGAAAATCAATCCAACACTCACTTTGTGAAGGAAAGATAGCTTCAATCGGTTGAAGAGGAAACTTTAGAAGAAAAGGGGTCTACATTCCACGAAGGATTGTAGAAAGGTTCAAGGTCGAACCAAGTCTTGAGCTTTTGGAGGGCTTCGTGATCAACTCCAAAGAGCTTGAGCAAATGGGTTGTAGTAGCAAAGCACTGCCCTGTGAAGAAAAGGTCGAGTCGTCGCGAGAAGCCGGTGAGTGATCAAGGCGTCTCGACCGAGTCCCAAAGGATCAAGTCACTGTGTGTGATCAAGACTTGTATCGACTATTACCACTTTGTATATCTTGATCAATACCTAGTGGATTCCTCCGGGAGTTGGAGAAGAGAGGAGTAGAAGAATTACCCCATCTTCGAACCTCTATAAAAACTTATCGTGTCATTTACATTTCAAAGACTTTAAATTCATGCATCTTATTTGCTTAACTTTCTTTGATAAATTTGCTATCCACTTGATAATTTCTAAGTACTAAATCAAGCTTTAAATCTATGCTTAACCATAATTAAGGGTGTTAAGTCTTCCGGTGAAAACAAACCACGAGTTGAGCTAATTGTCTTAACGGTGAGTTATTCTATCAGCAGCTCGTCAGTGCATTTGAGTGACTAACTCTCTTGATTAACTAAATTGGCTGTCCACCAAGGACACAACTGTGTAGTATCAACTCGAAGTTTAAAAAGGACTAAATCGAAAAGTTGGTAAGGTTTATTCAAACCCCCCCTTCTAAACCTTACACTCACACCCCTTGGGACCTACAAGTGGTATCAGAGCGGTTGGTTCATTGAGCCTTCATGGCAGTTCTTGAACTAGATCTCCAAACTTTTCAAAGTCTGCTTTAGTACTTAAATTTTCAAAACTCCTTTTATCATTAAAAATTATTATCATGGAAGCAAATTTGACACGCATCCCTATGTTCACAATTGAAGAATTTGATGATTGGAAAATTCGTATGCAGGCTCATCTATCAGCATTACATGATGAGATGTGGATAGTGATAGAGGATGGGCCACTGCAAATCTTAAAAGTGAACACAACTGTAAGAAGAGCTGCGAGTTAAAGGTGAAGAGGATGTTGCCTAGACCAGCTATGGTTGAAAAACCAAGAACCGAATGGACAAATGATCACGAAAAAAGATACAACCTGGACAATGTAGCCAAGGACATCCTTTACAAAACCTCGACAAAGCCATGTTCAATAAAGTCAAATCATGCAAAACGGCTAAAGAAATCTAGGACAAACTAACATTGATTTGTGAAGGCTCGGAGCAAATCAAGGAAAATAAATTATCAAAGTGGTCGTACAAAAATTTGAGAATTTCAAAATGATCGCAGGAGAGAAAACCTGGATCAACAGGATGCTCGGTTCACGAGAAATCACCAACGAGCTATCCGCACTTGGAAAGGAATATACACGAGAAGGAAATGTGTATGAAGATCCTAAAAAGTCTCTCTCGGTGAATGGGAAATGAAGGTCATGGCACTCGAGACATTCCATGGACCTATCGAAGACCTCCAACCATGAACTATTCTCGGATCTCAAAGCCTACGAATTTGGCCGAGAAGAAAAGATCGAGGAAGAGACAATTTGTACCCAAAACAACTGCTCTAATTGTTAAGGATGGAAAGAGAGTTGAGGTCAAAGAAGTCATTGATCCGGAAGAAATAGCCCCGATGGTTAAAAGGTTCAACAAGTTCTTCAATAAGAACTACAAGAGAGGCAAGGGCGAATCTTCCGGAAGACACTCGGCTCCCTCCAAGTCAAGGGAAGATTGGCCAACCAATAGGACATATCATCAAAAAGTCAATATCTAAGGGTGACAATCCAAGGATGGAAAGAGTGATCAAAAGGTTGAATATCTATCTTTGGGGCAACCGTGTCACTACGCCATTGATTGCCCATATCATGTAGTCAACAAATATAGGAATGAAGAAGAAAGAAATGTCTTGAGAGAAAGAAGACAAGAAAAAAAAAGGCAATGTTGGCCGCAGAGATGCGAGACAAAATGACCAAAGTCAAGAGAGAGGCAGTTGATTCGAGAGCTTGTGAAGGCGACTACTCAAGTGACTCACGAAGAAAAAGCCCCGATCCGTTTGATGGCCAAGGAACAAGATCAACTCGACCAAGAAGATGAGGTACACTCTAACTCATCGAACTCATTCTAGTGATAGTGAGGATGTGACACACACACTTCATCACCCATCGATCTTTATGATTCATTAGGCAAAATGATGAAAGATTTTGAACACATTAAATCCTCACACACACTACTAAATGAGGAAAACAGCCTACTCAAGAGCCAAAACTCACGGTGACTAAGGAGTTGAGTACTCTAGGTCAAATAGCTCATGAGAATAAAAGTTTAAAGGTGAAAATGCCAAGCTAATAAGCGTAAATAATCGCCATAGAAAAGAGGGAGAATGACCTCAAAAATGTGATTGCCTCATTCACTAAGGCATCTAAATCAGTGGATGATCTTATTATGAGTCAAAGAGAATGTGGAGACAAGACAGGGCTTAGGATTTAATTACTGTGCTATGTCAAACTCCAAAAGTGATTTTGGAAAAGGGATCTTCAAGCAATGAAGTATCTCAAAATTCCAAAACTCCAAATGATGCACACACATTTAATTCAAAGCACAATTACAAGCAAACGGCATTGGTTATAAAAAAAAGGAAAATGACCAGTTGAGTGCGGCTGAAAGGACAGTGAGAAGAAATTGAGTTCCTCAAAGCCAAACTCCAAAGAAAATACTCGTAAAGAAGAAACAGAGCTACCAAAACCCAGAAAATCTATAAAAGAAATACATATGATGGGAATGGTAGAAAATATCCAAGCCAAGCCGATTGGAATGATGTGAACTATCAACATAGACTTATGGAATATAAGCCCAAAGCAAAGTGCCTAGAACTCAAAGAAAAGGCCATTCCAAAAGTATAAAAGCTTCCATCAGCACACATATGCACCTAGGCACTACACTCGGAGACACCACAATTACCCAAAGAATGCGATTGCTAAAACACATATACAGGCATACGAGACAAAAGAGACAATTTTGTATGAACCTAGAATCCCAAGCAATTTGCCAAGATTAATTATGATTATGGCATCGATAGATGGCAACCCCTTAGAGTCAAATCATTTGGCTATAAGTTGGTTGGATCATCTTATAATTCTAACCCCTCGGACCGCACAAGTATGGGTACCTAAAACTTAATTTCCTTGATTGCGGGTTCAAGGAACAAGCGAGTGCCAAGGAACCTGGTACATGGATAGTGGTCATTCCGGACATATGACAAGAAACAAGAAAAATATGTCAAGATTCAAGGAAGCTAAAGGAGCAAAAGTCATATTTGGAGGAAATGAAGCTCCAGGTGAAATAAGAGGCATTGGATCCATCAAGAAGAACGGATTAGTAATCACAGATGTTGCATATGTTGAAGGACTAAACTTCAATTTGCTAAGCATCGCCCAACTCAGTGACAAGGGTTATAATGTTGGATTTAACATGGGTGTATGCCAAATCAAGGATTCAATCGAATGAAGTTGTGTTGTAAGGATGCGAGACAAAAGAACATGTATGTCGTGGATTGGTCAATCGCAACACCCAAAGACTGTCTATTAGCAAAGAGCACGTGAATCAAGTTGGTTGTGGCACAAAAAGTGAGTCACCTAAATTTCAAAACGATTAACAAGCTTGCGGAAGTAATCTTGTGGAAGGACTTCCGGATCAGTATACAAGAAGGAAAGTATATGTGACGCATGTCGAAGGGAAAACAAATCAAATCATCATTCAAAGAAAAAGACACGCCCATCTTCAACAAGAATATTACATCGCTACATATGGATCTATTTGGCCAAATGGAACCGGCTAGCATAATCGAAAGAAATACACCTTGGTGGTAGTAGATGACTACTCAAGATATAGATGGACTATATTCATGTGTAAGAAGAAAGAAACTCTACAAAAACTACCACGGTGATGAAGAAAATTCAAAATGAAAAGAGCCAAACCATTATCAAAATAAGATCGAGAGAGGAACCGAGTTTGTCAATGGGATAATAACTCGTATTGTATTGAAAATGGCATTGGTCATGAACTATCTGCAGCAAAGGACTCCACAAAGAGAATGGAGTTGCGAGAAAGAAGGACTAGAACTCTCAAAGAAGAAGCAAGGACCATGTTAGTGACGGGGTTACCAAAAAGATTTTGGGTTGAAGCAATCAACACAAAGATGCTACACTCAAAATAGATGCATGATAACAGACGGTGACAAAGACTCCTATGAGATTTGGACGGGGAGAAAACCAAATGTTGCATATCTTAGAATATTTGGATGTAAATGTTTCATCCATAACAATGGCAAAGACAATATAAAGGCTTTCGATGCTAAAGTCGATGAAGGTATCTTCTTGGGATACTCGGTGAAAGCAAAGCCTCACTGAGTACTCAACAAAAGAACTATGGTTGCAGAGGAATCCATTCATGTGGTATTCGATGAGCCAAATGTAAATGGAGAAGACATTGAAGAATCGAATAAGTGAATCATCCAAACATACTAAGAAAAATCCCTATCTTCGAAATCGAATTGTAAACTCAAGAAGAAGATGAGATAGTTGAATCTCAAAACATTTGGAAAATTTGCGGCTAAGTGATTACGAGAGAGCGATCAAAGCAAACACCGCAAGACGATCAATCTAGCTAACTTACTCCAACCTCGATGTAAGATGGTGAGAGACCATCCACTAGAACTTGTCATTGGAGATATAAGAGAAGGTATCAAAACAAGATCTAGAACTCAACAAGAAGCTATGTTCACATGCTTTATCTCACAAATAGAGCCTAAAGATGTGTTACAAGCATTGGATGACACACATTGGATTCAAGCTATGCAAGAAAGGTGAATCGGTTTGAAAGAAATAAAGTATGGGAATTAGTTCAAAGACCCACCCATCAAAATGTTATTGGTACTAAATGGGTGTTCGAAACAAGATAAACGAGGAGGGTTCGTGGTAAGAAACAAAGCAAGACTAGTAGCCAAAGGATATTGCCAAGAAGAAGGAATAGATTTTGATGAAACATTTGCTCCTCGTGAGATTGGAAGCTATAAGGATGTTTCTTGCCTATGCGACTCACGAGAATTTTATTGTATATCGATGGATGTAAAAAGTTCATTCCTAAATGGTTTATTGGAAGAAGAAGTGTATGTTGAACAACCTCCAGGATTTGAGAAGACTCTTGGAGATAAGGTATACAAACTCAAGAAAGCTCGTATGGATTGAAACAGCACCCGAGCATGGTATGATACTTTGTCACAATTCCTAACCGAGAATGGATTCACAAAAGGAAAAGTAGATAGAACACTTTTTAATTCAAGACAAGAAGAGTATCTTGCTTGTTCAAATATATGTGGATGACATCATTTTTGGATCCACAAACAAAGAGCTATGTGAAAAATTTTCAAACCTCATGCAAAGCAAATTTGAAATGAGCATGATGGGAGAGGCGACATTCTTCCTTGGACTCCAAGTAAAAACAGTGAAGGATGGAACCTTCATAAGTCAAACAAAATACACAGAGATTTAATGAAGAAATTTGGTATGGAGGAAAAGTCTTCTCGTGAAAATACCAATGAATACATCAGTCAAAATGGACATGGATGCGGATGGCAAGCACGTAGATCAAACAAGATACGAGTACTTGTTGGATCATTGCTCTATCTCACAAGAAGCGGCCGGACATCACCTTTTGTTGTAGGTGTATGTGCAAGATTTCAATTTGCTCCAAAAGAGAGTCATATGACAAAGGCTAGCTAAGAGAATTTTGAGATACTTGAAAGGAAGCCAAGAAGTTGGCTTGTGGTATCCAAGGAAGGTGGATTCAAGCTAATTGGCTATTCGGACTCGACTATCTTTGGATGCGAGTTGACAGAAAGCACTCAGGCACATGTCAAATGCTTCAAACAGTGATTTTCTGGTTTTAGCAAGAAGCAAAATTCAATAGCCACCTCTACAAAAGCGGAATACATAGCTGCGGGGGTAGTTGTGCCCAAATCCTATGGATGAGACAAAGAGTGAGAGACTATGAAGTTGAAGAAAAGGAAATTCCAATCATGTGTGATAACACAAGTGCAATTGCAATCACTCGAGAATCCTCGTGTTGAAAGAAGGACATCATATTGGAATATATCTCAATCGATAAGATTGGGTTGGTGACATATTCACAAAACCATTATGTTAGTCAAGATTTGAAGAACTCAAGCATGAGTTAGGGTTAATCGAGCTGAGCTGACACTCAGAAGACTCAAAGAAAAGAAATGGAACACAAAAAGAGAAAAAGGATGAATTCTCAAAATTAGCTAAATGAATCACCTATGTCGGAAAAGACACTATACCGAATTAATGTGGTGAGTCACCGAGAGAAGCGTGACGAGAAGAGTTAAATCGGCTAAGGGATGCCGAGTCATTTATGAACAAAGTGACAAAAACGCGATCGTTTTTGCTAAGCGGGAATATTTTTAAGAATGCGACGCCAAGATAATGATGATGTGAACAGACAAAAAGTTGCATACCAAGCTTATGATTGGATATAAATTTGCCGCATTAAATTCGAGACATTAAATGCTAATCGGCGTGCAAAATCTAAGCCGTTGATTTCGATCACATTTCAAAAACCACCCGCACGCCCTTTAAAACCATACTTAAACCATTTTCGTCTGTTTTCTCTCACTTTACCAAAACGGTTCATTTCTATCTCGAAGCAAAGACAAAACTCTCTCAAAACCCTATCAATATTCGGATCACCATCTAAGTTTCTTTTCGTGAAATACTAAAAAAAAAATGGCATCAACTTATGATTTCGTCAAGTTAGTGGGAAACAAATCCACACCGGGTCTCTTTGTGGATTTCGAGGGAATGGTCAAATAGGGGTCCGATGACGCCCTCACAAAGAAAATCGCTGAAAAGCTCAAACGCCCGGCCGAAACCATTTCGACGATGGAGTTCTCGATGACCTATGTGGAAGAGGTCACCCGGTTCTACGTGAACACCGAGATTCACGATGAAGGGATAAGATCCTCTGTTCATGGAAAGAAGTTCACCATCTCTCGCCAAGGATTTAGTGAACATCGCTCACTACCGAAGCGGAAGGAGCATCGATATCAACGGCCGATGTAAACCTAGCCGCCTAAGCTTGGAAGGAAGTAGCCAAGTCCGACTATCTTTGATAAAATAGTTTACAAAGCAAACAAGAGGCTTTGAAGGAGGACTACCACAAACTGTTGGACATAGTTGCCAAATGCATAGACATCAAATTTGGTAGCTTTGACCAATCACAAAAGCAAAGTTGATCGTAATGGTTGTGATCATTGAAAAAGGAAAATAAATCGGCTGAGTTTGTCTACAAAGCAGACTCGCGAGAATGTAGGGAACAAATCCTTCAAGGAGGATGGTGCATTTGGAGGATCCGGGATATGGCCTGGTGATTCGGTGATGGAGGTGAAAGGAGTCCCTCTTAGACATGGAAAGGCATTCCATGTAAACAAAGAGATGTTCAGATCAAACCTCTCCGGCGCATGAGAAGAGAGCCTACGCCAAGAGAGGCGACACGAGTGAGGGGAATCGCGAGACCGAAGATACGACTATTTCCTCTCCACCAAAGAAGAAAGGCGCCCTGCCGCTAAGAGAATCTGTTGCCCTGCGGTGCTAAGAAGATCACGCTTGCTCTGCAAAGAAAGAAAAACAAACTGCTCCGCTCCCGCCGCAGCCTCGAAGTCACCCCCTGCAGCCGTGTCTCTCCCGAGAGTAGCAATGGTCGAGAAGGACTCTCAACTACCTTCTCCGATCGTCAAAAGAGGAGAACCGATAAGCCAAGACGACCAACTCCTCGAAGAAAACACCAAAGCCACGGCCCCCGCCGCTCAAGACTCGAAGAAACTCTCTCTCCAACCGTAAATCCCTCGGTACAAACTAAGAGACGAAGAAGAATCATCAAGCACTCCGAGCTTGAGAAACCGGTTGAGTCACCACTCATTTGGAGCAGATACGGAGAGGCCGGAGAAGTAGAGTCTCGGATATTATAGATGAAAGCTAAGTCTAAGTCTCTTTGAAAGGCGATCGCCAGAGGCAAATCAAGACACTGTTGTAGTTTCGCACCGAGACACAAGAAGAAGTTGATAGAGATGATAGTGATGTGATGATCCTATCCCCACCTTACCCAAACATCCAAAATCGTCTGCGAGAGTGGAGGAAGTGGAAATTGAGTCGATCAAGGAACAGTTCCAACGGCCTGAATTTATAGAAGAGGAAGAGGAATCGATGAACTTCCTCGACTCGACCTCGTGATCTCAAGGCCTTTGGATGAAGAAAAATCGCAAAGATATCTTGCGAGATCTTCAAGTATAAGGAGAAGGAGAGACAGCGAGAGGAAGCCGAGGCACGTGAGAAGGCCAAGATATGCCCTATCACCGCACACGTAACATACACATCATCTCCTTGATGTCTTATCGCATGTGTGAGGAGGATCTCGACCCCTTTGCTTCCCACGTAAGAGTTGCAAATGCAAAGCAAGCAATGCATGAATCAATTCTTCATGAGAAAAGCATGATGGAGGGACTAGGAGAGTCCTCCAAAACACTGTGAAATCGATCCAATGGGAGTAGTGCAAAGATATCGCCACCATTGTTTTGTCACCACTTGACTCACTCGGAAGAAGGAATTAAGGGAATTGGCGATGAAATTGGGTTAGTGGGGACCCCGGTCGAGCCAACCCTTAATGAACGTGTCTTACCACCGCCCCAACTGAACACTCAAGAGAAACAGCCAGGAGTTTGGAGACGAGTGACCCCATTCCAAGTCACTCGGTGGTGCGCCCGGGGGAAACTCTCTCCATTGCGGCAAGGTCGGAGGATCTCGAGATGACTCCACAACAAATTTAGGAGGCGAAGTGGAGAAAGTACAAACACAAAATACACAAACAAGTTGCCATCAACGAAGCTCGGCGATTGAGACTGTGCCGGTGAGGATGTTCCAAGCACGAGCAAGTCCGATCTCAAGACTACTCGTCAAACTTTCAATTTTGATGGTGAGCCACCAATGGAAATATCATCATCGTCCGATGACGCTCGATAAGGCCGAGGACCAGTCCACTCAATTGGAGAAACCATTAAAACCGACGAAGTTGTTGAGATAGTGAGGCTCGGCAAAGGTGGTCCACTTCACAAAAGACCCCAACCAAAGAGTCCATCTGCGCGAGCTCCCCCAAGCCGCAAAGAGTTCGACTCCAAAAGGAACTTCACGCGCACCTTTCATCATTGAACAAATCCGGTTGGCGTGATGATTCCTTTGTAGAATCATTTCCTTTCTCTGAAAGTACCCGACCTCCCCGACGAGTCGGAAGAGAACGATCTCGCGCTTCCCACAGACTGCACTCGTCCTTCCATCCGACACCATCGTTCGGTGACTATGACTTTGACGTTGCGTGGGCGTCGTTTGCAATGGAAGAAATAGTTGAAGTTCGGGAGGTGTTCAAAGCATTATTTCTTTGAAATTGAGCGGATGGAGAGGCACCAGGCCTCTATGGACATGAGATCGATAACAGAGATGCCAACCTTATCGCGACTTGAGAGGCATAAATCGACTTTAATCGGGAATGGTGGCAACAACAACAAACAATGCGTGTGGAACAAGCTAGATATTTGAGAACATTGTTCAACAAGTCTTTGGTCTAGAGAGCGAGAATGCCGATGCAAAACGAAATTGAGAGAACACGTTGAGCACATGCATGAAGCTCACACTCGCTTGAGATAAAGCTGCTGCGTGAGCAAAATAAGAGTGATCTCCAGCGTATGGAAGAAAACTTGGATAGAAAATTCAGCCTTCTCATGGGTGAGATGAAGCTAATTTTGAGCAGAGTCCAACGCTACTCGCTCGAATTTCGTGTCGCATACTCCGCAGTTGCACTCGAAGCGGCTAACTCGGCTATCAAGCATGCTCGGCTTCCTACTTGCCAAGATATGTTTCAGGGGTTCCTCTCTCCTTTGATGATGCCAAAAAGGGGGAAGAGGAATACCTTAAAGCGCTAAAGAGATCTCAAAGAAAAGGATGGAGCAAATTTGTGAAGGGAAAGACAATCGAGGAAGTTACAAGGAAAAAGAAAGGAAAGTCTGCTGAGTGGGAAGAATCGAGAGATGTGACCTTAATGATTGCACAAACCCCCAACAAGGTCTTGTCACAACCGATATTATCGCAAAGCAAACTCCCGGTGACTCTCGCCACTCCAACACTCGCTTGCTATATCTATGGCCGAAAAGAGAAAGACAATTGAAGCGGGGATGGAGGAAGTGGAAGGAAGGATGGATGCCCGAGTTATGAATATCTTGAAACAACATGGAGGCATTCCAAGAGACGAGACACTTATGCCATCTTAGATGTCGGGACCGAGCCAAGATCGATTGATGAATTTAAAACGCTCGCATCTAAAGGATACTTCGCCAACATGTCTATGGCTCAAGCCCGGGACTTTATCTTGGGAAAAGGGTCTCACGTTATGTGAAGAAAGAAGGCGTGAGCAGACTATTGGGAGTCACTCCGCCTGGTCACTCATTTGGAAAGAAGAAGACAAAGACAATACACGCCCGGAGGAAGAGGAAGAAGCGGTGGTGGAGGAAGAGGTTTTGAGACAGGCCTCTCGCCCCAAAAACATTGAGTACATAGATCCAGGCAAGAAAGGAGGGATCTCACTGGTCAGTCTTGACCAAGTAGCCAATCAAAGCATGTGGCTAAAAGCAATCCGAGTATGCGAAAAAGAATAGAAGAAGAAAATAAGAGACAAACTCAGCTATGGGAGGAAAGACAAGAGAGATTAAGAAGAGATGAAGGCTAGGAAGGCTTATGAAAAAAAGAAGAAGAAGAAGGCGGTCAAGATGAGAAAAAGAGAAGAAGACGAGAATATGACAGAATCAAGAAGATGAAAGAAGGAGCGTGAGGAGGAGATGAAGTGTTGATGTCCACCCCTTCATGTATTTTACTATGTAAATACATACTATGTAAGTCTTCTCGCAATAAAGTCAAATTCTTTTTTTTTTTGTGTAGACAAATGTTTGCTCGATACACCTTGTAAACAAAGAGTTGTGTAAAAGAACAAGAATGTTATGATCAATAAAAGGATTGATTCTACGCATACTTTCTATGTGAATGCACTATCTATATGTATCTTTGCTATTTACATTTTGAATGTTTTAAGTTTTGGCATCATCAAAAAGGGGGAAATTGTTGGGAAATTTATTGTTTAGATTTTGATGAATGCCATGTAAAACTTAGAATAGGAAGTTGGCACCCCATTTTTGTTGTAAATTGCATTGTAATAAATAGGGCTAATCAAGCTGAGTTAAGTCAGCTATACCCAAACATACAAGAAGACAACTGGAGACTAGTAGGAAGACTCCGCTGCGAGACAGCTGAGTTTGGCAAAAGAAGAGAAGACGGGAACTCGACTGAAGATGCAGCTGAGTAAAACATCAGTCAAGTCAACTCAAGATAGCCAAGTCTCTAGTTGAAGTGACAGAAGAGTCATTTAATGATTGAAAGATGACTCTAAGTCACCTGGGAAAGCAAGGAAATGCAAGTCAAGTCGAGATAACTGAAAGAGATCCGTTTACGTAAATCAAGAGAATTACTTAAACAAGTAATATCTCCATGCTACCTTTCTCGAAGTGCTCGGTCACATAAGCGTGCAAGGAAATAAACCAATGGGAAGCACTACACCGTGTCGATTGCTCAAAAGTCAAGAACAATTCATACGAGGAAGTGGCAATTCCAAGGATCGCAACAAGACAAGCCAACGACCACAAGTGACTTTCAAAAATAAGCCTATCTCTTCAACGGGCGATTTTTGAAAGATCACTATAAAAGGATGAGGAATAACTCGAGAAAAAGTTACGAGGGTTACCTTGACCATCCGAGAATTGAATATAAGCAAGAAAGAAATATTTTGTAACCCGAAATATTCTCAAGTTATTAAGCGCTCAATCCTCAAGCCTACATTACGAAGAAAATCAATCCAACACTCACCCGTGAAGGAAAGATAGCTTCAATCGGTTGAAGAGGAAACTTTAGAAGAAAAGGGGTATACATTCCACGAAGGATTGTAGGAAGGTTCAAGGTCGAACCAAGTCTTGAGCTTTTGGAGGGCTTCGTGATCAAATCCAAAGAGCTTGAGCAAGTGGGCGTAGTAGCAAGGCAAAAGTTTGCCTGTGAAGAAGCCGAGTCGCACGAGAAGCTTGGTGACCGAGTGATCAAGGCGTCTCATCGAGTTCCAAAGGATCAAGTCGCCGTTGTGTGATCAAGACTTGTATCCGGACTATTACCACTTTGTATATCGATCAATACCTAGTGGATTCCTCCAGAGTTGGAGAAGAGAGGAGTAGAAGAATTACCCCATCTTCGAACCTCTATAAAAACTTATCGTGTCATTTACATTTCAAAGACTTTAAATTCATGCATCTTATTTGCTTAACTTTGCGATAAATTTGCTATCCACTTGATAATTTCTAAGTACTAAATCAAGCTTTAAATCTCCGCTTAACCATAATTAAGGGTGTTAAGTCTTCCGTGAAAAAAAAAACCACAGTTGAGCTAATTCGGTCTTAATAGTTGAGTTATTCTATCAACTTAGTGAGTCTGTTGAGTGACTAACTCTCTTGATTAACTAAATTGGCTATCCACCAAGGGCTGTTGTGTGTAGTATCAACTCAAGTTTAAAAATGACTAAATCGAAAAGTTGGTAAGGTTTATTCAACCCCCTTCTAAACCTTACACTCACACCCCTTGGGACCTACATTTCCCCCGAGTATTCAGTAGTTGGGGCGGTGGTGAGACACCTTTATTAGGGGTTGGCTCGACCTGGGGTCCCCACAGTCCCAATTTCATTGCCATTTCCTTAACACCTTCCCCCGAATGAGTGGGAAGTGGTGGCAGCGACAAAAGTGGCAATACGCCGCACCACTCCCATAGGGTCTATCTCCAGATTTGTGATTTGGAGGACTCTCTGGTCCCTCCATCATTCTTTGCTCATGAAGGATTCTCGATTCTGCATTGCTTGTCTTTGTATTTGCAATTCTTTCTCGCGGGCAAAGAACAGGGTATAGATCCTCATCACTTTTACGATAGGGCGTCAAGGTGAGAGTGTGTATGATCGGTGGTGCGGTGAGAGAGGCAGATCTTAGCCTTCTCACGTGCCTCTGCGTCCTCACCGCTTTAGCCCGTTCGTTGTTTTTTCGAATCTGCAGTATATTGATACAATTATCTCGTCAGGGCATGCACTCGTGTCAACCTCAAGAAACCTGAAGAGTTCTTCTTCCTCAAGCAATGAACTCGGGACGTTCAAACCGCACTCTGGATAGGCTCATCTTCCATTTTCTCCACTCTCACAGCGATTTTGGATGTCCTGGATACAATGGAGAGTACATGATTACATCGTCTTCATCATTCTCTTGATGGCCCTCGTTTCCGGGATTAGGGATAGCATACTTTGCTGCTCGACATCTTCAAAGTGACCTATTCACATGTGGAGAAACAACCATGTCAACAGATGATTCGGTTGTCTCGGCCATTCCTTGTTCCTTAGTGCTACGTCTCACCGGGTCTTGATTGCCTCTCGATCGGCCTCGGCCTCAGCAGACTTGGCGGTTTTCATCAATCACGCCGGAGACTCTACTTCTCCGATAGTCTCGGGTATCTTCTCCGGTGAGTGGCGACTCGGCCCGGTTTATCAAGCTCGAACGCTTGAACATTCTTCTTCTTCTTTTTGTGTGTACTAGAGGGATTTCGGTTCGGATAAAGTTTCTTCGAGTCTGGGCGGCGGGGGCGTGTTGTCGTCTTCTTTCGAGGAGCTGGCCGTCTTGGCTTATCGGTTCTCCTTTTCTTGATGACCCAGGAGAAGGTATTTGGGATTCCTTCTCTGCTTTAGGGCTGCAGGGCGGGAGACACGACTACGGGGGTAGGTGACTTGCAAAGGCGAGGAGCGATTTCTTTTTCTTTCTTTGCAGGGGCAAGAATCTTCTTAGCAAGCTGCAGGGCAGCCTTCTTCTTTGGAGGAGAGGAGAGTTGTATCTTTAGGGTGGGTGATTCCCCTCACTCGCCTCTCTTAGCGTAAGCTCTCTTGTGCGCTAGAGAGGTTTGATCGAACATCCTCTTGTTTACATGGAACGCCTTTCCATGTCGAAAGAGGACTTTCTTTACTTCCATCATTCGCCAATCACTAGGCCGTATCCCGAGGAACCTCCAAACGTTCCATCCTCCTTGAAAGATTTGTTCCCAACATTCGGCGAGTCTGACGTAGACAAACTTCGGGCCATTCACTTTCTTTTCTTCAATGATCGCGGCCATTACGATCAACTTTGCTTTGACGATTGGTCAAAGCCGCCAAATTTGATGTCTATGCATTTGGCAACGATGTCCACAATTTGTGGTAGTCCTCCTTCTGACCTCTTATTAGTAGTGTAGACTACTTTCTCAAAGACAATCGGTCTTGGCTACTTCCTTCCAAGCAAATGGTCAGTCAACATCGACTTCATTAATTTCCGACACTTCTTCCGCCGAACAAGAAGCGGTGTTCGCCAAATCCTGGCAAAGTGATGGTGAATTTCTTTCCATAAACAGAGGACTTGATGCCCTCATCGTGAACTTCAGCGTTCACATAGAAGCGTGCGACCTCTTCCATATAGGTCATCGAAAACTCCAACGTCGAAACGGTTTTAGCCCAGGACGTTTCCAATTTCTCAAGAATCTTCTTCACTAGGGTGTCGTCGGACCCCTGTTTCACCATACCATCGAAATCCACAATAGATCCGGTGTGGATTTGCTTTCCTAGCTTGACAAAATCATGAGTGGATGCCATTTCTCGAGTATTTTACCGAACGAAGCTTAGAAAATGATCCGAGGATTGAAAGGGTTTTGAGAGAAAATTTTTCTTTTGCTTTCGAGAGAGAGATGAACAGTTTTTGGTAAAGTGAGAGAGACACGGACGAAATGGTTTAAGTATGGTTCATGAAAGGGCGTGCGGGTTGTTTTTGAAATGCGATTAAAATCAACGGCTTAGATCTTGCACGCCGATTTGCATTTAATGTCTCGTATTTAATGCGGCATTTATATCCAATCATAAGCTTGGTGTGCGACTTTTGCTGTACATGTCATAATTCTGTTGGCGTCATTCTTAAAAAACATTCCCGCTTAGTAAAAACGATTGCGTTTTTGTCACTTTGCTCATAAATGACTCGGCTTGTCCCTTAGCCGATTTAACTCTTCTTCTCACTTTGCTCTCCTAGTGACTCATTGTCACCTAACTCGTCTGGTGATTTTCCGATCTGGTGATTCACTTAGTGAATTACGAATTGACTCTTTTTCCTCTTTTCATGTTTCATCTCTTTTCTTTGAGTCTTCTTAGTGTCAACTCACTCAATTAACCCTAACTCATGCTTGAGTTCTTCAAATCTTGACTTACATAATGGTTTTGTGAATATGTCACCAACCGCTTATCGTGAAATATATTCCAAGGTGATGTCCTTCTTTTCAACATGATCTCTTATAAAGTGATATCGACATCGATATGCTTTGTTCTTGAGTGCAACACAGGATTTTGAGTGATTGCAATTGCACTTGTGTTATCACACATGATTGGAATTTCCCTTTCTTCAACTTCATAGTCTCTCATTTTGTTGTCTCATCCATAGGCCTTGGGCACAATAGCTACCCGCAACTATGTATTCTCGTCATTTGTAGATGTGGCTATTGAATTTTGCTTTTTGCTAAACCAGAAATTAGCCCATTTCAAGCATTTGACATGTGCCTCGAGGTGCTCTTCTGTCAACTCTACATCCAAAGATAGTCGAGTCGAATAGCCAATTAGTTTGAATCCACCTTCCTTTGGATACCATAAGCCAACTTCTTGGCTTCCTTTCAAATATCTCAAGATCCTCATTTTCTGACCATGTGGCTTTATTTTGGAGCGATTGAAATCTTGCACATACACCTACAAAGACAAAGGTGATGTCGGCCCGCTTGTTGTGAGATAAAGCAATGATCCAATAAGTGTTTTGTATCTTGTTTGATCTACTGAGGCTTGCCATCTCCGCATCCATGTCCATTTTGGTGATGTATTCATTGGTATTTTCACGAAGATTCTCTTCCATACCAAATTTCTTCATTAAGTCTCGGTGTATTTTGTCCGACTTATGAAGGTTCCATCCTTTTTGTTTCACTTGGAGTCCAAGGAAGAATGTCGATTGTCCCATCATGCTCATTTCGAATTTGCTTTGCATAAGATTTGAAAATCTATCACACAGACTCTTTGTTTGTGGATCCAAAGATGATAGCATCTACATATATTTGAACAAGCAAGATACTCTTCCTATCTTTAATTTCGAAAAGTATTCTATCTACTTTGCCTTTTGTGAATCCGTTCTCGATCGGGAATTGTGATAATGTATCGTACCATGCTCGGGTGCCCGCTTCAATCCATATAGAGCTTTCTTGAGTTTGTATACCTTGTCCCCAAGAGTCTTCTCGCTCAAATCCTAGAGGTTGTTCAACATATACTTCTTCGTCCAACAAACCATTAAGGAATGCACTCTTTACATCCATTTGATATACAATAAAATTCTTGTGAGTGCATAGGCAAGAAACATCCTTATAGCTTCCAATCTTGCTACATGAGCAAAAGTTTCATCAAAATCTATTCCTTCTTCTTGGCAATATCCTTTGGCTACCAATCTTGCTTTGTTTTTACCACGTAACCTTCCTCATTCATCTTGTTTCGAACACCCATTTAGTGCCAATAACATTTTGATGGGTAGGTCTTTGAACTAATTCCCACACTTTATTTCTTTCAAACCGATTGACTCTTCTTGCATGGCTTGAATCCAATGTGTGTCATCCAATGCTTGTGACACATATTTAGGCTCTATTTGTGAGATAAAGCATGTGAACATTGCTTCTTGTTGAGCTCGGATCTCGTTTTAACACCTTCTCTTACATCTCCAATGACTAGTTCTCGTGGATGGTCTCTCTCGACCATCTTACATCGAGGTTGGAGTAAGTTAGCCGGATTTAGTCGTCTTGCAAATTTGTGTTGCTTTGATCGCCTTTCTCATCATCACTTACTCGCAGTGATTTTCCAACTTTTTGAGACTCGGCTATCTCATCTTCATCCGGGTTTATAATTCCGACCGACTTGAGATAGGGACTCTTCTACATGGTTGGTTGATTTAGCTTATCGGTGACTCTTCAATATCTTCTCCATTTACATTTGGCTCATCAAACACCACATGAATGGATTCCTCTCGTAACCATAGTCCTCTTGTTGAGTACTCTGTAGGCTTTGCTTTGGTGAGTATCCCAAGAAGATACCTTTACCCGACTTTAGCATCAAAAGCCTTTAAACTATCTTTGCCATTGTTATGGATGAAGCATTTGCATCCAAATATTCTAAAATATGCAACATTTGGCTTTCTCCCCTGTCCAAATCTCATAGGGAGTCTTTGTCACCGTCTGTTTATCATGCATCTATTTTGAGTATAGCATCTTTGTGTTTATTGCTTGACCCAAAATCTTTTAGGTAGCCCCCTTCACTAACATGGTCATTCTTGCTTCTTTGAGAGTTCTATTCCTTTTTCTACAACTCCATTCTCATTTGTGGAGTCCTTGCTGCAGATAATTCATGACCAATACCATTTTCAATACAAATCGAGTTATTATACCATTGACAAACTCGGTTCCTCTGTCGATCTTATTTTGATAATGGTTTGACTTTTCTCATTTTGAATCCTCTTCATCATTTGTGGTAGTTTCTGCAGAGTTTCTTTCTTCTTACACATGAATATTGTCCATGTATATCTTGAGTAGTCATCTACTACCACCAAGGTGTATTTCTTCCCACTTATCTTTGGTGGTTCAATGGACCAAATAGATCCATATGTAGCTTGGTGCAATATTCTTGTTGAAGATGGACATGTATTTTCTTTGAATGATGATTTGATTTGTTTTCCCTTATGACATGCATCACATATATTCTCCTTCTTGTATCGAGTCCGGAAGTCCTTCCACAAGATTACTTCTTGCAAGTTTGTTAATAGTTTTAAAATTGGTGACTCGGCTTCTTGTGCCCGACCCAACTTGATTCTACTTGTGCTCTTTGCTAGTAGACAGTGCTTGGTGTTGCGGTTGACCAATCTACCACATACATGTTCTTTTTGTCGCATCCTTGCAACACAACTTCATTGGATTCAGTGTCCTTGATTTGGCATATACCCATGTTGAATCCAACCTTATAACCCTTGTCACAAAGTTGGCTGATGCTTAGCAAGTTGAAGTTGAGTCCTTCAACATATGCAACATCTGAGATTTCTAATCCATTTTTCTTGATGGATCCAGTGCCCCTTATTTCTCCTGGAGCTTCATTTCCTCCAAATATGACTTTTGCACCTCTGACTTCCTTGAATTTCAATAGATTCTTCTTGTTTCTGTCATGTGCCTGGAACAACCACTATCCATGTACCAGGTTCCTTGGCACTCACTGGTCCTTGAACCCGCAATCAAGGAAATTAAATTTTAGGTACCCATACTTGCCTGGGTCCTGAGGGGTTAGTATTATAAGATGATCCAACCAGCCTATAGCCAAATGATTTGACTCTAAGAGGTTGCCATCTATCAGTGCCATAATCATAATTAACTTTAGCAAATTGCTTGGGAGTTCTAGGTTCATACTGACTATCTCTTTTGTCCGTATGCCTATGTATGTGTTTTAGTAATTGCCTCCTTTGGGTAGTTGTGATATCTCCGAGTGTAGTACCTAGGTTCATATGTGTCTTTGATGAAAGCTCTTATACCTTTGGAATGGCCTTTTTGCCGAGTTCTAGCCTTTGCCGTTTGGGCTTATATTCCATAGGTCCTTGCGATAGTTCATATTATTCCAATCGGCTTGGCTTGGGTAGTTTCTACCATTCCCATCATATGAGTTTCCTTTATAGACCTTCCGGGGTTTTGGTAGTTCTGTTTCTTCTTTCTGAGTATCTCTGTTTGGAGTTTCTTTGAGGAACTATTTGGATTTCTTCTCGGTTGTCCTCTCAAAGACACTTAATAGCTGGCGACTTTCTTTTTCCTTTATAACCAAGGCCAGTTTGCTTGTGATTGTGCTTTGGAATAAATGTGTGTGCACAATTTGGAGTTTTGGATTTTAGAGATACTTCATTGCTTGAAGACCCTTTTTCCAAAATCACTTTTGGAGTTTGACATAGCACAAATGAATTAAATCCTAAGCCTGTCTTGTCTCCACATTCTCTTTGACTCATAATGAGGTCATCCAGGATTTAGATGCCTTAGTGAATGAGGCAATTATATTTTTGAGGTCATTCTCCTCTTTCTTTGCTATAGCGGCTATCTCTGCTATTAGCTTAACATTTTCAAATTTTTTAGACTTTCATTCTCATCGATTATTTGACTTAGAGTACTCGGCTCCTTAGTCATTTGTGAGTTTTGGCTCTTGAGTAAATTTTTGTTTTCCTCGTTTAGTAGTGTGTGAGGATTTAATGTGTTCAAAATCTTTCATCATTTTGCCTAATGAATCATAAAGATCGGTGGGTGATGAAGTGTGTGTGTCAGTCACTATCACTAGAATCCGAGTGTGATGAATTAGAGTGTACCTCATCTTCTTGGTCATGTTCTTGAGTCACTTGAGTAGTCGCCTTCACTACTCTCTGAATCGATTGTGTCTTTTGACTTGGTTGTCTCAAAGATTTAAGCTGACCAACCAACATTGCCTTTTTTTTCTTTTCTTGTCTTTCTCTCAAGACCTTTCTTTCCTCTTCATTCTTGTATTTGTTGACTACATGATATGGGCAATCAATGGCATAGTGACTGGTTGTCTGCAGTTCAAAGATAGATTTTCAACCTTTTGATCGACTCTTTCCATTCTTGGATTGTCGACTCTTTGATATTCAACTTTTTGATGTTCTCGCTCTCTTGGTTGGTCTATTTTCCCTAGACTTGGAGGGAGTTGAGTGTCTTCCGGAGGATTCACCTTTGCCACTTTTGTAGTTCTTATTGAAGAACTTATTAAACCTTTTAACCATCGGGCTATTTCCTCTTGGTCAATGACTTTTGACCTCGGCTCTCTTGCCATCCTTAACAATTAGAGCAATTTGTTTTGGGCACATTTTCTCCTCCTCGGTCTTTTCTTCTCACTCAAATTCGTAGGCTTTGAGATCCGAGAATAGCTCATGGTTGGATGTCTTGGATAGGTCCATGGAATGTCTCGGTGCCATGACCTTCATTTCCCATTCACGGTGGAGACTTAGAATCTTTATACACATTTCTTCTCGTGTATATTCTTTTCCAAGTGCGAGATAGTTCGTTGGTAATTTATGTGAACCGAGCATCCAGTTGATCCAAGGTCTCCCCTGCGAGCATTTTAAAATTCTCAAATTTCAGACAAAGAACCGATAGTTTATTCTCCTTGATTTGCTCTCGAGCTTTCACAAATCAATGTTAGCTTGTCCTGCATTTCTTTAGCCATTTTGCATGATTTGACTTTATTGAACATAGCTTTGTCAAGGTTTTGTAAAGAATGTCCTTGGCCACATTGTCCAAGTTATATCTTTTCTGTCATCATTTGTCTATTCAACTCTTGGTTTTTCAACCATGGTGGTGCGGGAACAACATCCTCTTCAACTTCTGACTCTGACTCTTACAATTTGTGTTCACTTTTAAAATTTGCGAGAGGCCCATCCTCTATCACTATTCACATCTCATCGTGTAATCTTTGATAGATGAGCGCATATGAATTTTCCAATCATCAAATTCTTCAATTGTGAACGTAGGGATGTGTGTCAAATTTGCTTACATGATAATAACTTTTTGAATAAAAGAGTTTTGAAAGATTAAGTACTAAAACAAACTTTGAAAATTTTGGAGATCTAGTTCAAGAACGGTGCGGAAGGTTTAGAAGGGGTTGAATAAACCTTACCGCTCCGATACCACTTGTAGGTCCCAAGGGGTGTGAGTGTAAGGTTTAGAAGGGGGTTGAATAAACCTTACCAACTTTTCGATTTAGTCCTTTTAAAAATGATCGAGTTAATATTTCGAGATGTGTCCTTGATGGATGACTAAGTTAGTTAATCGGCAAAGTTAGTCACTCAACGAGACTTGGTCGAGCCGTTGATAGAAAGTAACTTTTTGCTTTGACTAAAGACTTAACTAAATGCGTGATTTGTTTTTGGAAGACTTAACACCCTTGAATTTGGTTAAGTTTGTTTTGATACTTAGTTTTGGCACTCGATTGATTATCAATTGGATAGCAAATTTATCATGAGATATAAAAATAAGATGCGTAAATTAAAATGTTGAAATGTAAATGACACAATAAATTTTTATAGAGGTTCGAAGATGGGGTAATTCTTCTACTCCTCTCTTCTCCAACTCGGAGGAATCCACTAAGTATTGATCAATATACGAGTGGTTAATGATCCGATACAAGTCTTGATCACACACGGTGACTTGATCCTTTGGGACTCGATCACGGAGATGCCTTGGTAACACAATTTGTCTTCTCGCGACGATGCGAACCTTCTTCACAGGCGTACCGCCTTGCTACTACGGCCCATTTGCTCAAGTTTCTTGGATTTGATCATGAAGCCCTCCAAAACTTGAGACTGGTTCGACCTTGAACCTTTCTACAATCCTTCGTGGAATGTAGATCCTTGATTCTTCAAATGATTCCTCTTCAACTGATTGAAGTTGTCTTTCCTTCACGGTGAGTGTTGGATTGATTTCTTCGTAATGTAGGCTTGAGGATTGATCTTGAATGACTTGAGAATATTTTTGGTTACTGATTCAAATGTTAGCTTGAATGTTCGTTGTTAGTCGGTAACCTTCTCTCGAGTGATTCATCAGCCTTTTATAGTGATCTTTCAAAAATCTGCCCGTTGAAGAGATTGGCTTATTTTTAAAAGTCACTTGTGGTCGTTGGCTTGTCTTATTGCGATCCTTGAAATTTCCACTTCCATCGTATGAATGATTCTTGACTTTTCGAGTTCGACACAAGTGCGAGTGCTTCCCATTGGTTTATTCCTCTTGCACGCTTCCTCGGGAAGCTTCATCTCTTCGAGTTCGACACAAGTGCGGGCCTTCTTCTTTTCATACGCCCTTCTCCATGCCTTCATCTCTTCTTAGTCTTTCTTGTCTTTCCTCCCATAGCATTGAGTTTGTCTTTTATTTTCCTCTTCAATTCTCTTCACATACTCAAAGCATTGTTCTTAGCCACTTGCGGGTTGGCTACTTCATCAAATCCACCCAATAGATCCCTCCTTTCTTGCATGGATCTATATACTCAATATTTTTGGGCAAAGGTCTAGTCTAAAACCTCTTCCTCCACCTCTGTTTCTTCCTTTTCCTCTCGGGCGTGTATTGTCTTTGGGGCCTTCTTTTCCCGGTGAGTGACTACCAAGTAGTAGAGATGTCAATAAGGGCCGGCCGTCCCGGCCCTACCCTAGCCCTAAGAGACCCTAACCCTTTAGGGCTAGGGCTAAAAAGCCCTAAACTTATAAAGGGTTAAAAATATAAGCCCAACCTAGCCTGTAGGACAAGCATACATTTTGAATAGAAATATATTAACTACAAAAACTTATCACAAAAAAGCCCTTAGGGCCGCCTACCCTATACTAGATGGCCCTAGGGCTAATAGGGGCGTGGGCTCAAAAGCCCTTATGTTATAAGGGCCTATGAAATATAAGCTCAACCCTTAGATTTTTAGGGTCGGACCCTTATTGATATCTCTAGCCGATGAGTCCGCTCCCTGTCGCCTTCTTCACATAGTGTGAGACCCTTTTCCCAAGATACAAATCCGAGTGCTTGAGCCGTGGACATATTTGCGAAGTATCCTTCAGATGCGGCGTTTTGAATTCATCAACTCGATCTTGGCTCGATTCGGCATCCGAAATGGCATAGGTGTCTCTGTGCTGGAATGCCTCCATGTTGTTTCAGAATATCCATAAATCGGGCATCCATCCTTCCTTCCACTTCCTTCATCACTGCTTCAATCTGTCTTTCTCTTTTCATCCCAGGTACAAAGCAGAGTGTTGGAGTGGCAGAGGATTTGGGAGTTTTTGCTGATGATATCACCTGTGACAAGACCTTGTTGGGGGTTTTAGCAATCATCAAGGTCACATCTTTCGAACCTTCCCCCTCAAGACTTTCCTTTCTTCTTTCTTATTACTTCCTGTTTTGTCTTTCCCTTCACGATTGCTTCCTCCTTCTCACCGGGAGATCCCCGGGCGCCTTTCAGGTATTCCTCTTCCCCCTTTTTGGCATCATCAAAGGAGAGAGGAACCCCGAAACAAGCTAGCAAGCAAGAAGTCTAGTCGGTGATAGTTGAGGTCTGCCGAATCTCTGCAGAGTATCCGCACGGAACTCGAGCGGGTGGCGTTGGATTCATTTGTGACAACTTCATCTCAGCCATGAGAAGAGATGAATTTTCGATCCATGTTCTCTTCCACACGCAGGAGCTCGTTCTTATTATGTTCACGCAGCAGCTTTATCTCGGTAGTGTGAGATTCATGTATTTGTTCAATGTGCTCTTGCAACTTTGTCTTTGCATCGCATTCTCGGCCCGCCCGACTAACAACTTGTTGAATAATGTCCTGAAATATCGAGCTTGTTCCACACGCATTGTCACGCTTCTTTGTTGCCACCACTCACGGATCCCGACTATGATGCCACGCAAATCAGCTGATAAAAGGTTGGCATCTCGTTATCCGGCCTCATATCGGTGAGGCCTGGTGCCTCTCCATCTGTTCAATCTCGGCAAATAAGGCTTTGAACACGTCACGAACTTCATTTTGTCACCCTGTTTGGTGACGGCCAAGCACGTCAAAGTCATAGTTAGCTGGAACAATGGTATCGATGGAATAACAGGATCATGTTTGTGGAAGCGCTCGCGATCTCTCGGGCGATTCTTCAGGAGGTCGGTACCTCAGAGAGAAGGGAAATGATTCTACAAAGGGATCATCATGGGCAATCGAATCTGTTCAATGATAAGTGGTGCTCATGAAGTCCCCCCGTGAAGTCGATCGCCGCTGCTGGGGGAGCTGCGCAGATGGACTCGGGTTCACCGTGGTCATTGTGAAGTCGACCCGACTTTGCCGAGCCTCCCTAGGTGAGACAGTGTGGACTCATCTTACCCATTGATCTTAAAAAATGAAGGGATGTGATTAATTCAGTTTTTTATTATTTCCTAATTTTCGCGATTTTAACGGTAAGATTGTAATTTTGTAATTCAAATCGGTGGTCCCAGTGATTTTATATTTGAAATTGACACTAGGATTTTGTGGCGGAATTTAAGGAACCTATTTTCTTTCCAAATATTTTTATTTTACAAAGTATAGTTAGGGTTCTTCTACTGCATAATTAGACATCAAATAATGCATATTTAGTTATTTTGTTGTAATTGTTTTACGAAAACAAGATATAATTAAATATAACGTCATCGCATATGTAGTTATACTATCTTTGCATAAATAGGTTCAATATAATGTATCTTTAGTTATGAAAATGGGATGTTGCTTTTGGAAATTATAAAAATGGGATGTTTCATAATGTCTTTGCATATTTAGTTATTCCACAATGCATAGATAGTTTCTAGATAATACATAGTTAGTTGATTTTGTTGCATAGTTTATGACGTCTTGCATAGTTGGATATCTTGTACTACATATTAGTTTTCCTACGTTGCATAGATAGTTTTGAGATAATGCATATGTAGTTGAGTTTTGTTGCATATTTAGTTTTCGAACTCACATTCGTTATTTTCTGTAATATTGCACCGATTTTTCTTGTTTTTTTCTCTCGTAATTTTCATGAACTCGTAATTTTCGAGTTCTTCACGAGTTTTCTTTATTTGTGTTAATGGAAGAATGAGATTGAGAAAATTCCCTAAATCGAATTAAACCCTTTCAATAATAAAAAACTCCAGTTGGTAATTTTTTCGGAGATGCATTCTTCACATTGAGGAAATCGAAATCGGAAAATCATATTATAATTAAAGATATTTTGAAGAAAAACGAAAATATTGATTGAAAACAAACCCGATTGAGAATAGTATTGATGAAGAAAGCCGTAAAGGGGATAAAGGACTTTCACGTGAGGAGGATTTACCAATGGTGGCTATTTTTTTGGATGATGAGGTTGTATTTTAGAAACCAATATTAGCGTGAATGGGTCTATAAATGGTGATACGTAAGAGTGCCACGTGACTTTCTTTGATAGATAGAGAGAGAGAGATTTGATTCCATTTTGTAACTAACTTGTTATGTTATTTTACCCTACTACCATTATATTGGTTAAATTAATATTTTAATATATTTTTTATCCATTAAATCATACCCATTGATTAATAGTGGTGGATGGTTGAGATTAGTCCATTGTGTCTCACCTAGAGACATGGTCTCACTTGATCCTCCCCATATATATATATATATATATATATATATATATATATATATATAGGATGAGTGGGTTATATGAGACCACCTCATAGGATAAGTCCATAGGGACCAATCCTAGCCACATATCTAGATTTTTCAATGGTTGTGATTTTAGATGTAAACCTGCAGATTACACGTTGAAAAATAGGGGGAGGGGCAAATTTGTAATCCCACAAAATTCCCCAACAAAAACGGATTCTGTTACCTTTTATAATCATCTTCTCCAAATCGATCCAGAAAATCGTGACATACTTCTTCTTCTTCAACGCATTATTGTGTGAAAAAGTTGCGACAATTTGCCATAGTTGCTAGAGCTCAACTTCGGTTCAAAGTTTGCTTATGAAGATGTAGTTTGTTGCTTGTGTAGATATGTCATGGTGCTTTTATATACCATTAACTACATAAACAAGCCATAAGCAAAAATTCCATACTACATAAGCACCAATCCTATATTACATAAGCAACAAATATACACTACGTATGCACCACAAATACAATAACTACATAAGTAAGTCATAGCAACAAACTCATACTACATAAGCAACAAGCATATACTATATAAGCAACGAATATACACTACGTATGCACCACGGATACATTAACTACGTAAGCAAGTCATAAGCAACAAACTCATACTACATAAGCAACAAGTCTATATTACATAAGCAACGAATATACACTATGTATGCACTTTGTGAATACATTAACTACATAAGCAAGTCATAAGCAACAAACCCATATTACATAAGCAATAAGCCTATACTACATAAGCAACGAATATACACTACACATGCATCACAGATACATTAACTACATAAGCAAGTCATAAGCAACAACCCTATACTACATAAGCAACAGAGAATTTTTTTGAAACTGAACGCTGGAGAGAGTGTGCATAAAAGTGGGTGAAATCGCGTGAAAGAGGAAATGAAATCTTAGTAACTTGATTCTAAAGTGCCAAATTACCACCCTACCCTTTTTAATTGCTGAAACAAAAAAATAAACATAAAAAAGCCCTAAAAATTTGGACCACCCAAAATTGTTGATCTATGGTTAGGATGTGTCCCCATAGACTTACCCCAAGTAGGAGGACCTATTTGATCCATATCCTATATATATATATATATATATATATATATATATATATACATACATAGGCTAGCTTAAGTACTAAGTTACATACATATAATATATATATATATTATCAGTACATGTATTCTCTCTCTATATAAGTATATTTGTTTTACACCTTATACATAGAATAAAATTAATACCCGTCTTAATATTAATATTTCATCGTAATATTATATTATTACGTTTAATAAATAAAATAAATTATATAATGTCATTTTAATACACCTAGTTTTTAATATTTGGTCAAACGAGTAGTTTGAACATCGAGGAAGTATTCAGTCATATCGAAATTAATTAACCAGGTTGGTGAACAAAAATACTATTTTTAATGTGGCTAAATGTCTCTTGAATAAATTTGAGCTTTCTATGAAATAAGGATTACTTAACCTAAAATTAATTAAATAAGTTCTTAATTAGCAACAATACCATGATTAATTTTCAAAATCTCAACTATTCCATTATTTCCAAAGTTATCCGAGAAATGGGGTGTCACACCATTTAACAATAAAATAAATTAAAAAAGGTTATTATAAAAAATAGAAATTAATATATTCGGTTTGGTGTATACCGATATTTTATGGACCAAAATCGAACCGAACCAAAAATTAATTGGTTTTTTGTGGCAAAATACATCTCTGTTTCAGGTTTTGGAAAGTTGGACCGGTCCAACCTAGGGTCCGATCGAGTCGAACAGTGGTCGACCGGTCGAAGACCCTGGACCGATCCACAAGTGTTTTTCATGTTATATTTCGAAATTTCTCATTTGAGGTCAACCGTCGACCTAAGGTTTTATCAAGAAACTATCTATTGCACAAAGACAACTTTTCATGATTTTAAGAGATTAATTTCTAACAAGCTATAATCTCCATTTGATTTGCAATTTTTACAAACTTCAATCTCCAAGGAAGAGCATATGTCCGAAAATTAAATTCAAGACCTCTCTTATAAATAGATGAGAGATTGAAGCAACAAGATATAACAACACAAGCAATACAAACACAAGCAAACTTCTTGTTCTTCACTTTCATATTCTTGTTACATTTAGCCTAAGTATTTCACATGCACATCTTGAGTACTAGGCTTGCTTCTTGATTACACTTGCACTTCAAAGTTATACACTTCATTTGAGTTGTAATCTTTGAATTATTTTCAATCATCCAAAATAAGACATCCTTGTTAGTGTTCTTGTGGTAAGAGCTTAGGTGTTGAAGAATGTGGTACTCTTCATTGGTGTAAGAATATTGTGGTAATCTTCATAGGTGGTGTTGTAAGAAGAGCGAGGTGCTCTTCAAGGTAAATGTTGTAATAGTTTGGTATCTATTAATAAATCCCCTGTTTAAAAATAAAATAGAAATTTCTTTTTTGAAATTCATTGGACATACCGGGGTGGTAGAGGATTAGGCCCTAGGTGGGTTGAAACTCTATAAATCATCGAGTATTGTTTACATTCCCGCACTTTCATTTTTGTTATCATTCTTACATTCGTAAAAGAGGGCAAAAATCGGAAAATCTGGATAAACTTCAAGAAATACTCCGAAAAATTAGTAAAAAAAAATTATATTAGTTAGGAGTATTTGGACAACATTTGGAGACATGGTTTTGGAAAAAATTCAGTTAAATAAAATTATCAAAATTACGGTAAAAATATTTATCTAACATGAACTTGATTCCTATCTTAGTTCATTCCCTCTTTCGCAACAAACAAACCATGTATCAATAATGAATTCATAGCATCTCTACTCAACAATTAATATCGACTCCAAATAAAAGTATATTTAATCAAGTATCATAACCCCAAAACATTACAATCCTCTTGATTCTACAATTATTATGTTCGAATTCTTAAATTTGTTCTTTGGAACTCATCTCTCAATTTATGAACCAACAAATTAAACATGTGAATTATCTATCGGGTAATCCATAAGAATTAAGTGCAAAAATCACAAATAGATAGAAAAGAAGCTAATACTGAAACAAACTAAATCGAATATAAAAAGATCCAGATTTACATCATGTCCTAGAATCAAAAAAATTAGTTAGACATGGACAACTTAATATTGTTATTAATATTAAGTCCAATTTCTTTTCTATTTTTCTTTTTTTATTTTTTAACCGAATTTGATAAATCGTTTTTTAGTAAAATATTCAAAAAAATATCAAAAGAGAAAACAAAAATGGTTTCGGTTAAATCATAACCGAAACCATGGAGAACCAAGTTCTAGTTTGGAACCAGAACCCTCGGTTCTGGTTTTGGAACCAAAATTGTGAGGCTCAGTTTTAGTTCCACTTTCTCATTTTGGAAGAACCAAAACCGGTGGTTGCAAAATTGTGGTCACTCTTATGGACATCGGGAACACCCTATCGCGTGTCGAACTATTAGGGATGGCAATGGAACGAGTCAAGTCGGTTCGGTGAAGATCCACACCCACCTCGTGCCTAGAATGGGGCGGGACGGGGCGAATCACCACGGGTCACGGGGTGGGGCAACTCGTTCGTCCGTTTTTAAATTAAATTAAATACAAATAAATAAAAAATGAGAAAAATATATTCATAATATATTTATAATTTTTATGTATTTACAAAAGTTATTATTATCAATTTATGAATGATAGATATAATATAAGAATACATAAAAATTATATTATAATATATATGATATATGCAAAATATGTATTAAAATATTTTTTAAAATAAAAAATCTCGGGGTGAGTACCGGAGGGCGAAGTGATACCCAAACCTGGCCGCGTCGTGGGTCATGGGGTGGGGGCGACCCAAATGAGGTGGGTCGGGTCGGTACCTAGGGTCGGGTCGAAATTGCTATCTCTACGAATTGTCATAATACGTACTGCGGATGGTGAAACTCTACTATGACTTAGTTTATCGGGGGACATTGATATTTCCATACCGAGAAATACATTATGGTCCAAGTCCCCTCGTATATGTCAATTCCATATCATATGGCTCCCAAATCCACTGAAAGACATACACATATGAATTATTGAATAAGAATATAGTGTGACTAATTTCTTGAAACAATTATATAAATACATACATGTTTTTATGTCAATCTATGAGGCATGTCTCTAATGATTCACACATAATGGCTTGTTGTGTGTGTGTGTGACTACAATACTGCATCCATCTACATAACAACAGTGCAAACGTATCAACGCCAATTTTATCTTTAGTTTAATGAAATGTATTCCGTGAGGTACATCCGTACATAACAATGTAATCTGGGACCATGCCCAATTATGACATAACATAATTATAAATTACAAATAAGTTATAGAGATACAATATGGACTCGTTTGGCATAGGGGATTGGACTGGATTAGCCTTTTCATCCCTCAAAATCCAATGTTTGCTTTTGTGATACAGGCCCGTGATTGGAAAGAGGCCCATGATAGTATCCAACTATTGACTGATAAATTATCCAGGCACTCCCCCTGTGATTAAATCATCCTGACTTTTTCGTGAATAATAAATTGAATAATTGAAAGTTTGAGAAGTTTTTGGGATTTTTTTCCCAGTCACTTGATCCATTATATCTTTTTAAAAGAGGGTTATTTTGTTTTTAGGTAATTGATTCGAATAACCACGATGGGTCGCTATTTTATTTGTGGGTGTGATGCCTTTTATGTTTTTTTTTTTAATTTACTTTTGAACATGTTTTAAGGGACATGAATTTGGTGTAAAATAAGAGCTGACCGATGTTGAAGACGATGGACAAGGAGGTAAGTTTTTATCCACCAAAATCGGGTCATCCACAGCTGAAGAAAAATGCTCTCCTGATAGTTGCAATGCTAAAGAACATAAGGATTTCCCTCGATTTTTGTTCAAATGGGTGGGGTAGAAGATTAAATAGGGAAAAGGTTTTTTTGGTCATTATATATTATTGTCATCATTAATCAATAAAACAAACAAAATACTGGATATCAATCAATAAATATCTCAATCATAAATCTCAAACACTAAAGAACTTTATATGTGAACAGTGAAATCATATCCTATCAAAAAATTTAGTCCAATCCCATCAAGAAAACCAAATATGATATACTACTGCAGGCCCAACTATATGCAATCGCTCTAATGCCATGAAACCACTGCACGTACAATAGAGATACATCATTGTAGGATGAATCTAGCATCATCGAATTCCCGAGGAGTACCAGTACACATCCTCGAGCAAACTGGTCAACTACTGCCTGAGTAGTCTAATTTGAAATCTCAATGGTTCAAAGTGATCTCTCAAAGCCATAAGCTTGATACGTGGCGCTCCTTGGAACTGTTGGAGTGTGGGAGTAAAAGTTAAATACTCTTTGAAATACAGTGTCAGCTCATCTCTAGTCCTCTCAAGGTCTTTCGCTAATATTGGTTCTCGCTTCACAAAAAGGCCTAATATAATCGCGATGTTTGTAAAGTGAAAAGTGTGAGTATCAGGATGCCAATGCTCGACTAATGCAATGATAAGATGAAAATCAATCTTCATTGTCCACATCATGCAACCCCATTAAAACCTATATGTTGCATTGTGCATTAATAGGGCTGTAAACGAACAGCTTTTCGGCAAACATCTCGTGAACGAGCTCGGTTAGCGTTTGTTTATGTTCGTTTATTAAGCTTAATGAACATAAACGAACAAGAAAGTTTGTTCGTTTATGTTCATAAACTGTTCACGAACATGTTCATTTAGTGTTCGTTTGATGTTCGTTTATTATTTATTTTTTAATTATTAATTATACATTTTTGCTTAATATTCATTAATTTATTATGAAAAATAAGTTTATTTTAGTTTAATATTACAACCTATTTACATTTACAATCATCATAATGTTCATTTATTTTAAGTTGAGTGTTCATGAACAATGCGCATTTGACTTTTTATACACATGTTAATATAATTGTTCATGAATAATTAATGAGCATGTTCATGAGCGTTCGTGAACATGTTCGAATATTAAACAAACGAACACAAAAACCTTTTAAAATAAACGAACGAACATGAACAACCCTCATTCGTTTGGGCTCAGTTCGTTTACAGCCTATGTGCATACAACACTAGGGTGCAACTCAATGTACTCACCCACGAATGACCAGAAAGGACCTGCCCCATGCCTATACAGGTGGTGTCAACATCTCCTCAACTATGTCTTTCGAACTCTGTGTACCTTGAGCTGTTAATACAATATTTAGCTGAAACTAATTTTCATCAACTCCCTTCATGGAAAGCAATATTCCCATCAAATTCTACATATTCGTCCTACTGGGAATTTTCCTAGCACCATTTATATAAAGATCATATCTCACTTTGTAACCATTTTGCACAATTTATCCTCCATAATACACGATTATTGTAAATCATATTTGAATTTGACATCCTATATATTATAATAATTTACAATTATATTATAATTATATTAAATTTGAACATTTATTTATATCTGAACAACAAATTTAAAAAATATTCCAACATATTTTGTAAAACTGCCAGAAAACAACAAATTGAAAATACTTATTCAGAAAAATATAGATAATGCCGAAAAAAATATCGCCACCGAAAACCCATAGTTTAGGCCCATGAGTGAGATTTCTACTCATTGCAGTAGGCATTCACCTTTTGAGTTGTTGTCCCTTTCCTAAAGGTTTAAAAAAGCATCATTCGCATTGGTTGTTGACCATTTGGATTCCATACCAGTAGAAATCCTGAATGATCCATTGGAAAGTTATCTTCTCAATGACGGGCCTCGAACAACTAGGTATTACCGACTAAGAAGAGAAGATGGGGCTGCCAGAAAAATAGCTATCGCCGAAAACCACCGCCGCTGGAAAAATACTGCCACTAGAACTCTGCTGCTGCCGGAAATCTGCCGCCCACCAGAAAATAATCGACGCCTTCCACAGAAGATTTTTCGTTGGAAAAATAGAAAAAGAAAGCGAAAAAGAAGATGATAGAGAGAGAAGAGGGAGAGCGCTGAAGATTTTTTAAAGGGGGAGATAATGATTGAAGTAATATAGAACTAGAAAAACCAAGAAAGAATCATCGTCTTTCTTACCCCGAACCAGAGAACATATAAATAAAACTTCGCTGGCAATGTAAGAAAGATCAACTTTGAACTTGACAAACACTCGGAATAATTTCTCCTCATCTCATACGCATCGAACTTAAGCGGCATAAAGGAATCAAAATAATGAAAGTGACCACACGACTCCACAAAGCGACGGCTAGGCTCATTACTATAATATGAATCAAACTGTAGAGATGGTTTTGGCCATTACCTTAGGTATTTCATCACCATCAAGATTATAATAAAAAGATTCACCGCTATGTAGAATGTTGATCCAATGGATGACTCCATTCCAATATATCCCGGTTTGAAAATTGACGGAGTGGGTTGTGAAAAGCTCTCTGCATTTTCTCCATGAACCTGTCTCCGATGAATAAATCTCAAACTCATATTGGTCAAAAATCAAATGATTCAAATCTTCCAATATTTCCAAGGTACAAATAACTTTGCAATGAGGAGATTTGGAAGGATGAAAGGCCAAGGTCATCCCACATATCGTCTCCGATATCCCAAAACTTTCTTTTTCTAGTTCTAGAATTGTTGAAAATTTCTTGGTAGTGGGATTACATATATAATATTTCCGATTACAGTCATGGGCATCATAGAGCAACTGTCCATTGCAAGAATGCAAAATTATGGTGTCCTGACGCCAAGGGTCTTAATTAAACTTTAGTTTTCTGCCTGATTTGTTAAAAGAGAGAACATATGCATGTTGATGGACTATGTCATAACATTGAAAGATGAGGCCAACAACGGGATGAGGTTGCTTATTGCGCAAAAGACAGAAACTTGGGCTAGAAATGAGAGAATTCCAGAGTTTGGAGACTAATTTGAGGTGAATAAGTAGTTTGAAGGGGAGACGTAGAAAAATCTTTGTTAAGAGATCAATAATTGAAGCAACAACTTCCGCTGATGATGTTTTCAGGGAATCACTGGTGGTTTGGGAGAATTTTGTATTTAGTTCCATGTCCGCAGTCTCGGTAGAAAATATGGATCGTCTAATAAAATATATATAATTAAAATTGGTAAATCGTAATAACTCACCAATAAAGTTTTAAAATAAAATCAAATCTATAATAAAATATTATCAGATTGGGTTTTCATTATCAGATAAATGCGAACTCGTCTTTCTGTTGAAGTTCGGTTTCAAGTTTTAAGCTGTATTTTAGAGCCGGATTGATTCCTATAAAGAATAGCCTTTTTAATCATAGTTTATCAAATCTAAATAAAATATTATTAAAGAATATTAAGCAGTTGTTTATCATAACTAATCTTTTACTCTTGCGATATACGGGGTGAATACTATTAGGTCTCTGTTTTGTATTGTTACATGTGCATTTTTCTAATAGTTCTATGAATATCTCGTGTCATTCCCATTGGTAACCGAATAGAATAAGATGGGGAATCGCTGGTTAATTCAGGGATGGGTATTCTCTACTTATCTGGAATCGAGGATTGAATTTGTACGATATTTATATCCCCGTTCTCTTTGTATTTGGATTAGATATAAAATGAAAATTCTCCGTTCTCATCTCCAGTCCCCAAATATGTATATTGCATTTGTATATTATTAATATCAATTCTATTTAATATTTTATTTTATTAATTCTAAAAATTATACCCAAAAATCTTTACATTTTTACTAGTACTTATTCTTTATTTTACAACTTATGGAATTATGTTATATGTGTTATTTTAAAAAAAATAGAAAGTTTAGAATTTCAAAAAATAATTAAAATATAAAGATAATTAATTTGATGGTAAATCATACGATTAAACAATTAAAACAAGCTATTATAGACTATAAAAAATCTCTTTAAATATGAAATATTTGGTTGTGTGAATATGAATTGTATCAATTTATAGAACATGTTTATCTATAAGAAAGTAAAAGTTTGAAAAATATTTTAACTGCCAAATGTTGAAATTTTTTATTACCCCAATGTTGAATATTTATAAATTGTATTTTCAATACAATAAACAATAAAGTCAATTCAAATTCCAATATTTATTTGGGGTTTAGGAAGCTAAACAATTATCAAAATTATTAAAGTAATTAAACAATAATCTTGCTTTATATTTAACAATGCAATTTTTATAGGAAAATGAAACATTTAAAAAAATAAAAACTTTTTTATATATAAACACAAATATCAAAAGAAAATATCAAACAGACTAACTCATGTCTAATTTTATAAATTTCAAATTAGAAACTTGAACACGTTGATAAATATAAAAAATAATTTATATTAAATAATTTTCTATTAAATAAATAATTTTAAAATACTATTATTAGTATAATTTCATATTAAATAAATATTTAATTTCTTCTTACATAAATATATATAATGTTATGTATTTTATATATGTGATATATAAAATTTGGATATAAGTTTTGAGATACATTCTTCAATTAAAATAATTATTTTTAAATTGAATATGATTAATTTAAATACAATTCTATGTAATTATTAACAAATAGGCTAAATCAAATAATAACTATACATATATAAAAAATAACCAAAAATACATTAATATTCAAATTGATGTACAATAACACGAATACATTATTTTTAAAGCACATTACAAAATATAAAATAATGAGTAAATATATCTTATATTTTTATTTATTATGTTTTTGCTATTTATATATGCAATATGAGTGTCAAACTAAAGTTCATAAAAATTGATTAATTTGATATATTATACGTCAAATATGGATCAAAAACGAAAATGTTATTATATTTTTCTAAAAAAGATAAAAGATAAATATTATAATTGATATTGTACATACACAAATTTGGAAAACTAATTTTACATAATTCTATGTTTTATATCATTTTAAGAATTGATTATTTAAAGAAAGTTGACTACCAAATATAATAAAATAACTAATATTTATCACTTCTTATATGTACACATATTTTTATTACTATAAATTTATAGTAACTGCAAAAGGGCGGGAAAATTTTGGATTCTTTGTTTCAAGCGACTTCTTCTCTTTTATATATATATATAGGGATGAGATCTCATGTGGCAGTCTCTTACCATCTAAAAAATATACCATTTATCAATTAATTAATGTGTAAAAAGGGAAAATGAGTAACTAGCAAAATGGTGTAACAAAAATACCATATTTACATCCCTAAAATCAAGGAATCATCAATATCACATTCCCATAAAAGATCATGGGGAAACGCTGTGAGAGAAAACAAAGTCATCCTATCTACAATTTATTGAACGAAGAAGAAGGTGTACACCATGGGGAAGAGTATGCTCATTCACACCAAAATGACATGTCAATAGATAATCCGGATGAAAAGCGTGATTTTGAAGCGTGGAGTCTTTGGTATGTGCAATTCTCTTACAAAAATAACAATTTTTTTGGTGTATAATTTATAAAAAAAAAGATGAACATTTAGTCCAACTTTAAAAACACGGCTATGATGAAAAGTTACAGCGCAATTTGACCAGCGAGACAAAATGATGCATATATAGTTTTTGTCTGATGTATATATAATGTATACATAAAGCACAATTGGTGTAATTTGGTCATGTATACTTGAATGTTGTTGTACTCTGAAACCTATGTTGGTGTATACATATGCATACGATGGTACAAAGATAAGCTTACAATAGTGCATGTTTTGCTATTTATTTGAGAGAGTAAGCCTTGATGCTTATTTATTTTGGTATAAATATATTGACAATATTGTACTCTGAAAGTATATTTTAGTGTATACATATGCATACGATGGTGCAAACATAAGCATACACTAGGGCATGATTTGCTGCTTATTTGAGAGTAAGCCTTGATGCTTATTTTGGTATAAAAATATTGATAATATTGTACTCGAAAGCATATTTTGGTGTATACATATGCATACGTTGGTGCAAAGATAATCATATGATCGATACGGGCCAAATTTGCTATATTATATTGGATCAATATTATTTGGGCTTCAATATTAAAAATGGCCCATATACAAAATGGACTCTATTAGTCTTCTATTTGAGAGAATCTATATAAAGGGAGTATTCTATTATTCTCTCTTCTACATTACTTCTTTACGTGGATTATTTTCCTTCGATAGAGTTCGACTTGAGCGTCGGAGAGTGACGCGAGCAACCCTCCGGCCCCCTTTGTGTAGGTCAACGACGGAGTTCAATCGGAGTAGGAATCCGGAGGAGCGAAGTAATTTTGGGATCGATCAATTGGCGCCGTCTGTGGGAACAAATCGAGTTAAGACGTGAGAAAACATACACATTTCATCAAACATAGGGCGTGCATTCATGTTTTTGGTCGCCCGGACAGATTTCAGTCCATCTGAATCGGCATTAGAGTTCAAATCATCATCCCTAGTGCTGCTGGAAGGACACTGGGGGAAGCATTCATCTGAAAATCGAAAGGCCCGACTACATCCCCAGCAAGAAAAAGGGTTCCAACGATTTACCTGAGGTAATCGGTGATTAATGCCTGAATCGGGCGTGAGGTAAAACTAAAAATCAGTTCGACATCCATGATTTTTATTTGAAAATAATGATGTTCTTTAATAATATTCTTACCGATTTGACAAAAGCTTATAAAACTAAAAGCAATATGTTAATCCAATTTGGTCGGCGGGCTAAGCTACAAAAAGCGATTTCCTCTGCATATCTGGTGAATACAGGAATAAAGGCATATGTATAGATTAGCTTGGTTGATATGTTGTTGCAGAGCCTTATTTCCATTGATTTTGAAATGGATGTCTTATTTAATTGCATAATCGAGGATTTTTGCACATACACTTCGGGCTGCAATTACAGCTTAGATTTGAGGAATGCTAGAGAAATTCCGAGAAATAGCAGGTTAGGGGAAATTTCGAACTAACCGTATCTGTTTGATGAATGTTCTGAGAGAGTGGGCATATATTTTGGATTTTTGCCCAAGTTTTAGGAATTATTCGCGTGTTTGGATAATTAGAGAAATGGAACTCTTGTTTTGTAGGTAATGGGTTTATGGATTTCACATACAATCCCTATACATACACATCTTGAAATTTTGTTTAAATGTTTCTCTAACATTGATGCAATTGATTTGTGTTTTTGCTCAAACGATCGAGTTTCTAAAAGAAAATGCAGAAAGTAAATTATTGATAATATGACACGATAGAACAGAGAAAACCTTGTCGATGATTTAAAGCAAGAGAAATCAAAATTTGGGCTAAAAAAAGTCGACTATCGATAAACACAGGCTCAAAGGCCCACTTTGATGGAACGAGATATATATTGAGGTAATACTATTTGTCTTATTTTGATATAAATCCCTCTTCTCAACTATTGTCAATGAGTCTATTATGAATGAGTGGATTTTTTTTTTTACGAGCTCCTTGATTATGAGCATATATATTTTGTGCGCATATACATGAGTATACTTGCAATGAGTATACTCAGCCATCCACTGAAACCGAATGAACATCCGACAAAGCGAGCTAGAAGACAGTTGATAAAAGTTAATACTCTTTTCAGCTCAAGGTATGATATTTCTAGTTAATAGCCGATTTCTTGTGAAGCTTGAATCGCAATTGACATTTACTTTGGTATGTTTCTGGAGTGATGATACCTTGAACTTTAATATGTGATTTGGTTTCATTCTCTGGGTATGAGGTCTATTTTTGCATCAAATATACGATAGCTTTCTCATGAACATGTCATTGTGGGATTGTTTTAAAGCTTAATCATTTTGTACACATCTCAGATGTTCATAATCACCTACATACAAAAATTACAAACTGATACTAGATTTCTCCATATGTATTCATGAATGATGTGATCTCTGAATATGCAATGGCAATTATGTGTTTTTACATCTTTTGTCCTATTTTGGAATTAATACATTTGATTGCCTAAAAAGAATGAATATATGCACACTACAGTTTGTGTAATGTTGCATGGATATGCTAAAAGAAAAAGTTTTTTTGTTTGGCAATGATATGCTATAGATACAACACAAGTTCCATCATTTTACATATGAAATGAATAAGTAAAATTGATTTCATGAGAAATTATACATAAAGCTCTTGCTTAGAGATTGAAATTGTTGAGAATGAAATCCTTGATTCCTTTGAGAATACTACAACAGAGAGCTTGACTTTCTATGATGACATGCTGTTATAATATTGCAAATCCAAGAATGCGTGTAAATGGATATGACACTGGACCTTTTGTATAAGGTTAATCCAGGTGAGTTGTATTAAAATTATATACTAAAACATTATATATGCTTTCATTTTTATCAAAGGTATGCGAGCCATTTGAAAAAAAAAAATATATGTATAATACTAAAATTTTATATCTCACTTCATGTAATCAATATGCTTACGAGTTAAATGAGATGCTTATTTCAGAACCCGTTACTAGCAAAGAGTTACTCGGTTGGTCGATCTTAAAACATTGATGGGTAAAGGCCCTTGATTCATTTGACGAGTGGGAATCTTAGGTTTTATATGACGGGGCGAGTGCCCTTGGTTTACTTGATTGGCAAATGCCTTAAATCTTTTATTAGCTTTATTGGTCGAGAGTTTTAACCTAGTAGGAGTTCATTGCTTACTAACCAACCATCCGATATTAGAAACTTCAATCGAGGTGTGTCATGATTTGACCAAGATGAAAATGATTCTACTCTTATAGTTCATGATGCCAGAATGAACTACAAGAGTGGGGGACTAATCGATATAGCCTAGATTTGGCTTATTAAATTAGATCAATGAAATCTTTCTTAAATTTTGATGGAAGCTAAGATCGTTGAAAAGTTTCGATGATAATTGCTTGTCCTTTTATGTCTCTTGTTTATGATTAATTTACATGGAATTATCTTAACTTGCATGAGTTTGACTTATCAAATGAGTAATTGCATTGAACATGCATTGAATATTTATCATTCCACAAGATTCTATTAATTTATTGGAATCCACCTCAAAGATAAATTATATTTGTGCACTAAATCATACTCACATCTTGTTTGGTGAGAAGGTTATTAGATTTAACATCTATTTTGGCAATCGCACCTAATCGTGTTTGCCAATTTCTTTGGAGGAAAATATTTGCATTGAGGTAGATTTGGAAGAGTTGGTGAACGAGCTCATTTCCGATTATTCCCTAATCGATTAAGTGAAGACATTGTTTGTGATAATATTGGAGATGAAGCGGATTTCTTGACGAGCTCACTTTGATTGAGGTAGATTTCTTGACACACTCGTGATTGAAGCAAATTCACTTATTAGCTCGATTATGTCTCGGATTTCTTGAGTCTATATGAGAAGACATTATTTATGAGCTTATGGAGATGTATTGGATCTCTTTACAAATTTATGAACACGGTTGACATTATAATCCCATTGATCATGGGATGGATTTCTTGAAGACTTCGTTGATTATAAGCGATTATCATCTTTCAAAGACCATTTGGACTTCTTGAAAAGCTCACTGATTGCAACTATACCATTTATCAACTTTGATTATGGCTTGGATTTCTTGAATCTCATAAAAGACTATGATTTATGAGTTTGTTGGATTTCTTTATATATATATTGATCAAGATTATCTATGAGGTATTGAGCATTTCTTGGACTTCTTTACACCTATGGATTTCTTGAAGAACTCAAATGCCTGGTTTGAACTTAAGCCGGGCGCGAGCTATTTCTGGTTTGAATGACTTTGGTGGGCAGGTAATATTTTTCCGGCGATGGAACTGCCCCCAAGTCGCCTGGTTTGAACGGCTTCGAGCCGGGCGACGAGCTATTTCTGGTTTGAACGACTTTGAGCCGGGCGGGTAATATTTTTTCCAGCGATGGAAGCCCGTAAGTCGCCTCTGGTTTGAACGGCTTCCGAAAGCCGGGCTGCACGAGCTATTTCTGGTTTGAAACGACTTTGGTGGGCAGGTAATATTTTTTTCGGGCGATGGAACGGCCCCAAGTCGCCTGGTTTGAACGGCTTCCAGCCGGGCCAAACGAGCGATTTTGGTTTGAGCGACTTTGAGTGGGCTAGATGATATTTTATCCGGCCGATGAAATTTTCTCGAAGTCGCCTGGTTTGAACGGCTCCCGAGTTGGTCGACGAGCGGTTTCCTGGTTTGAACGACTTTTGAGTTGGGCGGACGAGTCATTTCTCGATTTGAATAGCTTCCGAGTTGGGACAAATTAGCTTTTCCCCAAGAACTCAAATCTCCAAAAATTGATGTGATAAGTGCGACTCGGAATCGGTACAAAATAAACTTATTTATTCAACCTAAAAGGTTTCTCCTCCTCTATCGCTAATTTCTCCAAACATTGAAGCAAGAAGTGTATTTGCCTCATATGAAATGAGGCCTATCTCAACCATATTTGTTTCTTGGTATTTATACTAATGGTGTGACTATTGGATATTTTGAGGTAATTTGTCACATATGATTTTTGAATCCAGGAAACGAGATTTCAACATTAATCTTACATTGAGATTATGAGAGTACTTATCGGTGATTTGCATGAGTTTTCTTGGCATGATTGAATGAAATTTATTATTGGGAAAGCACACAAAACCTTTGTTGCTAGAGGTTCCTTTGTTCATTGCAACTTTCACTTTATTTCTCGGATTCATACAACAAGAAATATGTTTCAAGATCTATTTGTGAGTCCATTGATTAAGGTGGCTTTTTTGACCACAACATGTGCAATTATGTTATCTACAAGCACCGAATTATGGGTGGAATTTCTTAAGAAATTTGTGTTTATTGAGGAGCTCAATGATTATGAATATCACTTATTAGCCTAATTACGATCGGGAATTCTTAATTCTACTATGAGAAAAACATTATTTATAAATGAGAAGCAGAGTTCGTTTTATGGATCATCCGATATGGCATCCGGTCATCCATCATGCCAATTTGGTTTCCATGCCAATTTTTTGGGATATAGTTGCCTTTGAAAATATATTCTCTACTCATTTAGTTTGAACGGCTTAGAAGTCGGGCGAGGCGAGCTATTTCGATTCGAATAGCTTCCGAGTTAGGCGATGAACATTGATAGGCGAATGCCCTTGATTCATTATACGGACGGTACCCTTATGAGAAGTGCTCAACTCGGGCCAACTTTCAAACATAATGGCGGATGCCCTTAACGAATTTGATGACAAATGATTGCTTATTAATCAACCCTTCAATGTTAGGAACTTCAATCGAGGTAGATCATAATTCGACAAAGATGAGAATGACTCTACTCTTACGATTCATGACATGATGATTGATGAACTACAAGAGTGGGGGACTAATTGATACGGGCCAAATTTGCTATATTATATTGGATCAATATTATTTGGGCTTCAATATTAAAAATGGGCCCATATACAAATATGGACTCTATTAGGGCTCTATTTGGGAGAATCCTATATAAAGGGAGTATTCTATTATCCTCTCTTCTACATTACTTCTTTACGTGGATTATTTTCCTTCGATAGAGTTCGACTGAGCGTCGGAGAGGGTACGCAGCGAGCAACCCTCCGGCCCCCCACTTTGTGCGGAGTCAACGACGGAGTTCAATCGGAGTAGGAATCCGGAGGAGGAGCGAAGTAATTTTGGGATCGATCACGCACAATAGGGCATGATTTGTTTGTTTATTTGAGAGTAAAGTCTTGATGCTTATTTTGATATAAAAATACATACAATATGGTGCATATATAATGGGACAATGGTATATTTTTTAGGTTATTGTTTGAAAAGGTGTACAAATTTAATATGCCATGAAATAAAGTTGTAGTTTTGTGCTTATTTGTATTTACACATTGAATAATATTACAAAATTTGTGCTGAGACTTTATAGTGGAAAAATTGGGTGGCTTAGCAGGCTTATTATCGAACACAAAGACAAGTTAGCTCACGAACAAGAGGAGCAACATGTCGTGGCAATGATGCACTATTTGAGACTTCGCGGATCTAGTTCTCAAATGGACATCTCAAGATCGCCACCATAATAAGCACGTAACAAGGCGGCAACGGAGCCGAATTAAAAGCGAGGATCTGAGTCGAAGGAAAATACAATCCATGCAAGCATCAAACTAAAGAGAAAATGCGACAGTGTGGCAAAATTGCATCACACAACGGTAGTACATGTCCCTAGCAACCAACAAAATGAGAAATCCATTTTCAACAATATTGATATAATACTTAGGGGTGGGCATCGGGTCGGGTAGTCGGGTTTTGGTATTCGGGTCGGGTGACCGATTATTTCGGGTAGCTTTTTGGGGTACCGATCCCTACCGAAAATATCGGTGCACCGACTTTTCGGGTACCCGCAGTAAAAATTTTTCGGGTTTCTTTTTTTTTTTTTTTTTGCGAAAATTGGCTATTATCCAAGCATTCCAAATTTTCCAAAGAACTTTGTGATTATAAAATGATAAAAGACTAAATTAATCCAACAAATAATCTAAAATTCTAAATGATAAAAGACTAAATTAACATCTCAATCTAAATTAATCCAACCAAACACTAAATTAATATTGAACATCCGAACCCAATAATCAATAACGAATGGCCAACGGAAAATTGGGAAAAAAACTAAGTCGGAAGACAGGAAGTACTCGATCTGGTGGCGGTGTGAGCGACGACGTGGAGGGTGAGCGCGGTGTGGTCCGTGTGGAGGCGAGCGACGACGTGGAGGGCTTGGAGGCGAGCGAGCGACTGTGTGTGCGTGCGGTGCAAGGAGAGAGAGAGAGACAGAGAGACCGAGACAGCGCCGAGATATTGAGATGAGTGGGAGTAGGAGACTTGACTTGTGTGTTGTGTTGTGACCGTGACTAATTTTTTAAGGTTTCTAATTCAATCGGGTACCGACGGGTAGTCGAGTATTAAATAAATACCCGCTCCCGACCGATAATTTCTATTTCGGTATCGGCACCTAAACCCGAAAATTTATGAAAATACCCGACCCGATCGGGTATTTTTCAATCGGTCAGCACCGATACCCGAATCCGAATGCCCACCCCTAATAATACTATGCAAAGACTCGTAACAAAAATTTGTCTTTTATTAATTATATATCATTTATTGTCTAATTGTATATCATTTCTAGCTAAATGTGCATCATTTTTATGTCAGGAAGTTAATAAACAATAATCGGGCAAAAACCATAAATGCTTCGACAAATAAATGTTATATGTGGGCCAAGTTACTATTAAGTATTCACAACTTCATCATTAATTATGCACCAAAATAAATTATCTTTAATTATTTGGGTATTTTTATAACATTCTCAATTAATCACAATCTGTGTGCCAAATTACTATTAAATGTTTACCACTTCGTCGTTAATTGTACAACCAAAATTAGGTAGTCTTTCAAATTTGTGTATTTTTAAACGATTCCGCATTGTATTCCAAAAACATGCATAATGTTGGTACTAGAAGTGCACATAATGCTTAAAAAATATGCACCAAAAAAAGTCATTAACACCTAAAACAAAAAGCTTGAGGATAATATATATACACCAAAAAGTGCTAAAAATATACCACAATGTTGTTAACTGTGCACTATTTCTTCACTAACTATACACCAGAAATAATCACATCTGAAAACATAAAAAATATATTTGCATCAGTTCACTGGTAATAATTCACCAAAACGATATTAAATTAGCATTGAAATATCATAGTCTAATCTAATATATTAAGCTAAAAACGACTTAGAATATCCCATCTAAAAACCACATAAAACGCCCGTCCTGTCAATTCTACTTGTCATTGAATTTTTTTAGCCAAATCAAGAATCTCGCGCTTTCTCTTGGTTGGTCATGCATTAGAATTGCATGATAGTATAATGTCCTCAATCGTGCAAATTCAACGAAGATCACTTTGTCAAATCCACGTTCTCATTTCTTCAATGTTCCTCCTATGTAGTTCTCCATGTGACGCATGGCGAGAGACCCCACAAAGTGGACTTTGTTTTGCACATCCCCCACGACATAGCAAGTCTAGTTAGGGAATATTTTTTAACATGGCGCGCTTCCTAGTAACACCCACGTGCTTGTAAATATCGAGAGAAAATACCCAATCGAAAAAACACATACAAACAAAAGTGCCAAAAAAAATCTCATAGCAAAGAAGACAATCAAAAAAAAAAAAAAACTAACAGGTGCAACAAAAGCATCTGCATCATATAATAACTAATTGTATATCATTTATTGTCTAATTGTATACCATTTTCTAGCTAAATCAGCATTATTTTTATGTTCGGAAGTAAATAAACATTATACTACAGAATAACTAAAATTACATCATTTTTATCAAATTTTATACCAAAAAATCTCCCAACAAAGATACCTTGGTTCGCACAAAAATATTAGAAAAACAAAAAAAGAACCCATAAAATCGCCCCGACAATCGAAAAACAAACTATAGATACTCCAAAAAAAAACACAAACAAGAATGTCTAATCTCATACTAAAAAATACTTTAGATATCCAAAATCAACAGTTGAATGGTTCAAAAAAAAATGCCAAAACAAGTAAACTAAAAACCCTTACTATCAAAATTTTCGAACCAAAACTGAAAGAAAAGACAACCAAACACTTACCTTAACCAACTATTTGAAGAATCAGAATCACCCTCTTTGCGGAATGTGTGTCTCTATCGACAATTTGTGAAGAACTTTCGAAAGAAAATAAATTGAGATGGAGAAGGAGGTTCATGACGAATGAGAGAGAAAAAAAAAAAGAGAGAGAAATAAAATTGGGAGTTTTTGTTTTTAAGGAAACTGTTGATAAGTGAAATGGGGAATCAATCTAATTGCAATCACAAACAAAAACACGGTGTTATGGGGAGTTACCAAATGTAACTGATTTAATTTGTGTAAAAAATGACATTTATGCCCTTTATTGGGCGAAATTAAATTAAAAATTAAAAAAATTCGAAAAATACTGGGCCTTTAGATTTGTCAAATTAATGGATTAGATTGATCCACATTGCTACACGGTAAGCTCCCTGCCACATTTGATCATATACCTATATATATATATATATATATATATATATATATATATATATGGGATCAACCTTGTGCTTCTAGTGATTGAGACATGTGTTGTAAGGGTAAATAACCCGAGTTTGATTCCATACGAATGCGTATATTCTCGCCCCAAATTTCTCATATTGTACTAAATATATATATATATATATATATGTAGATGAGAAAAGAAAATATGTCAATAATTGAAAATGGGTGGCCACTTAGGTGGGGAATTAAAAAGAAGGGTGATTTTACATCTTTTTTAATTTTTTTAATAAAAAAATCTTTAGCGCAAGTCAAAATTCGTGCCTGGATTTTTTATTTAATAAAATGCCTTTCGAGGCACAAAATGGGCATAGAACTTTTAGTATTATTTTAAATATTAGCCTTCAATGTTAAGTTGTATTTAATTTTGAACTTCATGCAACTAATGATTATTTAAATTTTAGTTTTCAATATTAGAATTGTATTTAGTTTATAATTTGGAGCAAGTAGTGTTTTATACCTTATAATATTTGATTATTGTTTGCTAATTATTATACTTTATTGTAAATATTTGTTATTTGTTATTAATATAAATAATTGCTACAAATATTATTGCAAAGAAAAAGGAACTAAACTAAAAATTTAATTAATTAAATTAAAGAAGGGAGAGAAGGGAAAGACAGACGGTAGAAAGAAATCCTTCCAACCAGTGGAATTGAACACATATAAATGAATTATATATATAATCTAGGATACAAATGAAAATAAAAAAATGTAGCGGAAGAAAACTGAGGGCAAAGTGGGGATATTTGAATGATACCAAATTTAGTGCAATAAATAATATTACACCAATTTGGTGTCCCATTGGAGCACCATTTACATCAAATTTGATATTTTGGTGCAGGATTTGGTTCTCCATTGAAAGATGGCTTGATGAGAAAAACTATCTTTCATTTGGAAGTATTTTTTCCTCTTTCTATAGATGGGTGTGGTCCTTTGTGTGAAAGCTAGGGTTTCGGATTCAAATCTAGAATCTCCGAATAATCGGATCTACACTAAAATAGGTTTTAAAATTGGAAAAATGTTCGAATCTATTGGGGACATGATGCTTCTTAGGACTCGGGTGTTTTAATGGGAGGATGGTTAAAATTCTTGTGAGCGTCAACCTTAAAAAAAACCCCTCCCTAAAGGCACTTTTATCAAGTCGGGCCCTTCCAAATGTTGGGTTGATTTTAACTATGAACACCACTTGACCTTTTTTTTCTATTGTGGTCTTGTGGGGTATTTAGATCGAAACTGTCAGACTCGTAAGGAAAACATTAACAGGGTGTTCTTAAAGAAGGGAAATTTGGTGAATAGATTAAGGCATATGTCTTTTCAGTTGGCAAATTTGATAGATCTTTCAATACTCGTAATCATTCGGATCCTCAATGGAATCCTAGGGAATCCCCTAGTTGCCAGTGTTTCTACTCTGACCAAATCGAGTACTCTGATGGTTTAGACTTTGTCTCCCTCAGATATTCCCTCATCATCGAAACACCCAATCTTTTCTGAGGTGCATACAAAACCCCCTAACTTGCATACCCCCATCTTTATTAAATCTAAGTACTATGTACATTCTATAACATCTCCTTTGATAAGCTCATTCAATGAAGTTTACCGACATGGACTTCGTTATTGTTAACGATGAACACAATTGCTCCAAATTGAATCCTTTAAGTGTTACTCCTTTAGTATCAAACCCAATTATAGAAAATGCCTGATTTGCTAGCATCCCCATTAAAGAATCTAAAGCTAGAGAACCTCTTGGGGAAATCGCAAAAGAGGTTTCCAATCAAAGAGTCCTCGTAATCTGCTCCCGAAAAAGGAGGAAGATCAAACACAATGACATGATTCGAAAAATAATATCATTCCCTCTTCTCCCACACACCCAATCTTTGGTTGAAACAGAAAAAGAAAACTGGAATCTCTAATGAGCCCGGAGTTTACTAAACTGGAAGGTGCTCTTTCTTAAAAAAAAAAAAAAGAGTGTGGTGAACTATAACTTAGTGGTGGTAGCCACCAAAATCGACCCCAAAGTGAATCATGAAGATTGAGGTGTGGAACTGTAGAGGTCTGAGCGGACCCTATACAGTTTCCCAGTTCACGAAATCCATCAAATTTCATAATATTATATTTTTTATGTGAAAAAAAAAAAATCAATGAAGAAACTTAAGTTGGAAGATATATGGAGATGTTTTGATCCTACAGGTATCAATGGAGGTCTTTTTTGTTGATCCAGTTGAATTAAAGTGCTCCAATGGTCCTTTACCCATTTTTGTTTGGAAATTAAATTTGAGCTAGATGATGGTGGTGATATCTTGAAAAATGTTGTGGGTTATTTGTTTATGCAAGCACCAATCCCGAGATACAAAGAGATCGGTGGGCTTACCTTGAAAATGCAAAAACAAGTGGGGTAAAATCGGTTCGTGGGGGTGACTTCAATGATATTACTAATGGGGAGGAGAAAAAGGTGGTAAAGTTCGTCGTTCGACTGACTTTTGGATTTCAACAATTTGCAATATGGGAATGACAGAGGTGACTTTTCAAGGTAGTGTCTTCACCGGGCCAACAACAGAGAAAATGAAGGATTTGGTTGAAGGAAGATTAAATAGATTTTTCGATTTTGCTGATTAGATTCTCAAATTCCTGTATGTTTTGGTCCTTCAGGAGTTCAAGCATTCTTCTAATCATCATTTCCTACTCCCTGAATCATCTCCCCCCAAGGAGAAAATAAAAAAAAAGTTTTTATTTCGATAAATGATGGATTCACCTTGAGGGGGTTGATAATATCATTAATCAAGCTTTGGAATTTCCAATCAGTCTGGTACTCATCTCTTCCAAGTCCAATCCAAAATTAAGAGATGTCAAATTGCCCTTTTAAAATAGAGTTCCAAGCCAAGCACCAATCATGCTAAAAATATTGAAGAATATAAAAAAGAGATGGAACGTCTCAGACGCAGAGGTAACAGAGATTGGAAACTGTGGAATTTACTGAAAAAGAATCTAGCCTACAGCTACAAAATGGAAGAAGGATATTGGCAGCAAAAAGCTAGTGTTCTTTGGTTGAAAGAATGAGACAAGAACTCCAAGTTCTTCCATGATACTATCAATCAGAGACAAAAATCAAACTGTTTTTTTACATTGAACAATGAAAATGGCCTTCATTGCATTAATTCTTCGGAGATTGAATCGAATGTCACAAATTTCTACTCTCAGCGTTTTACAACTTCCCATCCCAATGTCAACAATCACATTTTGCATGGTATCCCTCACTCCATATCTCCGGCAATGAATCAAATGTTTGTGGCTACAGTTGATTACCTTGAGATTAAAGAGGCTTTGTTTGCAATGAACCCCAATAAGGCCCCCGACTTTGATGATATGTCCCTTTTTTTCTTTTAGTATTATTGGTACCTCATTTATAGTGATATCGGTTTTGCTATCCAGGATTTCTTTTCTCGTGGAAAGATGCTAAAAAGTGTGAATCATACCCTTGTTACCCTTATCCCTAAAATTAAAAATCCTCATCTATGACGCATTACACGCCTATCGGTCTTTGCAATATTGTTTATAAGATCATCTCTAAAATCCATGTTGAAAGAGTAAAGAGATGCCATCATGCTTGCACTAGTGAAAATTAGGTTGCATTTATTCCAGGTAGACAAATTTTAGACAATGTGGTTGTGACCCATGAATGCATCCACTTCCTTAATAGTCTTAAATATCACAAAAAGCTTTATGGGTCAGCTAAGCTTGATTTAGCCAAGGCTTTTGACAGAGTTGAGTGGAATTGCTTGGAGGGTGTTATGGAAAAATGGGGTTTTTCCTTAATTTTTGTCAAATGGATTATGGCTTGTGTCTCAACATTTACCTCTTTATTTAACATTAATGGCCAAGCCCATGGCTATGTCGCTTCCTCTTCAGAGGAATAAGACAAGGAGACCCAATCTCTCCTTATCTTTTTCTCATCATGTCTGAAATTCTTTCCTCTCTTATCAAGCATGCCACTCAAAGAAACCTCTTCCATGGTCTACAATTGTGTTAAAATGCCTTTTCATCTCCCATATGTTATTTGCAGATGACTCAATTCTCTTCTGTGAAACCTCTAGTGATCGAACTCTTTTTATCAAAAATATTTCGAATCAATTCTGCAATTTCTCCGGTCAGTATGTTAACCTTGCCAAATCCTCAGTCTTCTACAGTAGGAACACCCATCATAACACTAAAGATGTTATCTGTCTCACTCTTGATGGTATCAAAGAACCAAAAAATGCCAAATATCTAGATCTCCCTCTTCATGTTGGCAAATCCAAAAAAAGAAGTTTTCAAATATGTTTCTGATTGTGTTCAAAGTAGACTAGGCAACTGGAAAAATAAATTCATTTCCCATGATGGTAAAAAAGTTCTTATTAAAGCTATCGTTGAGGCTCTTCCAACTTATGTCATGTCCTGTTTCCTTATCTTTATTGGTATTTGTAAGCTTATCTCCCAAAAAGCTGCAAACTTTTGGTGGGACAATTTGGAGAATAGTTCCTCTAAGTTACAATGGTGCTCTTGGAAAACATTGACTTTTGAGAAGGATTTTGGGGGGATGGGATTCCATGACATACAACATTTTAATGATGCTTTGATTACTAAACAATTTTGGAGAATTATCACCAAACCAAACCTTTGGATGAGCAAACTTCTCAAATCTAAGTATTTCCCCAGAAGTACCATTTGGAAGGCCTCTACTGGGGGAAATGCTTCTTGGCTTTGGAAAGTTGGATGCCATTTAATGGTGTCTTTAAGAAGGGTATTTCCCCAGAAGTACCCTTGGATCCCTGGTGCTCTTTCTTTCAAGCTTAAATGCTCTTTTCATCAACCCCCTCCTGTTTTTTTTGGGTTTGTGAATTGTTGGATGAAGAGGGTAATGGTTGGAATGAGAAGCTTGTTAAAAACCTCTTTGACAATGAAGATGACCTTAATATTCTTAATACCCATGTTGATAAAAGGGTCGGGAAATATTTTCTTGTTTGGCACTTCTTTAAGATCTGGATTATTTGATTAATTCAACTTATAAAATGTTGCGAGTCCTCTAACTCTATTTTTGACTTGGCCGAAAGTAGTAAGTCAAGAGATCTCCAAAATCTACGTGGAGAACAATTTGGAAACTCCAAATCGAGAGAAAAGCTAAAGATCTTCCTTTGGAAATTTTGTCATAGTTTTCTTCCAATAAAAGCTCGGCCGCTCAAGAAAGATCAAACTTAACCTAATTTGCCAATCGTGTGGAGATCAATTGAAACTCTGTCTCATTTATTTCTCTCTCGCCCCAGAGTTATCATATTCTCGAAGTTGTCTCATATCCAGTGGTCCAATCTCCCCAATGAGTCCCTTTCCTTTTGCCAATGGTGGGAGCACATTTGCTCGTGTCAAAGATAATTTCTCGAAGAAGACAAATTCACTCTCTACCTATCTTCTCTCTGGTGGCTATGGAAAATTCAAAATACCTGGATCTTCAACCAAACTTGGATGATAGAACGTGATGTTAGTCCAGTGGCTACGATAATCTAGAGGAGGTGAATAGATTATGCCGATTTTCCGAGTTTTGCCCTCCTTTCGAATATTAAGATGATAGCAATAATATAAATGCGAGAAAATAAACAACACACAATAATTTATAGAGCTTCACCCCACCTAGGGACTACGTGTTCTACCACCCCAGTATCTCCGGGATGGATTTCGAAAAAGAAAAAGAATTTTATTAATAGTTACCACAACTATTACACCACCACCTTTGAAGATCACCACAATCTTCTTACAACACCTTCAAGGAGATTACCACAATCTTCCTTCACCTATGAAGAGTACCACACTCTTCAACACCTAAGATCACTCAAGTGTGCTCTTACCACAAGAACAACAACAAGGATATCTTGTTTTGGATAATTGACAAAATTCAAGATTACAACTCGATAATGACGTATACAAACTTTGACTACAAGTGTAATCAAGAATAAAAGCCTAGACCTCAAAATGTGCAAGTGCAAGAGCAGAGGCTATTACAACAAGAAATATGACAATGAGGAACAAAGTGTTTGCTTGTATGTATTTGCTTGTGTTGTTGTGTTGTGTCTTATTGCATGAATGCTTCCTCTATTTATAAAGGAGGTCTTGGATTGATTTCCGGACATAGGATACTTCTTGGAGTTTTATTTCTACAAAAAAATGCAATTAAAATCAAGATTATAATTGTTAGAAATCAACCCCTAAAATGAGGAAAAGTTGTCCGCATGCTCAACGGATAGTTTCTTTATCCAAAAACATAGGGCGACCGGTCAAATAGAAACAAGGGTTTAAAAATATTCGCACAAAATTACACAAGGGGGCCGGTCTGGGCCGAGGTGGACCGACTTACTTGGACCCGATTGGCCCCTTCAATATTACAATACGAGAGAGATGGCGACATTGATCCATTCTTCGACACCGGTCGACTGGGTCGAGGGTCGGAGTGACCACACCGGGCCGACCTCCTTGCAAAATTGGTTGCCTCGTTTCTATTTCAAAACTCAACTTCAGACACGGGTTGCCCTATAGGGCGACCAGTCAAACACGAGACGTGAAGTGTTGTTCAATTTTTCGAAAATAAACTTAAGAAAATACTCGAAAAATTAGTAAAAATATTTTAGATCAATCGGGAGTATTTTGACAACATTTAGAAACGTTGTTTTGGTGTAAAAATACAGTTAAACAAAATCATCAAAATCATGATAAAAAATATTTATCTAACAAACTCCCCCTTTTTGATGATTACAAACCAAAACAATTTTAAGAGGTCGATTTTGAAAACAAAACAAATTTTCCGGTCAAAAATAAGTATTCGTTTAGAGCAATAACTTTTCATGCATAATAATCATAAGGATGGGAGTAATGATTTTCTAAAACATTTTGCAAAATCTCCCATTTCAACATACACAACAAGATAAATATTAAAACAATCAACCAAAAGCTAAAAGCTCGGCTTTTACAATGGAAACTTGAATATAATGAGCTTAGAAGTTCCCCCTGTCAAAAAGACATCATCAAACAAGTATAAAAGTCCATAACACATCAAGTGGACTAAGTATGATACACAGTTTTTGGCTTTTACTAGCCACAACTAATAACTTTTTTTTTTCGCGAGCTTATTTAACTTCTTTGAGCTAAAGTGCTTATTTCCAGTTTCTCCCCCTTTGAAATCATCAAAAAGAATGTTAGCACGATAAAAATATTATATAATCATATCAAAGTGCGCATTTGAACCGATTTATCGAGCTTTTCGAATAATAGCTTAAATTCCAAGTAAAAGGGAAAACGATCATTTGACTTGCCAAAAGCTCATTTAATTGGAAAAACATGATCTCTATAAACTTATAAAACTTTTGAAATCAAGAGAATCATGTAGAATATGAAATTTTCATTGAAACATTTTGTCGAACACTTGGGCGTACGCCGAATAAAACACAAGATGTATATAGCCCTTGAAATTGTAGTCAAGCCAAAAATTTCATCACCAAATACAATTCTACAATATCATCTATCAACAATCATCATTCACATCACAAATATACAAGAATTCTATCAAAACATGAACATAAAACAAAGTTCTCAATGGTTCAACCCATTTGAGATTAAGGAGAGGAATTATTACCAATTAATCGGAAAAGATGAACAACAATGATGATAAACGAGCAATATGAAGTCCAAGATATAGAAATTATACAACAAAATTCATTTGGAGTGAATTGTGTGTGAAAATTGCAAAGGGGTTCGAAAATAGCAAGAATATGGAAAATAAACGAAGTCCGAGAACGAAACAGGTTTTAATGAAAATATTCAACATGTCGATCCATTTGGTTGAGGGTGAGGTCGATCGGTCGGGTTGAGGTCGACCGGTCGACCTCACCGTATCGTGCCCACGCCGAGTACATTTTGTCATTTTTGAAATTTGATCTAAAAATCCGATTTTTCACCCCTAAGTTTTAAAAACGAGTAAATTGCAAACATAGACCTTATTCAATATGCATTATGCCTAATCGAGCTCGTATTGAAGCAAAAGTCAGGAGAATAGCGGTTTTGTGAAAATATCCGCTAATTGATCTTGAGATGAAACAAAAGACATCTCAATTTTTCGTTTGGAAACACAATCCCTTAGAAAATGATGACGAACCTCAATATGTTTCAACAATGTTGCCTTGATTATCAAGTTTGTTCGAATACCCATTTTGAGCCTATAATTGTTTGAGACGGTGGACAAGGCACTAGTTCCCAAACATCATTTCTTTCAAATTGATTCAACTCCTCTTGCATTTCCAAAACCCAATCCTCATCTTCAATAGCTTCCTTAGCATTTTTAGGCTCATTTTGAGAAATAAGAGCTTTTCGGCAAATTTTCTTCTAGTCATCACTTTATCAGGGGATCACCAATAATAAGATATTTTGGGTGATCACCCTTAAATTTTAATGACACGGGAAGGTCCGAATTATCACTTTTGTCTTCATGAGGATTACTTGAGGTAGATGGTTGATCATTTTGAGTATCATTTTGAACAATAGGTTTAACAACATCATCTTCATCACTATCATCATTGGTATCCTTTCAACATCCGAGGCTTCATTGAATTTGACATGAATGGATTCTTCAACAACCAACTAGTCTTATTGTAAACCCCGATATGCCTTACTTTTGATTGAGTACCCCATAAATATTCCTTCATCGGCCTTAGGATCAAGTATGTCCAATTGATCCTTAGTATTTAAAATAAATCACTTACACCCAAATATTTTGAAATAACTAATATTTGAAGTTCTTCCTTTCCAAAGCTCATACGGTGTTTTATTCAATTTAGGATGAAGATAAACACGATTAATAACATAGCATGCGGTACCTACGGCTTCGGCCTAAAAATATTTTGGAAGTGAAAATTCATTGACCATAGACCGACTCATTTTTTGAAGTGTCCAATTCTTCCTCTCCTCCGTTTTTTTGAGGTGTTCTTAGAGCCGAAAAATTATGAGCATACCATTTGGTTTCACAAAAGATTCTAAATTCTCCATCAAATTCACCACATCTATCACTTGAATAGTCTTGATAGTATCTTTCTTTTCATTTTCAATAAGTCTACACAACTTAACAAACTCATTAACGACATCGCTTTTATTAGTAAGAAAAATAGCCCAAGTATATATAGAAAAATCATCGACTATAACAAAGGTGTAATGTTATCCACTTAAACTAGTTGTACCAATATCCCCATACAAATCAAGGTGAAGTAATTGTAGGGGTTTGGTTGTGGAAATTTAATTTTGGGCTTAAAAGCGCTTTTAACTAATTTGTTCTTTTGACAAGTGTCACATAAGCCAAGATTTTCAAAATTCAATTTGGGTAGTCCTTTACATGTTGGTTTTTGTAAATAGTTTGTAAATTTTTGTATCCAACATGTCCAAGTCGCCTATGCCATAGACTAGTTAAATCATTATTGGCGACAAGACAGGAAACATTTTGACTAACCAAATCACTTGTGCAAATTTTGTAAAGATTATCTTTTCTATTTGCTTCACAAATAATTTTATCATTTTTAACAATAAGGCATTTTTCTCTATTGAAAATAACATTATAATTTGAGTTACAAAGTTGGCTTACACTTATCAAATTGAACTTAAGCCCTTCAACATAAAGAACATTACTAAGAGAGAAAGAAGAGTTACCAATTTATCCATTTCCAAGAATTCTTCCTTTGTCATTCCCGAACATGACCATACCCTCTTCTTGGAGCTTGATGTTGGTAAAAAATTCTCTCCTTCCGGTCATATGGCTCGAACACCCGCTGTCCACGGGCCATTTTGAGTCCTTCATTGTTGTTATAGCCCCTATTACCTACAAATGAATTATTTTTAGGTACCCTATAATTTTGGGGTCCATGGGGTTAGCCTTGAGACCTTTGGGTCTCCAATAATAGCTAAAATTATTTTTGAATTTAAAATTACTAGCATAGTGTCCAATTTTACCACAATAAAAGCAAATAAGATTATTGGAGCTACTAAAGACGTATGAAAGTCGGACCTTGGTGATTTTTCTTGAAAGCATTTTGAAAATGTTTATAACCAAGTCCTAATTTTGAATGCTCACTGTTCAATTGGTTTTATACCATTGATTTGGGCTTCCTAGACTTGAGTTTTGTGTTGTTTTTGAGTATTTTGAGTCGTTTTTGTTATATCTCATAGGTTATGCATTAATTTTAATTGTTTCGAGTCATTTGAGAGGCCAAGCCATGTTGAGGGCCAATTATATTGAGTCTAGAGTCATTTTAATGAGTCGTGTGTCAAAAGAAGCAAGGATGATCAAACAACGAAAGATTGATTTGAAGAAACGTCCAAACGCGTCTAGAATTTCTAAAGACTGGCAGGTTTTAGTATTTTGGTCATAACTTTCTCTACAAAATTGCTATGGAGCTGATTTAAGTGGCTATGGAAAGCTAAGAGAGAGGGCTACAACTCTTATGAAGACAATCAAAGCAAATTCGGATGTTTAGATGGCTCTACAGCGCGAAAAAGAGTCTTTGCGCGCCAAACAATGAGCCGCAGCGCCGGGAGTGTTCTAAAAAGTACAGCAGCCGCTTCCGTCCTTTGCGCTGCAGTGCTCGACACAAAAAAGGGCCGCCTGGGTTTTGTGTTTTGGCGCTGCAACGCCCATTTTCGAGCAACCGCAGCGCCCGTGGGCGGACAAAACAAGAAATGTCCAATTTTTGGATCTAAAAAGAGGGTACTATAAATAGATACATGGTAGCTTGAACTAGGGCATGGAGGACACTTGGGGATGAAAACCAACACCACCAAGACACAAGGAAAGAGTTTGGGAAGAAGATTGAAGACATTTATCATCTAGAAATAGATAAGATTCTTCTTTAATCTCTTTAATTCCTTCTTAATTCATTCTTTGTTGTTTCTTGTATATCATTTGAGATGCATTCTCATTTGATTATGGGTATTTGTATTTTCATCATGAGCTAAACTATATAATTCTAGAGGGTTGATGTAATCTATGTTTGAACTTATGTTTTGATATTGTGGTTTATCAATCTAGATTTCTCAATTTATTTGTGCTATTTGGATCTATTGCTTCTAAATTACTTGATCAATAATTTAGAGTGTTTGGTGTATTTGATTTGACACTTGAGAGAGGTAATTGAATACATGACCTTGAAATAGCATAACCTAGATTTCATAGAATTGAGAGATTTGTGAATCCTTTGAAGTCATTTATTAAGATTCATAGTGTTTATTGAGATTTCAATTGGTGATTTTTATAGAGATATTGATTTCTAATTGTGATCTAAAATCATTTGACACTCGAGAGAGGAAATGATTATTGTAGAAATCTTGACTTATAAATTGGTAATTTGTGATTGATAAACCATATTGATAATATAAGGGAAAACTAGATTCATCACACCTCTAGAATTCATTCTCCCATATATTTAGTTGTTTATATTTTGAGTAGTTACATCTAGTTGTTTTTATTTATAAATTGAGACATCCACCTATTATTGATCTATCAAATATAGCATAGGTAATTTATACTTGGTACTTATACACGCATTCCCTGTGGATACGACAATCTTACTTTCACTATATTAAAACTTGACATCGTAGACTTGCGGTTAGAAAAATCTCTAACAAGTTTTTTGGCGCCGTTCTCGGGAAATGTGTTTTGTGTGATATCAAGGTTGATTGCCTAGTTGTAATTTGACTATTTTTTTTGTTTTTTCTTTTCTTGTTTTAATTTTGTGTAATTTTTTAGGCACATCATTGGATGGAATTATAATGTATGCATATACGTACAACCGATGATGCTACTGTGATTTTTGGAAGTCAAAGTGTGAACCATTTTGTTCCTTATTATCCACCTCAAGAAAATGTATGGACCCAAAATATGGCAAATCATGAAACCTTTCATCACCCATACAAGAACAATTGTCTAGCTTGGAAGAAATATTTTATCAATTTCTAGATGATTGTGAGGCAAGAAGACGACAAGATGAGATAAAACGTCGGTCCGAGTTGGAAAAGAATCTTGCGAGTTTATTGAAGAGTATAAGATAAGAAATCGAAAGTGATGATAGATTACTACAAACCGAGGCAAGCATTCAACAAATTGAGATTATATGTCAAACTATGTCAAAGTTACTCCAACAAATGATTGACCAACTTAATAATGAAGAGTCGTCATCATTCTTGGGACCTGGTGAAATAGAAAATCATGAACATGAATTGCCCATTATGAAAAAGGTGGACGTCCTTCAAAATTTGGAGGAGATTTTTGAAGAGTGCAATCCGATCTTACAAGAGGAGGAGCACATCAAATTAACTCGGGGAGTATCTCTATCTCTCACTCAATTGAAAATCCTCATATTGACAAAAATATGTGCACTCTAGATGTAAGCTTCAATACAAATGTATCAAATTTTAAGAAACATACACTTGAAGGAACAATGTTTGAAAATGGTGATCAATTAACATGTTCTACTGATTTCATGATATTTAATGTGAGTAAAGATAGAAATATCTTTACTATGATTGATAAACCATTTTTCATCATTAGGAACGCATTTTTTTTTTCAAAAGACCATCAACATTCGGATCCTTAATCATCCACGTCTTATATACACTAAAGGATCGCTTATACTGTTGGAAAATACAAAGACGTGGCATGATCGACACTTGTTTTTGGATCCCGGTTGAGTAAAACAAAAGTCGGCTAAAGACTTTAAATTTAGCGCTTCTTGGGAGGCAACCCAAGCTCATTTTACTTGCTTTCATAGTTTGATTAGTTAGAATGTTTGTGTTTTATTAGAAGTAGTCATGTTGCATCTCACCCCTATCCCTCTTGCATGCTCATTACGCGATTCTTGTGAAATTATGTGCAAAAGGTGCTTATTGTGATAGTATTTGGATGCATTGAAATTTTGGCATAATTTGATATTTAATTGCATATACATCATTTACCTTGATTTATGCCCACCATGTGTTTGATAAAATGCCTCAATGAGAAATTTAATACTTTTGCATACCCTTCTTGGTTGATTGCTTGGAGGAGTTCACATGTCGATCACAATTATATAAAATTGATGTAGCTCCCATGGTCTTCACATGATATTGTACGTGGTACTTTACCCATTGCTCGTTTCCACGTTTGGTTTTGTTTGTGAGTTGGTATTGTGCCTCCTAAATCATAGAAAGGCAAGGAAAAAGCCATCGACCCTATGGAGTGCTACCAATTGGCCCTGTTGCTTCTCTTTCACCCCACGATTCCGACGAGGAGTTGCACCTCTTCCATTGAGGACAATGGTTATATTAAGTTTGGGGGAGTGGTAATACCTTTTTCAGTTTGTGATCCTACTTTCTTCGTGTTTTTTTGTGTCTTGTATATTTGCTTTGAGTTGAGTCGAGTCGAGTCATTTGTTGAACTGTAGAACTGCATGACTAAGTGAATTTGTCGAATATGAGTTAAACGGTCAAAAGAGCATGTGTTTGAGCGGTGATCTATGTTTCGTTCCATTAATTCCATCTACATGCATAATTCAGTTGATTTATTTGAAAATGATTTATGAAGTTGAGTGCTTCTTATATGATCCCACCGGATTCTAGAACTTGTCTGATCACTAGTCGAGGCGAAATCCTAGGTGAAGTAACATTAAGGAAATGATTTAGGCCATCTTTGAACAAACTAGAGCCAAAAATGCCTACCTTTATATTATATATTTTCACTAGTGTCCCCTTTGAGCGATTAAACCCGTTCTTTGGCAACCAAATCTTATAACTTGAGCCTACATGTGAAAATCCTAATGACCCATCACTCATACACACAAAATATTGAAGGTTGAGGAGGGTATGATAAGTAGGGTATATGTTCACTTGGATGAAGTTGCCGAAAAAAAAAAAAAAAAGAAAATATGAACCCTCATGTGTAAAAAAAAAAATAAGTTTGGGGGTTTCAAAAAAAAAAAATCAGTGAATTTAGGCTCATAAAAGGAGAACAGTGGAGAATTCAACAAAAGTGAAGGTAGCTATTTTGTTTGGCAATTGGTGATTTGAAGTGATAATTGTGTGTTTGGGTGAGTTGAGCCACTTAATCCTATATTTTCCTACCTTACCCTAAGCCCACATTACAAGCCTTGAAAGTCCTATTGATCCTTGTGTTACATTAGCCTACATTAGTGGAGATTAGTGTGAATGACAAGTTTGTGGAATCCTGTAAGCATTTCATCCGGATATTCGAGAAAGTGGATCATTTTGATAACACTTGATTGCATAAATCTATTTGAATAATGTAAACGGAATTGGCATGAACATTCAACACATTTGATCACAATGTCAAAACACATGCTTGATTGATAGTGAAATGAGTATGAGACAAATGATATTGGTTGTGAAGTTTTGCAGTTTGTTTGTATTGTTGTGTCTTGTATTTTTCATTTTAGAGTTGTAATTGCTTGAGGACAAGAAATATTCTAAGTTTGGGGGTATTTGTTCACTTGGTTTTATACCATTGATTTGGGCTTCCTAGACTTGAGTTTTGTGTTGTTTTTGAGTATTTTGAGTCGTTTTTGTTATATCTCATAGGTTAGGCATTAATTTCTATTGTTTCGAGTCATTTGAGAGGCCAAGCCATGTTGAGGGCCAATTATATTGAGTCTAGAGTCATTTTAATGAGTCGTGTGTCAAAAGAAGCAAGGATGATCAAACAACGAAAGATTGATTTGAAGAAACGTCCAAACGCGTCTGGAATTTCTAGCACTAGCAGGTTTTAGTATTTTGGTCATAACTTTCTCTACAAAATTGCTATGGAGCTGATTCAAGTGGATATGGAAAGCTAAGAGAGAGGGCTACAACTCTTATGAAGACACCCAAAGCAAATTCGGACGTTTGGATGGCGCTACAGCGCGAACAAAGAAAGCTAGCACAATGCAACAATGAGCCAGGGTCGCCAAAAAAGGCGCCGCAGGCCCGGGAGTGTTCTACGGGCGCTGCAGCTTCCGTCCTCATGCGCCTGCATGCTGGTTTCGACACGAAAAAGGGCCGTCTGGGTTTGTGTTTTGGCACTACTGATGCCCATTTTCGAGCATCGTAGCGCCCGTGAGTGGACAAAACAAGAAATGTCCGATTTTTGGATCTAAAAGGACTCGTACTATAAATAGATACATGGTAGGCTTGAACTAGGGCATGGAGGACACTTGGGGATGAAAACCAACACCACCAAGACACAAGGAAAGAGTTTGGGAAGAAGATTGAAGACATTTATCATCTAGAAATAGATAAGATTCTTCTTTAATCTCTTTAATTCCTTCTTAATTCATTCTTTGTTGTTTCTTGTATATCATTTGAGATGCATTCTCATTTGATTATGGGTATTTGTATTTTCATCATGAGCTAAACTTTATAATTCTAGAGGATGATTTAATTTATGTTTGAACTTATGTTTTGATATTGTGGTTTGTCAATCTAGATTTCCCAATCTATTTGTGTTATTTGGATTTATTGTTTCTAAATTACTTGATCAATAATTTAGAGTGTTTGGTGTATTTTATTTGACACTTGAGAGAGGTAATTGAATACATGGCCTTGAAATAGCATAACAACAGGATTTCATAGAATTGAGAGATTTGTGAATCCTTTGAAGTCATCAACCAAGATTCATAGTTTTTATTGAGATTTCAATTGGTAATTTTTATAGAGATATTGATTTCCCAATTGTGATCTAAAATCATTTGGCACTCGAGAGAGGAAATGATTATTGTAGAAATCTTGACTTAGAAATTGGTAATTTGTGATTGATATACCATATTGATAATATAAGGGAAAACTAGATTCATCACACCTCTAGAACTCATTCTCCCATAGAGTTAGATGTTTATATTTTGATTAGTTATATCTAGTTATTTTTATTTATAAATTGAGACATCCACCTATTATTGATCTGTCAAATATAGCATAGGTAATTTATACTTGGTACTTATACACGCATTCCTGTAGATACGATAACTCTACTCATATCACTATATTAAAACTTGACACCGTAGACTTGCGGTTAGAAAACTCTCTAACATTCACCTCTTTGTGCATCTAAAATTTTTGTAACTTTATCCGTGCTTAAATTAAATCGATGCTTATTAAGTTGGTTTTAGTGCCGTTTGATCGAGTTTGTGTCATTTGGTGTCGTTTGAGAATCGGATCGATCTTGAGAGCCGAAATTATTCAAGAATGATGAAAAATGTGTTTGGGAGGTGAAGATCGCATTTTAGAAGCGAAAAAACAGAAAAATATCGAGCAAGATCGAGCGCCGCAGCGCCAAAACCCCCGCGCCGCAGCGCGGGGGTCGAAATTAGTACAGTGGCATCAGGGACGAGGCGCGCTGGCGCTCCGGGCAAGGGCTACAAAGACGCCAAAGACACTTTGCGGCAGTACCGCCGTGTGCGAGGCTGCAGCGCCCAGGCTAAGGGGCTGCAGTGCCCTATCAACCAAGCACCAGGGGACGACGTGCAGCGACCACACAACAGCTGAGGACGACGAAGGCTGCTGCTGCAGAGCGACGAGCCCGAAGCAGGGAGCAGGGGAGCGCAGTCGGCTGAAACGGGTGAACGCGGGCTTTTATTTTTGGTCCATTTTGGACTGATTTTCGAGACTTCGACTTATAAATACACCACGGAGATGCACAAACAAGGGGTCGGACATTATTTTGAGCACAACGCAAGGCAAGAGACACAGAGCTAGGGTTCAGGACGGCAATTGGAGGCAATTCTCGTCTGGACACAGAGAGAATTCCTTCTCTTTTCTTCTCAATTCTTTCTTTGTTTTTCTTTGTCGATTTCTTGATATGTATAATTATTTCTTCATGAGGTTTTATATATCCATTATGAGCTAAACCCATTTTTCTAGGGGATTGATGTAACTTACTTTTGAACCTACGTTTTGATTTCCAGTTTATGAAATTCGTATATTTATTAATCTATTTTTGTTATTTGATTTGATTGCATCTGAATTATCTTATCAATAGTTTAGATTGATTGGCATGTTTGATTTGACGTTCGAGAGAGGTAATTGAATGCCTGGCCATAGAATAGCACAACCAGGGTTTCATAGAATCGAGAGATTTATGAATCTTTTGAAGCCTATGACAGAATATTCATTGAGCGTATTAGGGTTTAATTTATGATTTCTATAGAGATATCGAAATCAGAAATTGGAACCTAGAATCACTTGGCACTCGAGAGAGGAAGTGATAAACGGTAGGAATATTGGCTTATAGATTGATAACTTGTGATTAATAAATGGATTGAAAACATAGGGGATAACTAGGTGAAATCAACCCTCTAGAATTCATCTTCTACGTGTTTGATTAATTGTCCGAACTAATTTTTAGTTTAATTTTAGTTTTATTTTTAGTTTAATAAATCCTCCTCTCTTTTCAAATCCTAGATAGAGTTAAGCTATTTTAATTATAGTACTTAGTATAAAATTCGATAACAATCCTCGTGGAGATGATAACCATACTTTAAAAACCTATACTAAAACTTGACACCGTACGCTTATGTAAGAATTTCGCGATCAAGTTTTGGCGCCGTTGTCGGGATTGTTTTATCCTATTTTAAACTAATACTATTACAGGTAGTTTTAATCCTAATCTAGACTAGTTTAGGAATTATAATTTCGTTTTTCTCATTTGACTTGTCTGTTTATGCGAGATTCCAAAATATTAATTTGCTTCTTTTTGATCCGAGAGATTGAAAGGACACTTCGAGCAATCGAGAAGCAAAACGAAAGCAGAGAATCGAGCAATGGTAGAAGAGCGGAGACAATGAGAATAATTGAAATCGGGTCGTGAATGTGCCACCACAACTGAGGCACCGAAAGGGCAATCAGGGACTACTTTTTGCCGACCATGAACGAGAACTACTCGAATTATGCGCATGACCCATTAATGCAAATAATTTCGAATCGAAACCTAGCCTCATAAGCATGGTTCAACAAAATCGATTTGGGGGAGTTCGGTGGATGATCCGAATCCACATCCGCCACATTCTTGAAATTTGCGACACCATCAAGATGAATAGTGTGACCGATGAGGCCATTAGATTAAGGCTTTTCCGTTTTCACTCGGGATAAGGCCGCATGTTCTGAGGCGTTCGCCCCTAGGAGTATTACGAGTGTGATGATTTGACTCAAAAGTTTCTAGCAAAATTCTTCCTCCCCCAAGACACTCCAATCGAAGAGCGAGATAGCCCAATTCCAACAGATTGATTTTGAGCCGTTATACGAAGCTTGGGAGCGATTTAAAGATTTGTTGTGAAGATGCCCACAACATGGCTATGCAGACCGGAGAGAGTTCAATGTTTTTACAATGGATTGAATGGGCATACGAGCACGATACTTGATGCGGCATCGGGAGGTACATTGATGGCTAAAACACCGATCGAGGCCTTACTTCTACTTGAAGAAATGGCCACAAACAACTATCAATGGCCCTCCGAGAGGTCGGCGGGCCGATTGTCGGTGTTCTTGAGCTTGATACAATGTCGGCTTTGGCGACTCAAATCTCGAGTCGACAAAGCAATTAGTAATCATGAATATCGGCAAAGACACCACAAAGAAGTCGCACTTCCACTCGTAGCCGTTCATGCGGCCGCCACTCATGAGGCCGAGCAAGTCGATTATGTGAATAACCAGGGATTTTAATAATCGAGGTAATTCATTACCAACTCACTACCGCCAGGGACTTCGCAATCATGAGAATCTCTCTTATAGCAATAACAAGAATGTATTGAATCCACCTCACGGGTTATCCAAATCCATCCAGTTCAATGCACTCGGAGGTGAAAAGAAACGATCGCTTGAGGAGATGCTCGGCTCATTCATCGGAGAGATCGGGAATCAAATGAATAGGAGTGAGGCGCAGATTGATGGTCCGAATACTAAGATGAGCACAATGGAGACACATATTAGGTCGATCGAGACACAAATGGGTCGATTGGCTACAACCGTGAATTCATTGCGGAGAAGGGAAAGTTCCCAAGTGATACAGAGAGGTTAATCAGAGAGAGCACGCAATGCGTTTACGTGAAAAATGAAGCAAAAATTCACTGCTCCCAAAGAATCACCTATTTATGCGAAACCGGTGGAATCCAAGAAAATGTAGTGGGAAGATTTTGAAACCTGTCTATCCGACGGAGGAGTGTAGTGCAAGAGTCCGCAGTAAACTACCTCGTAAAAATATAGGATCCAAGGAGTTTTACTATTTCTTGTACTATTGGAGGAGTTTTTTTCGTAAAACCACTTTGTGATCTTGGGTCAGTCAATTTGATATCTCTTTCGATATGACGAAGTATGGGCTCGGGAGGTGAAGCCGTCTGTTAGTTTTATGCTCTAGCAAGAAGACAAATATTATATTATGTCATTTGTTATTCAAATAAATTATTCATTTTGATATGCACATTGTTATACGAAAGGTCAGGATTAATTATGTAGTATATGATCATTTGGATACGTCTACGAAGGCATGATCATAGGTTCTCATAATTAATGAATTGTTTTGATAGCTTGTTAAATAAAGTTGAGCACTTTATTTAGCCGCAATATTTTATGAAATAATGCATCTTGATTATTATAAAATATTGGTGTGAATTATTCACATTGATTGGATCAAGGGAGATTTAATCAAGGTTAAATTTCTGTTAAAAGGGAATTAAATCTCCAGATATATTGGTTATGTTATTTCTCTTAATCCTGAGTTTATTTTAAATAGATAATTACATAATTGTTATTCTTTGAATTATCAATAAGTGAGGTTTAATTATTACAAACCAACACCTTGATAGTTTGGGAATTTCGATTAATTAATTACCAGTATTTATGAAATAGACAATATGGAATTTGTATGAAAATATCCTCTTGATATGTTTCGGTACTTGGATGTAAAAAGTCACTGGCCAGTGCAATTGTTCCATTAGAGAAACTGTTCAAGTCGAGAGAATAAATAATTAATTGATTTGTAAATTTGTATCAATTAATTATTGATATTTTACGAAAGAGAAATACACATTTTATATTTAATATTTTATTATTAATCTTGGAGTTCAATATCGGGCTTTTAGTGGAATAGCGCCGGTTTAGATAATTGTTTTACAATTATTAGGAGCCTTGATTAATAATAATTGTTGGATCCCTAAACTAGCTCAAGATAATTGGTGTGGCCTATATCACAATTAATGGACTTCTATATTTGGGTAGAGTTTGTTGATACTTGGGCTTGGGCTTAGGCTTAAGTAAAACCCTAGGCCCAGATTCTATTAGGGTTAGAGACATCTATAAAAAGGTAAGATGTCAGTCTTCTAAGAGATAGAGAAAATAGAATGGAGAAACAACGTAGAGAAAAGTCGGAGGTGATCTTGGAGCGCCCACACGCCGCTACACCCCTTGAGAATAGTTTAGAAGATCTAAATGTATTCTCTTCTTGGACGAGTAAGATTGATTGCATATGTATTTCACATGTGGATCCTTTCCACTGCGTATACATATGATTCCTTCAATTGGTATCGAGCCCCATGTGAATATATATGCGAATCGAGCCCAATTGTATCTTCACACGATTTAGATATATGGCATCTAGGCTCGTATTACACGTTCATATAATCGGTGTTTTATTAGTTGTAAGTTTTTTTATTCATGTTAGACGTTTGTAGTTGTAAAATCGTCTTAATGCCTGATCGAGCTTTGTCGATAGAGTAAATTAGCTTTTTGACAAAAGGCCATTGATTCAAAGTCGCTTAGTGCGTGCTTCATGATTGTGTTTTTTATATAATTATTTTAATGTTTCTTGCTCTTATTATTTTAAGGGGCATTTAGTTTAATTTTATATAAAAAAGGGGGTGTTTGCACGCATACAAAAAGGATCTTGATGGAAGGTGGAAGTAGGTGTAAGCGAATCGAATCAAGTCGAATATCAAACAATTCTATTCTTATTCGACTTATTTAGATAATATTCTTTTTCATATTCTTTTAATGTTCGAATACAAAAATGATTCTTATTCTTATTTGAAAATATATTCGAATACATACCAATCTATTCGAATATTCCTATTTGAAATCCTAACCTATATTTATCTTTTTTCCCTACAATATTTGATTAGATTGCAACAATAATTATAATCTAAGGGCCATGAAATTTTTAAATACATCAACAACATATTAATCACCAAATATATGAACAAAAAAGCGTATTTACAAGAATATAATTATATATGGTATTATTAGTTTGGGTTTTTAATAAGTGAATATATAGTTTATTATATATTAATAATTTACCTAAATAAATATATACTTATATGTATAAAGATTACATATAAGTAATTTGTATAAATATAAATATTTATATATATAATATTATTCGAATATTCTTTGAATTCTCGAATCGAATATAATGATATTCATATTTGTATTCGCATAATGTGCGAATCTAAATAAATATCCTTATTTGGATTCGTATTCTAATTTTCCGAATTCGAATTTCAATACACGGATTTGAATACCGAATCGAATAAAAAAGATTCGCTTCTTTTACACCCCTAGTTTGGGAAGTAGACTACTCGTTTTGTACGTAGTCTTATTTTTTTTCGTCATTCGATCTATTGTGTGCATTGAGGCGTTTTATTATTTACTTCATGGATCTTAAGTTACATGGTATAAAATGATTATGTGATTGCATGCCATATAGAATAGATGATGCCATATTAATCGAGATTTGCATAATAATGATTATGATTTTGATCTGGCTTAATGATTATTACGTGTTTTCTAATTATCATGATTTATCATGTTTATCATGATTATGATTATGCTTTATTAATAATTATTATGATTTTTGTAATCTAGATTAATAATTATTAATAGAGTCCCTACTTTAAAATATTGAATAATGAAGGTTTTCAATTATATTACTAATTGTAAACCTACGAGCTCCATTGTGGGTTCATTAATAAGATAATCATGTGACGCCCTATCGGATAAACATGCTTGAATTTTATTAGAATGAATCTTAATAATTTCAAATTTTTAATAAGTTTGATCGGCCCATCGTCGACATTACTTAGATATTAAAGATAATTTTGAAATTAAATAATGGTTAATGACATTCAACCTAAAATAAAATTATTAACCCTCCCTACAAGGCCAGGATAATTTTATGAAGGGCTCAAAGTCTTGAAACAATCAGAGTGATAGTAAAAGTATTATCTAGGGAATTTTATTTGGAGAATAGGGCTAAAAGTTCTTTTTGTAACTTCCTACTTTCTTAATAAACTAACCTAGTAGTGCACTTTTAATTTCATGTTCAAATTTAGTTTATTATGAACTACTTGCCCAACGTGAGTGTTTATAATGAAGACTAAATGATTGTTGCAATAATCATGCAAATATGTCTATTGTATTATCGTTTTAATTAGTGTGCATATTTTATTTTAGAAAATGGCATCTTTGAACCCTCTTGCTATGATTTTGAGTCAAAAACCTATGGATGGAACAAACTACGATTAATGGAAAACCAATCTCTTTATTGTTCGAATATGAGAAGATCAAATTTGTCCTAACAACCCCTAAGCCTGGTGAACTGCGTACCGATGCGTCCGAACAAATAAAGACGAAGTATTCGAGAATGGCAAAAGGCAAATCGCGGCTGCCGCTATATTCTTGCTAGTGTTGCTAGTCATTTGCGAGAACAAATAAACAAGTTCGAGAGTGGAGCGAAATGATCCGGACTCGATGGGATGTTTGCTAAGAGTAGCGATCTTTGCTAGGCAGTAAGTCGCTATAAGGGCTTTAATGAACACTCGTATGTAGGGGAGTGTGCGGGATCATTGCCTTGAAATGATGTCACATCTCGATCGGGCAAGTGATGGGGCAAAGCTAGAAGAGGAAATGCGATTGACATTATCCTTGAATCACGCGCGAAAGCTTTAGCCGATTCAAAATGAACTATAATATGAACAAGCTAAAGTTGACTCCTACCCGATTGATGCATGAGCTTGAGAGTCTTGAACAATCTCTGGTCAAGCCGAATATGTGTATCTAGCCGACAGATTGTTAAACCTAAAGGAAACCTAAAGGTGGTAACAAGAAGAAGAACAAGAAGGCAGTGCTACTGTTTCCAACCCAATCGCTATATGAAGAAGCCGAAAGGCAAGTGCTTCAAGTGTGGCAAAAAGGGTCACTTTGGAAAAAGAATTGTCCTGAGATGAACAAAACTCAGGTAATATTGGTGATTTGAATGTCATTGAGGCCTGTTTAGTGGATAATTACAATGACAAATGGATTATTGATTCAGAGCCACTAACCATGTTTGTTACTCTTTGCGTTAGTGGTTCAAACAAAGTAGGTCATATGGCAAAGGACAAAGAAGCTTGACATTGGGAAATGGAGATCGAGTCTCAGTGATGGCTATTGGTTTAGTTGAATTATCTTTTGATAATGATATGACTTTGTTTTTACAAGACTGTTTATTTGTACTGATTTTAAGAGGAATTTGATTCCTATTAGTTGTTTAAAAATTGACATGGTTTAACGAGTTCACTTTGATTCCTCGGTTTCAATAAGTAAATCTTCTTTTATTTGTTCCAGTACTTTGTTGAATGGTCTTTATTATCTTAGTCCTATATCATATGACATATTTGTTGTTGAATCTGTGGATGATGATGGACATACACACCTATTGAAAAAGAAAAAATTTCAAACGAAACATATCTTTGGCATTTGCGATTAGGTCATATTAATCCAAATAGGATACATGGTTTGGTTAAAAGTGGGATATTAAGTTCCTGGTCTTTGAACCTATACCAATGTGTGAATCCCGCTTGGAAGGAAAAATGACAAAGAGGCCTTTTAAGGCCAAAGGAAATTGTGCAACCGTTCAACTTGAGTTGGTACATACTGATGTATGTGGACCAATGAACGTGCAGGCTAGAGGAGGGTATCAGTATTTCATTACTTTCACTGATGATTACTCAAGATATGGATATGTATACCTAATGCGCCATAAGTCGGAAGCTTTTGATAAGTTACAAGAGTTTAAGGCTAAGGCGGAAAAGCAATTAGGTGTCCATCTCAAACAACCGGTCCGATCAAGGTGGTGAATACTTGTCTAGTGAGTTCAAGTCATACTTGACTCAAGAGGGGATAGTTTCACAATCGACCCCACCGCACGCCACAATGAACGGGGTAGCGAAAGAAGAAATAGAACTCTTTTGGATATGGTGAGGTCTATGCTCGTTATTCATCATTACCCGTGTCCTTTTGGGGCTATGCCTTAGAAACAATCGTGTATCTTTTGAACTTGGTTCCATCAAAATCATTACAAAGACACCCACAAAATTATGGAAAGGGCGTAATCCTAGCTTGAACTATATTCGGATTTGGGGTGTTCCGGCACATGTCTTACAAATGAAGCCAAATAAAATAGAATCTCAAATGTGAGAAGTGTGCTTGTTTATTGGATACCCTAAAGGAACAAGAGGTGGAATTTTCTATAGTCCAACGAGATAAGAAAGTTTTTGTGAGCACTCACGCTACATTCTTAGAGGATGACTATGTGAAAAATTTCAAACCCAAGAGTACTGATAGTTCTTGAGGAACTTGCTTCAGTCGGGAACTTCCTAAGACTCTTGAGGGGCCACAACATGTTCTGTGATTGTTCAAAGAAGGAAAATCTTCCTCAAGGTGAACAAACACAGGAACCAATTGAACAACATGAAGATATACATATGGAACCAATAGAATTACAAGAACCACCTGTTCCAAACAATGAAGAGATTGATAACCCACAACAAAACCTGAATCCTCATGTAGATGCACAACAACCAGTGCGGTTCACTCGTAGTGGGAGACAGTTCGAAAACCCACGTGATATGTTTTGTTGGGTGAATCTTATCAAGCCATCCCTAATGATCATGATTAGGATCCCACAAGTTATAGTGAAGCATTGGAGGACGTTGATGTTCAGGAATGGCTTAAGGCTATGAATCGAGAGATGGATTCCATGTACTCCAACTCTGTTTGGTCTCTTGTAGAAACACCTAAAGGGGTAAAACCCATTGGGTGCAAGTGGATCTACAAGAGAAAGAGGGGATCAGACGGGAAGGTGGAAACCTTCAAAGCTAGATTGGTGGCAAAAGGGTATACTCAAAAAGATGGAATCGATTATGATGAAACCTTTTCGCCAGTTGCCATGCTTAAGTCTATCTCGGATACTCTTAGCGTAGTAGCGAGCAAGTCTCGACTATGAGATTTGGCGGATGGATGTTAAAACGGCTTTTCTAAATGGAAATTTAGAAGAAGACATTTATATGCGGCAACCGGATGGATTCACGGCTAAAGGTCAAGAACACATGGTTTGCAAGTTGCATAAGTCCATTTATGGGCTAAAGCAAGCATCAAGGTCTTGGAATATCGAGGTTTGATCAATTTGTTAGATCATTTGGTTTTTCAAGAGTCTGATGAACCTGTGTGTATAAGAGAATTCAAGGTGCAATAGTAGTTTTTCTAGTTCTATACATAGACGATATTCTCTTGATTGGAAACAATATAGAGGTATTATCGACGTAAAGGTTGGTCATTTGAACAATCAATTTGAGATGAAGGACTTAGGATAACCTAATTATATTCTTGGCATTAAGCTTTTGCGAGATCGAAAGAATAAGTTATTAGCATTATCCCAAGCTTCATATATTGATAAAGTCCTGGCTAAATTCAACATGGAGAATTCTAAGAAGGGATCATTATCTTTCAGACATGGAATTCATCTTTCTAAGGAGCAATCACCAAAAACTCCTGAAGAGAAAGAACGCATGAGTAGGATACCTTATGCATCAGCAGTAGGTAGTCTCATGTATGCCATGTTGTGTACTAGACCAGATATCTGCTACGCAGTGGGAGTAGTAAGTCGATATCAGTCAAATCTTGTGGAAGAGCATTGGGTTGCAGTTAAGCATATACTCAAGTATCTTAGGAGAATGAGAGATTATATGCTGCTATACTCTAGTGGGAGTCTGGAAACCATTGGTTACACAGACTCTGACTTCCAAGGAGATATTGACTCAAGAAAATCTACATCTGGATGTGTTTATACATTATATGGTGGAGCCATTTGTTGGAGGAGTGTCAAACAAACTTGTGTGGCGGACTCTACAAGCATTTGAATATGTGCTGCGTCGAAGGTTCGCAAAGAAAAGTTGTATGACTGAAATTTTTTTTATAGATATCGAGGTGATACCTTGCGCAGATCGGCCTATAACACTTTATTGTATAATAGTAGGGCTGTAGCACAATCTAAAGAACCAAGATTTCATAAGAGACATAAACATATAGAGAGGAAGTACCACTTGATCCGAGATTTCATTCAAAGAGGATATACAATGGTTGTCAAGATAGCATCAGAGGAAAACTTAGCGGATCCATTCAGAAATCCAACATCACTTTGCAGTTTGATGATCGATCCATCGCCTATCCATGGGGAATCATTGAAGACGTGTTATCAAGAATTAATAAATTTGTTTTTCCTGTGGATTTTGTAGTGTTGGACGTGAACGAGGACAAGAAAATACCCATAATCTTTGGGCGACCATTTTTAGCTACAACACGGGCTTTGATCGATGTAGAAACAGGGGAGCTAACATTGCGGGCAAATCGGGAGAAAGTTGTATTCACCATCCATCCAACCAACAAGCTAAAATCTGACATAAATAATGGTAAGCAGATGGTTGGGAATATAACTGAAGACATTGGAGGTTTGGAAGTTTCTAAAGGCAATGTGGATAACATGCCTATTGGAGCCCCAACTTGAGGATAATCTGACATAGTGCGGCTGAAGACTGTAAACTTAGCGCTTCTTGGGAGACAACCCAAGCCCCTTTTTATTGCTTTCTTAGTTTTACATTAGTTTAGTAGTTGTTTTTGTTTTTTTTTAATTTTTGCATTCTTAGGAGTAGTAAGTTGCATCATACCCCACCCCCTTATTTGTACAAATCCCACATATCCCACTCCATCTTCACAAATGAGCATTATAACACCACACACACCATATTCATCTCCTCCACTCATAATTTGGTAAGTTTGCAACTTCCAAACCCCACCCCATGGTTTTCCCCATCTTGTGATTTTTGGTGTGATTGGATTGTAGTAGTGTTAGGATAATTGTTGTTGATTTGTGGATTGTGGATTGATTGTTTATGCTAGACTTAGGCTTGATATTGAATTTTGGGATTGAATTGAGTTATCCATTATATTCACTATCTTTGCACATATTCATGCATATGAGGTGTTTGATAAAATGCCCCAATGACAATTTCACATTGTTTAGTGCTATCTTTCATATCTATGCTTATCTTTTTGACATGGCACTATATTTTCTTTACTTGGGTGCATTATTATATGCTTTGATTTTCGAGTTCTCACCCATAACCGAATTCCATGGTTCCACGAGTTTTGTTTTCTTGTCTACCTTGCTAGGTTGCAAAGATGTGAAACCAAAAAAGGGTCGGGGCCAAGGCCAATGGGAAGAACAAGACCACACCTCGGAGGCATACAACACCCACGGGCTTGTGCGCTAAGATGCATTGTGAGCTTATATGAGACACCTCCTACACGTAGTAGTACCACATGACTTAAGGAGCCTTCGCTACTCGGCTACCAGGAAAGTCCTTTTTCCCACCTCTCCATTGGGGACAATGTCGTTTTAAGTTTGGGGGGTGCAGTCTGTTTTTATTCTTCGAGTTGAGTCTTGAGTAAAAAAAAAAATGAAAAAATAATCTAGAGTCGAGTCGGGCGTCGGTAAAAGCGTGAAGCTTTGCATGACTAAGTGAATTTGTTGAATATGAGTTGAGCGGTCAAAAGAGCATGTGTTTGAACGTGATTTAATCTTCTTTTCATTAATTCCATCTATGTGCTTAACTCTGTTGATTTATTTAGGGATGATTTATGCGGTTGAGTGTTTTTGTATGATCCCACCGGATTCTAGAACTTGTCGATCACTAGTCTAGGCGAAATCTATGCGAAGTAACATTAAGGAAGTGATTTAGGCCATCTTTGAACAAGCCGAGCCTAAAAGCCTACCTTTGTATTATATTTTCCCTAGTGTCCCCCTTTGAGCCTTATAAACCCGTTTCTTTGGCAACCAATCTAATACCCAGAGCCTAAATGTGAAAATCCTAATTGCCCATCACTCATACACACAAAGTATAGAAAAATATTGAAAGGTGAGGAGGGTATAATGAGAAGGTTATGTATTTAATTGAATGAAGTTGCCCGAGAAAAAGAAGATATGAAACCCCATGTATGAAAAAGAATAAGTTTGGGGGTTAAAAAAAAAGAAAAAAATGATGAGAAAAATCAGCGGGATTGAAGGTTCATAAACATTGGGGATGTCAAAAACGTGAAGGGTAGTGTTGATTGTTGATTAAAAGTGATAATTGTGTGTTTGGGTGATTTGAGCCACTTAATCCATATTTTCCTACCTTACCCTAAGCCCACATTACAAGCTTTAAAAGTCCTATTGATCCTTGTGTTACATTAGCCTACATTAGTGGAGATTAGTGTGAAAGACAAGCCTATGGAGTCCGGTAAGCATCTCATCTCTATTAAGAAAGTGGATCATTTTGAAAACACTTGATTGTGTGAATCTATCTGGATAATGAAAACGAGGTTTGCATGAACATTCCACCTTCATGATCACATTGTGAAAATACGTGCTTGACTGATGGTGAAATGAAATTTGACGAATGAGTTTGGTTGTGAAGTTTTGCAGTTAGTCTGTTTGAGTCTGTTATCTTTGTTTTTGTTTCCTTCATGTTTGTTGATTTTTAGAGTCTGTAATTGCTTGAGGACAAGCAAACGTCTAAGTTTGGGGGTATTTGTTAAGTTGGTTTATACCAATGTATTGAGTGCTCTAGACTAGGATTTTGCGTTGTTTTTGGGTATTTTAGTGTCGTTTGAGTCGAGTTTGTGTCATTTGGTGTCACTCGAGAATTGGGACTGATCTTGAGAGCCGAAATTATTCAAGAATGATGAAAAATGTGTTAGGGAGATGAAGATCGCATTTTAGAAGCAAAAAAACAAAAAAATATCGAGCAAGATCGAGCGCCGCAACGCCAAAACCCCCGCGCTGTCGAAATTAGTACAGTGGCATCAAGGACGAGTGGTGCTGCATTGCAGCCAAGACCAAAGGGCTAGCCAGCGCCAAAGACACTTTGCAGCAGTAGGTACCGATGTGCAGGGGCGCTGGCCAAGGGGCTGCAGCGCCCGATCAACCAAGCAACAGGGGACAACGTGCAGCGACCACACAGCAGCTGAGGACGACGAAGGCAGCGCTACAGCGCGCCAATGCTCAGCAAGCATGAAGATGCGACATAGCCAACAAAGGGAGAACGGCAAGCCAGCGCGATGTCTTGCCCATGATCTTGCAGTCGGTGAAATTTGAAACGGGTCAAGACGGGCCTTTTATTTTTTGGGCCATTTTGGACGGATTTTTGAGGGCTTCGACTTATAAATACACCACGGAGACGCACAAACAAGGGGTCGGACATTATTTTGAGCACAACGCAAGGCAAGAGACACAGAGCTAGGGTTCGGGACGGCAATTGGAGGCACTTTCATTTGGACACAGAGAGAATTCCTTCTCTTTTCTTCTCAATTCTTTCTTTGTTGAGATGTATAATTATTTCTTCATGAGTTTTTATATATCCATTATGAGCTAAACCCATTTTCTAGAGGATTGATGTAACTTATGTTTGAACCTATGTTTTGATTTCAGTTTATGAAATCCGCATATTTATTAATCTATTTGTGTTATTTGATTTGATTGCATTTTGTAGGTCCCAAGGGGTGTAAGTGTAAGGTTTAGAAGGGGGTTGAATAAACCTTACCAAATTTTCGATTTAGTCCTTTTTAAATATTGAGTTGATACTACAGTTTGTGTCCTTGATGGGCCGATCAATTTAGTCACACAAAGTAGAGTTAATCTCTCAAGACTCAATCGAGTTTGTTGATGGAATAACCAGTTGTTGGCTCTAAATTAACTCAACTATGGTTTTGTTTTCAGCGGAAGACTTAACACCCTTAAGTTTGATTAAGCAAGAGTTTAGTGCTTGGTTTAGTACTTATAAATTATCAAGTGGATAGCAAATTTATCACAGATATAAGCGATTAAAAATGCGAGAATTCAAATTTGAAATGTAAATGACACGATAAAATTTTTATAGAGGTTCGAAGATGGGGTAATTCTTCTACTCCTCTCTTCTCCAACTCTGGGAGGAATCCACTAGGTAATGATCAGTTTACAAAGTGGTAGATCCGGATACAAGTCTTGATCACACAGTGACTTGATCCTTTGGGACTCGATCGAGACGCCTTGATCACTCGGTGGCTTCTCGTGCGACTCGCCTTTCTTCACAGGTGGCATTTGCGCTTGCTACTACTGACTCACTTGCTCAAGCTCTTTGGATTTGATCACGAAGCCCTCCAAAAGCTTAAGACTTGGTTCGATCTTGAACCTTCCTACAATCCTTTGTGGAATGTAGACCCCTTTGTTTTCAGTATTTTCCTCTTCAACTGATTGAAGTTATCTTTCCTTCACGGTAAGTGTTGGATTGATGTTCTTCGTAGTTTAGGCTTGAGGATTGAGAATGTTTGATTTTCTAATAATTGCTTGAACGTCTTTGGTTCAGTTCTATCTCTTGTGTCACTTGTCTCTCGTTTCTCAATTAAACTCCTCGGCCTTTTATAGTGATCTTTCAAAAATTTGCCCGTTGAAGAGATAGACTAATTTTTAAAGTCACTTGCGATCGTTGGCTTGTCTTATTGCGATCCTTGGAATTGCCATTTCCTCGTATGAATTGTTCTTTCACCTTTTCGAGTTCGACACGGTGTAGTGCTTCCCATTGGTTCATTCCATTTGCACGCTCGGGACTGAGCACTCCGAGAAAGGTGGTATGGAGATATTACTTGTTTAAGTAAATCTCTTGATTTCGGCAACGGATCTTTTACGATTATCTCGACTTGATCGCATTTCTTTGCTTTCCCCAGGTGACTTAGAGTCACTTCCAATCATGGATGACTCTTCCGTCACTTCAACTTGAGACTTGGCTTTTCTCGAGTTGACTTGACCGATACTCCACTTAGTTGTATCTCACCGCTTCTTGAAGAGAGTTCCCGTCTACTCTTCTTTGCCATACTCGGTGTCTCACAGCAGAGTCTTCCTTCCAGTCTTGATTGTCTTCTTGCATGTTAGGGCGTAGGCGACTTAACTCGGCTTGGCCAACTCTAATTGTTACAATGCACTTTACAAAGACAAGAATTGGGGTGCCAACTTTCTATTCTAAGTTTTACATGGCATTCATCAAAATCTAAATAATAAAATTCCTAACAATTTCCCCCTCTTTGATGATGCCAAAACTTAAACCATTCAAAAATGCAAACAAAGAAAGATACATACGAGATAGTGTGTTGACATAGAATGTATGCGCATAATCAATTCTTTTATTGATCATATCATTCTTGTTCTTTTACACAATTGTTTACAAGGTGTATCAGTACATATTTGCCTACACGTAAAAGTAAAGAATTTATAGCTTTATTACGAAGACTTACATTGTATGTATTTACATAGTGAAATACACGAAGGGTTGGGCAAAGAACACTTCATCTCCTTCGATGTCTCCTTCTTTCATCTTGTTCAAGATCTTCTTCTCTTCTTCTCTTTTTCTCGTCGTCAACCGCCTTCTTTTTCTTTTCATATGTCTTCCTGGCAGCCTTCATCTTTTCTTATTCTTTCCTGTCTCTCCTCCCATAGCCGAGTTTGTCTCTTGTTTTTCTTCTATTCTTTTTGCATACTCGGCGTTAGTTTTAGCCACTTGCAAATTTGCCACTTGGTCAAGCCCCCAAGAGATCCCTCCTTTCTTTCCCGGATCTACGTATTCAATATTCTGGGCGAGGCCTAGGTCCAAGCTTCTTCCTCCACTCATCGCTTCTTCCTCTACCTGGGGCGATATCTTTGATCGGGGTCTTCTTTCTTTCCCGGTGAGTGACGGTATGGAGTGACCAGCAGAGCGATCGCGGTAGGTCGTCGTCGCCTTCTTCTTCACATAATGTGAGACCATTTTCCCAAGATAAGTCCCAAGCTTGAGCCATAGACATATTTGCAAAGTATCCCTCGGATTCGAGCGTTTTAAATTCATCAACTAATTGTGGCTCTGTCCGACATCGAGATGGCATAAATGTCTCATCTCTTTGGAATGCCTCCGTGTTCTTTCAAGATGTTCATAACTCGGGCATCCATTCTTCCTTCCACTTCCTTCATCCCCGCTTCAATTGTTTTCTCTTTTGACCATAGATACAAAGCAGAGTGTTGGAGTGGCAGAGTCACTGGGAGTTTTTTCGATAATGTCGTTTGTGACAGGACCTCGTTGAGGGGTTTGTGCAATCATCAAGGTCATATCTTTTGATCCTTCCCCCTCAAAGCAGATTTTTCTTTCTTCGTTTTAACACTTCCTCATCTCGATTTTCCTTCGCACCGCTTGCTCCTTCCTTTTCAACTTCGAGATCCCCTTGCGCTTTAGGTATTCCTCTTCCCCTTTTTGGCTTCATCAAAGGAGAGAGGAACGCTCGGAAATAGACTTGCAAGTTATGGGGAAGTCAAGCCTGCCGATAGTTGAGTTTTGTCTCGAGTCTGGCTGCAGAGTATGCGGCACGAAATTGCATCGAGTAGCGTTGGACTCTGCTTGAAATCGCTTCATCTCGGCCATGAGAAGGCTGAATTTTGTATTCATGGTCTCTTCCAAACGTTGTAGATCACTCTTGTTTTGCTCACGCAGTTAGCCTTAACCTCGGCAATGTGAGCTTCATGCATGTGCTCAATATGTTCTTTCAAACTTCGTTTTTGCATCAAGCATTTTCACTCTCCATACCAGCGACTTGTTGAACAATGTCCTGAAGTATCTCACTTGTTCCACACGCATTGTTCTTCTTTGTTGCCACCATTCCCCGATCCGGATGTTATGCCTCTTAAATCACATGTAAGGTTGGCATCTCTCATTGTGTCGATCGCATGTCCAAAGAGGCTCGATGCCTCTCCATCCGTTCAACCTCAAAGCCAAATAGTGCCTTGAACACTTCTCGAACTTCACCGGCTGATTCTTCTCCATTGCGGTGATGGCCATACATCATCAAAGTCATAAGCACTGGAACAATGGTACGAAGAGAAAACGGGAGCTGGTCCGTGATAGCGTGCGCGTTCATTCTCGACTCTTCATGGAGTTCGGTACCTCCAGGGAAAAAGGAAAAGATTCTATAAAAGATTCATCACCGCCAACCGGGATCATTCGATGATGAGCGGTGCGCGTGAAGTTCTTTTGGGAATCGATCCTGCGCAGCCTTGAGGAGCCTGCAAATGGTCTCTTGTTCGGTGGGTTTTGTTGTGAAGTGGTCCCGGATTTATTTGAGCCACTGCTGTCAAACCGTTGGTCTCGGTGATTTTTCCAATTGAGTAGGCGGTCCTCGGCCTTTATCGGTAAGCGTCATCGGACGATGATGAGATTTCCATTGGTGGCTCATCATCAAAATTAAAGGTTTGACGAGTAGTCTTGGGATCGACTTGCTCGTGCTTGGAACATCCGTGAGTCTTTTAGATTTGTCACGGGGATGACTCTACCTTCTTCTTCGCCTTCGATTCCGAAAGGTGACATCAGGATTATCCTAGGAATCATGAAATACGCTTATCTCCTTCTCGGATGGGTCGATGATAGCAGGAGGATGTTCTCTACTTGCCTATCTTACCCCGGGAAGTCTCAACCTCCTGTGGGCCTTCATTACCTCCGGCGAGTCTCTCTACCGGCGAGGCCTTAGTCCTCCCTTTCGGCGAGTGTGTGTCACTGTCTTAGGGTCTTCTGCGGTGGCATCCATTGGAGTCTTAACCCCATGGATTGCACTTTCATCGCCCAGTGTTAACTCCAGGGCCGTTCCATCTCAGTGCCTCGATCGCCTCTTCAGCGGCGTCATTAGCCTTCAGAGCGGTTGGCACCTCACCGAGACGATCTCAACTATCTCGAGCTTCGTTGATGGCAACTTCATTGTTCTTCTTTTGTTTGTATTTTCTCTACTTCGCCTCCTTGATTCGTTGTGGAGTCATCGCAGCATCCTCCAACCTTGCCGCAGCGGTGGAGGAGTTTCCCCCCTCGGTGGCGCACCGGTGAGTGACTTGAATGGGGTCACTCGTCTCCAAACTCCCGGCTGTTTCGATTGATTGTTCAGCCATTGGGGCGGTGGTAACACACCTTCAATAGGGGTTGGCTCATTGGGTTCCCCACTATCCCGATTTCATCGCCAAGTCCCTATCGCTTTCTTCTTCCGAGTGAGGGAAGTGGTGGCAGCAACAACGATGGCGATTTCTTGAACCACTCCCATTGGATCAATTTCGTTTGTGTTCGAGGACTCTCCTGGTCCCTCCATCGAGTCTTTGCTCGTGAAGGATTCTCGGATTCATGCAATGCTTGCTTTGCATTTGCAACTCTTCTATAGCAAAGAAAGATTCTCCAGGATCCTCATCGCTATCGAGAGGACATCAAGGAGAGGATGTGTGTGTTACGTAGTGTGGAGATAGGATGATGCTTGCCTTCTCACGTGCCTCGGCCTTCCTCTCGCTTGCTTTTCTTTCTCCTTGTCCTTGTAGATCTGCAGGATGTACGTGCGATTGTCTTCATCCAAAGGCAGGAGTACACAGTGGTCGACCCAATGAAGCTCAACAATTCCTCTTCTTCTTCTATGAACTCGGCCGTTGGAACTGTTTCCTGGATCGACTCAACTTCCATTTCCTCCACTCACGCATTGACGATTTTGGATGTCCGGGTAAGGTGGAGATAGGATCATCACATCACTATCCGCTTTATCGCCTTCTTCTTGTGTTTCATTGTGTGGACTACGATTGTGTCTTCTCGGTTGCCTCTCACGATCGCCTTGACAGACTTGGTTGTTTCATCAATTACATCCGGAGACTCTACTTCTCCAGCTAGTCTCCGATATCTGCTCCGGTGAGTGGCCGACTCACCCGGTTTCTCAAGCTCGGAGTGCTTGACAATTCTTCTTCGTCTCCTAGTTTGTACCGGAGGGATTTTGGTTCGAGAGACGGTTTCTTACGAGTCTTGGGCGGGGGCGGGGCGGTGGTGTCTTTTTTCGAGGAGTGGCCATCTTGGCTTCTCGTTCTCCTCCTTTTGATGATCGGAGAAGGTATTTGGGAGTCCTTCTCGACCGCAGGGCTGCGAGCGGGGAGACACATTTCTTTGGGCGGGGAGCATGTTTGGTTTTCTTTCTTTGCGGGGCGCGATCTTCTTAGCACTGCAGGGGCAGCTTTCTTTTCAAAGGTGGGGAGGAAAAGCATTTGTATCTTGTGGTCGGTGATTCCCCTCACTCGTGTCGCCTCTCTTGGCGTAAGCTCTCTTATGTGCGGAGAGAGATTGGCTCAACATCCTCTTGTTAACATGGAATGCTTTCCCATGTCTAAGAGGGACTCCTTTCACCTCCATTAGCCGGCCAATCACTAGGCCATATCCTAGGGATCCTCCAAATGAGCCATCTTCCTTGAAGGATTTGTTCCCACGTTCGGGCAGAGTCGATGTAGACAAACTCAGGCCATTTATCTTCTTTTCTGCGATGATTGCGGCCATTCTGATCGGCTTTGCCTTTGATAGTTGGTCAAAGCCGCCAAATTTGATGTCGATACATTTGGCAACTATGTCCAATGACTTGTGATAATCCTCCTTCATCTCTTGTTTGTGTGTATACTATTTTATCAAAGACACGATCGGGCTTGGCTATTTCTTTCCAAGCATCGCCCAAGTTTACATCAACCGTTAATCTCTCGATGCTCCTCTGTGGTAGTGAGCAATGTTCGCCAAATCCGCGAGAGATAGTCACCGCTTTCCGTGAGCAGATGACTTTATTCCTTCATCGTGAATCTCGGCATTCACGTAGAATTGTGCGACCTCCTCCACATATGTCATCGGATATTCTAACGTCGTAAACGGTTTGGCCGGGACGTTTCCAACTTTTCGATTTTCTTCACTAGGGTGTCATCGGACCCTGTTTCACCATTCCGTCGAAATCCACCGTAGAGCCGGTGTGGATTTGCTTTCCTAACTTGGTAAAGTCATAAGTTGGTGCCATTTTTCAGGATTATATCAAGAAAAACTCGAGAAATTGATTTGAAGATAGATAGGGTTTAGAGAGAATTTTTGCCTTTGCTTTTGAGAGAAAGAAATGAACAGTTTTAGAAGTGTGAGAGAGAAACGGACGAAAATGGTTTAAATATGGTTTATGAAAGGGCGTGCGAGTGGTTTTTGAAATGTGATCGAAATCAACGGCTTAGATTTTGCACGCCTATTTAGCATTTAATGTCTCGTATTTAATGCGGCAAGCATTTATATCCAATCATAAGCTTGGTGTGCGACTTTATGTCCGTACACATCATCATTATCTTCGACGTATTTCTTAAAACATTCCCGCTTAGTCAAAACGATTGCGTTTTTGTCATTTTGCTCATAAGTGACTCGGCTTATCCCTTAGCCGATTTAACTCTACTTCTCACGAGTTCTCTTAGTGACTCAAATTATTAGTGACTTGGTGTAGTTGTCTTTCCGATCTGGATTGATTCTTGGTGATTTGTGTGTTCGGCTCTTTTTCACTTTTTGTGTTCCATTTCTTTTCTTTGAGTCTTTTCAAAGTTAACTCACTCAATTAACCCTAACTCATGTTTGAGTTCTTCAAATGTTGACTCACATAATGGTTTTGTGAAGATGTCGGCTAGTTGTTTATCGATTGAGATATATTCCAGGATGATGTCCTTCTTTTCAACGTGATCTCTTATGAAATGATATATGACATCAATATGCTTTGTTCTTGAGTGCAACACAGATTTTGAGTGATTGCTATTGCACTTGTGTTATCACACATGATTGGAATTTCTTTTTCCTCAACTTCATAGTCTTTCATTTCTTTGTCTCATCCAAAGGACTTGGGCACAATGACTACCCGCAGCCTATGTATTCCCGCCTAATTTTGTAGAGGTGGCTATTGAATTTTGCTTCTTGCTAAACCAGAAATCACTGTTTCTAAAGCATTTGACATGTGCCTGAAGTGCTCTTCTGTCCACTCGCATCCAAAGATAGTTTAATCGAATAGCCAATTAGCTTGAATCCACCTTCCTTGGATACCATAGGCCTACTTCTGGCTTCCTTTCAAGTATCTCAAAATTCTCTTAGCTTTGTCATATGGCTCTCTTTTGGAGCAGATTGAAATCTTGCACATACACCTACAACAAAAGGTGATGTCCGCCCGCTTGCCGTGAGATAGAGCAATGATCCAATAAGTGCTCAGATCTTGTTTGATCTACAGGCTTGCCATCCGCATCCATGTCCATTTTGATCGATGTATTCATTGGTATTTTTGAAGATTTATCCTCCATACCAAACTTCTTCATTAAATCTCTGGTGTATTTTGTTTGACTTATGAAGGTTCCTTCCTTCAGCTGTTTCACTTGGAGTCCAAGGAAGAATGTCAGCTCTCCCATCATGCTCATTTCAAATTTACTTTGCATGAGGTTTGAAAATTTTTCACACAGCTCTTTGTTTGTAGATCCAAAAATGATGTCATCCACATATATTTGAACAAGCAGTATACTCTTTTTGTCTTGAATTCTGAAAAGTGTTCTATCTACTTTTCCTTTTGTGAATCCATTTTCAGTTAGGAATTGTGACAAGGTATCATACCAAGCTCTGGGTGCCTGTTTCAATCCATATAGAGCTTTCTTGAGTTTGTATACCTTATCCAAGAGTCTTCTGCTCAAATCCTGGAGGTTGTTCAACATACACTTCTTCTTCCAATAAACCATTTAGGAATGCACTTTTTACATCCATCCGATATACAATGAAATCCTTGTGAGCAAAGATAGGCAAGAAACATCCTTATAGCTTCCAATCTTGCTACGAGGGGCAAATGTTTCGTCAAAATCTATCCCTTCTTCTTGGCAATATCCTTTGGCTACTAGTCTTGCTTTGTTTCTTACCACAGAACCTTTCTCGTTCATCTTATTTCGAACACCCATTTGGTGCCAATAACATTTTGATGTATGGGTCTTTGCACTAATTCCCATACTTTATTTCTTTCAAACCGATTCACTCTTCTTGCATAGCTTGAATCCAATGTGTGTCGTCCAATGCTTGTGACACGTCTTTGGGCTCTATTTGTGAGATGAAGCATGTGAACATGGCTTCTTGTTGAGTTCGATCTTGTTTTGACACCTTCTTTTATATCTCCAATTACAAGTTCGTGGATGATCTCTCGGCCATCTTACATCGGGTTGGAGTGAGTTATTGGATTGATCGACTTGCGGTGTGTCGATGTGGTCGACTCTCTCGTAATCACTTAGCCGCAAATTTTCCAGTTGTTTTTGAGATTCAGCAATCTCATCTTCTTCTCGAATTGATAATCCCGACTTGACTTCAACATAGGGACTCTTTCGTATGGTTGGATGATTGACTTATCAGTTGACTCTTCAATGTCTTCTCCATTTACATTTGGCTCATCGAATATCACATGAATGGATTCTTCGCAACCATAGTTCTTTTGTTGAGTACTCTGTAGGCTTTGCTTTTTCGGTGAGTATCCTAAGAAGATACCTTCATCGACTTTAGCATCAAAAGCCTTTAGATTGTCTTTGCCATTGTTGTGGATGAAGCATTTACATCCAAATATTCTCAAATATGCAACATTTGGTTTTCTTCCAGTCAAATCTCATAGGGAGTCTTTGTCAATTTGTCTATTTATCATACATCTGTTTTGGGTGTAGCAAGTCGTGTTGATTGCTTGACCCAAAATCTTTTTGGTAACCTGTCTTGACTAACATGGTCCTTTCCGCTTCTTTGAGGGTTCTATTCCTTCTTTCTCGCAACTCCATTCTCTGTTTGTGGAGTTCTTGTCGCCGATAGTTCATGACCAATACCATTTTCAACACAATCTTGAGTTATTATTCCATTGACAAATTCAGTTCTGTCCGATCTTATTTTGATAATGGTTTGACTCTTCTCGTTTTGAATCCTCTTCATCAATTTGTGGTAGTTTTTGTAGAGTTTCTTTCTTCTTACACATGAATATTGTCCATGTATATCTTGAGTAGTCATCTACTACCACCAAGGTGTATTTCTTTCCACTTATGTTGGTTTGGTTCCACTGGGCCAAATAGATCCATATGAAGTAGATGCAATATTCTTGTTGAGGATGGGTATGTTTTTTCTTTGAATGACGACTTGATTTGTTTTCCTTCGACATGCGTCACATATGCTCTCCTTTTTGTATATCGAGTCCGGTAGTCCTTCCACAAGGTGACTTCTTGCCACTTGTTAATTGTTTTGAAATTCAGTGTGACTCACCTTTTGTGCCACACAACTTGATTCGCTTTCTCTTTTGCTAGTAGACAGTCTTTGGGAGTTGCGATTGACCAATCCACTACATACATATTTTTTCGTCTACATCCTTGCAAAAAAAACTTCATTTGATTCAATATCTTTGATTTGGCATATACCCATGTTGAATCCAACATTGTAGCCCTTGTCACAGAGTTGGATCGATGCTCGATAAGTTGAAGTTGAGTCCTTCAACATATGCAACATCCGTGATTTCTAATCCATTCCTCTTGATGGATCCAATGCCTCTTATTTCACCAGGAGCTTCATTTCCTCCAAATATCACTTTTGCTCCTTTTACTTCCTTGAATTTTGACAGATTTTTCTTGTTTCTGTCATGTGTCCGGAACGACCACTGTCCATGTACCAGGTTCCTTGGCACTCAGTTGTTCCTTGAACTCGCAATCAAGGAAATTAAGTTTTAGGTACCCATACTTGTATGCGGGTCCGAGGGGTTAGAATTGTAAGATGATCCAACCAACCTATAGCCAAATGATTTGACTCTAAGGGGTTGCCATCTATCAGTGCCATAATCATAATTAATCCTGGCAAATTGCTTGGGGATTCTAGGTTCATACAAATTGTCTCTTTTGTCGTATGCCCGCATATGTGTTTTAGCAATTGCCTTCCTTGGGTAATTGTGGTGTCTTTGAGTGTAGTGCCTAGGTGCATATGTGTCTTTGATGAAAGCTCTTGTACTTTTGGAATGGCCTTTTTTGAGTTCTAGGCCTTTGCCATTTGGGCTTATATTCCATAAGTTTATCGATAGTTTACATTATTCCAATCAGCTTGGCTTGGATATTTTTACCATTCCCATCATATGTAGTTCTCTTATAGATTTTTTGGGATTTTTGGTAGCTATGCTTCTTCTTTACAGAGTAATTTTTATTTGGAGTTTCTTTGAGGAACTCGGTGAATCTCTTCTCATTTGTCCTTTCGGGCGCTCTCAATCATTGTTTTCCTTTTCCTTTATAACCAAGGCCGCGTATGCTCGTTATTGTGCTTTGGAGTGAATGTGTGTGCAACATTTAGAGTTTTGGATTTTTCAGACTCTTCATGGCTTGAAGATCCTTTTTCCAAAATTACTTTTGAAGTTTGACATAGCACAGAGGAGTTAAATCCTAAGCCTGTCTTGTCTCCACATTCTCTTTGACTCATAATAAGATCATCCAATGATTTAGATGCCTTAGTGAATGAGGCAATAACATTCTTGAGGTCATTCTCCTCTTTTCTATAGCAAAGCGGCAATTTTCGCTTTATTAATTTAGCATTTTCCTTTAAACTTTCATTCTCATCAGCTATTTGACTTAGAGTACTCAGCTCCTTAGTCAGCTTTGAGTTTTGACTTTTGAGTAGGCTGTTTTCCTCATTCAATAGTGTGTGTGAGGATTTAATGTGTTCAAAATCTTTCATCATTTTGCCTAATGAATCATAAAGATCAGTGGGTGATGAAGTGTGTGTGTCATGATCACTATCACTAGTGTCTCGAGTTTGTTGAGTTAGATTGTACCTCATCTTCTTGGTCAGGTTGATCTTGTTCTTTGGCCATCAAGCGGATCGGGCTTCTTCTTCGTGAGTCACTTGAGTAGTCGGCTTCTTCTCTCTGAATCGGTGTCTCTCTTGACTTGGTTGTTTCAAAGTGATCTCTGCAGACCATCATTGCCTTTTTCCTTTCTTGTCTTCTTCTTACTCAAGACCTTCCTTTCTTCTTCATCCCCGTATTTGTTGACTACAGGATATGGACGATCAATGGCATAGTGACCTGGTTGTCTGAGTTCAGCCCAGAAAGATATTCAACCTTTTGATCAGCTCTTTCCATTCTTGGATTGTCAGCCCTTTGATACTCAACTTTTTGATGATTTGTCTCTTGGTTGGCCTATCTTCCCTTGATTTGGAGGAGCCGAGTGTCTTCTCGGAAGATTCACCCTTTCCTCTCTTGTAGTTCTTATTAAAGAACTTGTTGAATCTTTTAACCATCGGGCTATTTCTTCCGGGTCAATGACTTCTTTGACCTCGACTCTCTTCACATCTTTAACAATTAGAGCAGTTGTTTTGGGTACAACTGCCTCTTCCTCGGTCTTTTCTTCTCGGCTCAAACTCGTAGGCTTTGAGGTCCGAGAATAACTCATGGTTGGATGTCTTTGATAGGTCCATGGAATGTCTCGGTGCCATGACCTTCATTTCCCATTCGGTGGAAGACTTTTTAGATCTTCATACACATTTCTTCTCGTGTATATTCCTTTCCAAGTGCTTGATAACTCATTTGTGATTTCGTGAACCGAGCATCCATTGATCCAGGTTTTTCCCGAGATCATTTTGAAGTTCTCAAATTTTCAGACCACCGATAATTTGTTTTCTTTGATTTGCTCCGAGCCTTCACAAATCAATGTCACTTGTCCCATTTCTTTAGCCGTTTTGCATGATTTGACTTTATTGAACATGGCTTTGTCAAGGTTTTGTAAAGGATGTCATTGGCTACATTGTCCAGGTTGTATCTTTTTCTGTCATCATTTGTCCACTCAGTTCTTGGTTTTTCAACCACGACCGGTCAGGGAGCGACATCTTCTTCTCCTTGTTGCAACTCTTCGTGCACTAAATTGTGTTCACCTTTAAGATTTGCAGAGGCCCATCTTCTATCACTATCCACATCTCATCATGTAATCGATAGATGAGTCCGCATACGAATTTTCCAATCATCAAATTCCGCAATAGTGAACATAGGGATGCGTGTCAAATTTGCTTCCATGATAATAACTTTTAATGATAAAAAGAGTTAGTACTAAAGCAGACTTTGAAAAGTTTGGAGACCCTTCCTCCAAAAGCTTAAGACTTGGTTCGATCTTGAACCTTCCTACAATCCTTTGTGGAATGTAGACCCTTTATTTTCAGTATTTTCCTCTTCAACTGATTGAAGTTATCTTTCCTTCACGGGTAAGTGTTGGATTGATGTTCTTCGTAGTTTTAGGCTTGAGGATTGAGAATGTTTTGATTTTCTAATAATTGCTTGAACGTCTTTGGTTTGATTCTATCTCTTGTGTCACTTGTCTCTCGTTTCTCAATTAAACTCCTCGGCCTTTTATAGTGATCTTTCAAAAATTTGCCAGTTGAAGAAGAGATAGGCTAATTTTTTAAAGTCACTTGCGTCGTTGGCTTGTCTTGTTGCGAGTCTTTGGAATTGCCATTTCCTCGTATGAATTGTTCTTTCACCTTTTCGAGTTCGACACGGTGTAGTGCTTCCCATTGGTTCATTCCATTTGCACGCTTCGGGGATCGAGCACTCGAGAAAGGTGGTATGGAGATATTACTTGTTTAAGTAAAATCTCTTGGCAACGGATCTTTCTGATTATCTCGACTTGATCGCATTTCTTTGCTTTCCCCAGGTGACTTAGAGTCAGCTTCCAATCATGGATGACTCTTCTGTCACTTCAACTTGAGACTTGGCTTTTCTCGAGTTGACTTGATCGATACTCCACTTAGTCGTATCTCACCGCTTCTTGATAGAGAGTTCCCGTCTACTCTTCTTTGCCATACTCACTGTCTCACACAGAAGTCTTCCTTCCAGTCTTGATTGTCTTCTTGCATGTTAGGGCGTAGGCGACTTAACTCGGCTTTGGCCACTCTAATTGTTACAATGCATTTTACGACAAGAATTGGGGTGCCAACTTTCTATTCTAAGTTTTACATGGCATTCATCAAAATCTAAACAATAAAATTCCTAACACATTTGAATTATATGATCAATAGTTTAGATTGATTGGCGTGTTTGATTTGACGCTCGAGAGAGGTAATTGAACGTCTAGCCATAGAATAGCACAACCTAGGGTTTCATAGAATCGAGAGATTTATGAATCTTTTGAAGCCTGTGATAGAATATTCATTGAGCGTATTAGGGTTTAATTTATGATTTTTATAGAGATATCGAACAGAAATTGGAACCTAGAATCACTTGGCACTCGAGAAAGGAAGTGATAAACGGTAGGAATATTGGCTTATAGATTGATAACTTGTGATTAATAAACTGGATTGAAAACATAGGGGATAACTAGGTGAAATCAACCCTCTAGAATTCATCTTCTACGTGTTTGATTAATTATCTGAACCAATTTTTAGTTTAATTTTAGTTTTATTTTTAGTTTAATAAATCCTCCTCTCTTTTTGAATTCTAGATAGAGGTAAGCTATTTTAATTATATCACTTAGTATAAAATTCGATAACAATCCCTGTGGAGACGATAACCCTACTTTCAAAACCTATACTAAAACTTGATACCGTACGCTATGTAAGAATTTTTGCGATCAATGCACATCTTTTTTAAATGTTCAATATCATTTGTGAGCGATTGTTTTTCGATTTCAAGAGTACGGACTTTTGTAAGAGTAATAGCATGAGCTTTATCAAGAGATTCATAAGAAGTAAACAATTTATCCTTTTCAATTTTAAGCTATTTATGCTCATTTTTCAAAGTCTTGTATTTAACAATCAAATTTTAAAATTAATTTTACAATTCATCAAAATCACATTGCAATTCATCAACTAAGGAAGAAGTTGAAGAGTTACAATGTACCTCTTTATTTTCATCGTATATGGCCATAATACCATGTTTGGTTTCTCATTCCTCGTCGGATATGGCGAATAGTTCATCCCAAGTTTTAACATCCGCATTTAGAGCCTTCTTTTCGGAAAAGGCTTTTCTTATTTTGTTCCTCATCCGCTAGTTTCGGGCAATTGGGTATGTAGTCCCCAGATTTTCCGCATTTAAAACAAGAGTTGTCTCTCGGCTTTCTTGCCTTATATTTTTATTCACAAATTTTGCAAATTTTTGGACAAGGGCGGCGGTCTCCTCATCATCTTCGTCACTAGCATAATATGAATTATTAGAAGAAGATGCTAAGCCTTTAGAAATATTTTGCATACCCGTTTGAGTGGTGGATGGTTTGAGATTTTCATCTCATTGAGAAAGACTTCATAAATGAGGAGGTTCCCAATGAGCTCATCGAACTTGAGTGTTTCGAGATTTTGTACTTCCGTAATAGCCATTACCTTTTTGGACCATGAGCCGGGAAGAGCGTTCAATACCTTAGTCACCTTGTCTTCTTCGGAGATGACCTTCCCGAGAGCAACAAGAGGATTGACAATGTTGTCAAGCCTTTCCACCATTTTTGATATGCTTTCACCATCATGCATATTGAAATTTTCAAAGTCTTTCACAAGCATTGTTTTTCTTGCTTGCTTTACTTTCTTTGTGCCCTCATACATGGTTTCTAATTTTTCCATACTTCATGTGCGGACTTTATTCCTCTAACACGATTGTACTCGGTGGCGGTGAGTGAACAATGTAAAATATTTAATGCCTTACCATTTAGAGAGCATGACTTCTTGTCGTTGTCATCAAATTCCTTGAGTGTCTTTGGGGCCGTGGTACCATCTTCTAATTTCTTGGTTGGTTGGTCTATTCCTTCAATAACTTCCAAATATTGAACCCGCACCCTTGTAAAAACTCCATTCGGTCTTTCCAAAATGCATAGTTGTTGGCGTCGAATAGTGGTGGTTTGTTGATGGATGTGCCGGTAATGAGATAGCCTTCATTTGTAGCCATGGATCTTTCCTCTTTACTCGCGATGTGGAACGAGCTAGTCAAAGAGTTTGGCTTTGATACCACTTGTTAGTCCAGTGGTTACGATAATCTAGAGGGGGTGAATAGATTATGCCGATTTTCCGAGTTTTGCCCTCCTTTTCGAATATTAAGATGATAGCAAGAATATAAATGCAGAAAATAAACAACACACAAGAATTTATAGAGCTTCACCCCACCTAGGGACTATGTGCTCTACCACCCCAGTATCTCTGGGATGAATTTTGAAAAAGAAAAAGAATTTTACTAATAGTTACCACAACTATTACACCACCACCTTTGAAGATCACCACAATGTTCTTACAATACCTTCAAGGAGATTACCACAATCTTCCTTCACCTATGAAGAGTACCACACTCTTTCAACACCTATGATCATCCAAGTGTGTTCTTACCATAATAACAACAACAAGGATATCTTGTTTTGGATGATTGACAAAATTCAAGATTACAACTCGATAATGAAGTATACAAACTTTGAGTGCAAGTGTAATTAAGAATAAAAGTCTAGACCTCAATGTGCAAGTGCAAGAGCTTAGACTATTACAACAAGAAATATGACAATGAGAAACAAAGTGTTTGCTTGTATGTATTTGCTTGTGTTGTTTGTGTTGGGTCTTGTTGCTTGAATGCTTCCTCTATTTATAGGGGAGGTCTTGGATTGATTTTCATACATAGGCTCCTTCTTGGAGTTTGATTTCTACAAAAAAATGCAATTAAAATCAAGATTATATTGTTAGAATCAACCCCCTAAAATGAGAAAAAGTTGTTTGCGAGGCTCAACGGACGGTTTCTTTGTCAAAAAACATAAGGCGACCGGTCGAATAGAAACAAGGGTCTGAAAATATTCCCACAAAATTACACAGGAGGACCAGTCGATAGGGCGTCCGACCGGTCGACCCCTGCTTGGACCGGTTGGCCCCTTCAATATTACAATACAGAGAGATGGCAGACATTGAGCCTTCAGACACCGGTCGACCACACCGATCGACCTCCTTGCAAAATTGGTTCATCTCATTTCTGTTTCAAAACTCAACTTCAGACACGGGTTGTCCTATAGGGCGACTGATCGAACACGAGACAGAAGTGTTGTCTAATTTTTGTCGAAAATAAACTTCAGAAAATACTCCAAAAAATTAGTAAAAATATTTTAGATCAATCGGGAGTATTTGGACAACATTTAGAAACGTTGTTTTGGTGTAAAAACACAGTTAAACAAAATCATCAAAATCATGATAAAAATATTTATCTAACACGTGAAGCATTGGAAGCAGCTTTGTTAGAATGGGGGGCATTCAAAGATGTCTCCTCTATCGACCATGTTTCTTCCATCTCTTCTCCCTCTGTCAATTTTTCTGATCCTGTTGATTTTTTGCATAACAAATTAGGATGTAAATTCATTTACATCAGTGCTTTTTTTTCTGCTCTTGTTGTGTCGGGCTATTGTGGTGTTCATTATGATCAAGTGGGCAATATTTTGAAGGTTTGGACAAAGTCTAGAGACGCTTCTAATGGTCTAGTTGAACTTTACCCTGTTGTTTTCACTGTTCTTTCAGAAGTTGTGATTCACCAATGGGGAAAGTTTTACTATCATGATTGATGTGAAGGAAATTGTCAAGAATCTCAACCTCAAAGCAATCCTCTACAGGAAGTGGTTCTCAATTGCCAGAGGCATCAACTAGATGCTTACCTCTTATCTGCAGTGCATTTTTGTTTTTGTTCCTTCTAGATCTATGCTGTTCTGTTGTAATTTGGCTTTTAAAGCTATAATTAGCCCATCTCCTCTGAATGGTGCTCTGATTTTCCAATTGGAATCCCTCTATGTGACCAATTGGACATCATAGGCTAATTAGCCTTTTCTTTGTACTAATTTTTTGAGTATCTAATACGATCTATCGTTTCGAAAAAAAAAAAAAAGAAGATGGCTTGCTGATTAAGTTTAATTTGGGTCTTGTTTGGATTATTATGTTATGTTATTTGTTGTGGATATGGTGATCTATTTATGACTTAATAAGCACAATATCTTTATATAGTGAAAATATTTATTTTTAGTACTAAAAAGTGAAGATTTAATTAGTCCAACAAATAAAAGAAAAAATAAGAAAACTGAATTTTTAAGTGCATTTTCAAAAACAATTCGCACAAAAATAATAAATCTAGAATCAATGAAAACAAAATTTCAAATAAGCACTAATTTGTAATTACTCCATCAAGAAAAGCTCATTAATGCTCATAAAACTACAGACATGGTAGACGAAACGAAACAATTCAATATTTGCGTTAATGCCTAACTCTCAACTATATTTACTAATTTTTGTTGTTTTTTAAAGAAAAATTATAAACGTTTTTCCCAAAAAAAGAAAAATTATAAACTTGAAAACAACCCATCAATTCTATTTTTCTTTCCTTTTGGATGAGTCCAAATTAAGATCAAAATAAAACTGGCAGCATATATTTGAAATTTGAAATTCAAAAGGTCATTATGGGTCCCATAAAGCCGTTTTTCGCATATAATTCGATTTTTTCTGACCTGTTTGCTTTTTCCTTTAATTATTTATTTATTTAAATTTGGGAGAGCCTTATTTTTCCCGCCTATTAACATTTAACATATCCTTTAATATATAAATCCAAAGAAGCCTTTCTGTGTCTTCTAGTTTTCCATCTCCGTCATCATATTCAGAGAAGTTCTCGTTTCTCTTTCTCTCTCTCTCTCTCTCTCTCTCTCTCTCTCTCTCTCTCTCTCTCTCTCTCTCTCTAAGTTTTTGTTCAGAAGAAATCTCAGTTGCTATGGAGGATTCTGCCACCAAAGACCAATCCTCTGCCGCTGGTAATTGTTTTGGAGAATTATCTAATTTTCATTTTTTTGGTAATTTAGGGATGTATTTTTGGTACGGTTGATTTAAGCAGCGCTTCAAATTTAATTTTATGAAGATCAATATGAACGATTCTCATGATTTTATAGTTATGTTTGTTTTTTGATCTCCTGTTTAATTCTGCGAGTAGGAAGATCAACCTCAAGGCTTCTCCGCTATCCGCTCCGATCTGCTACTAAATCGAAGGAAGAGAAGCCGCCGCTTGCGGACTCCTCAAACTCCAACTCCGCCGCTAAGAGGTGCTTTTGTGTGTGAAATGATTAGATATTGACCTTTTAAGTGTGTAATTTAGTCTGAGATTTATCGAATTTCTAATAGATTTTACTTTTCAGTTATTAAATGTTGTGATCTAATCACTGTTTGGTTCTCAGTTACCTTTATATTTCGAACCAAAGTGAATTATATTTCAGGATTTAATTTAATGTTGATTTAAATTGAGGAATAAGAAGGTTTACCGAGATAAAATATGTTTGTTGTTCTGATAAGATTTGAACAAATTCCACAATATCCTTTTTTGAGGACTCTTCTACATCAATTCTGATTTTTGAACAAAGGGGATTTACTTCCAGAATTAGGTATTTAATATTGTTTGTATCAGTATGCTTGTGTGACTACTTGAGACCAACAAAGTAATTAAAGTTAAGTATGAACTTAATTCTATTATTCATATGAGTTATGACAGTGAAATTTATTGAATACTCAGCGCATCCATATATTATACCAGAGGAAATGACAGAAAATTGTTCCTTCCTCTGCCCTCAAAAGACTGAAACTGAAAAGTTTAGGAAAAAATGAAGTCTTCCTTTTTTTCTCTTAATATCATGTTTTTCTTGTATGCATATACATCTACATATTCAATATTTTCTGTATATGAATGGACTGAAATTTATGCTTTTATGCAAGCATGAGTTTCCTTTCTGTGGTGCTGGCACAAAGAGTACATTATTTATTGATGGGTGCATATTGGCTTTGTTGTTAATCGTGATGTTTTTGTTTAGGGGAAGGCTTGCATCTAGTGTGAGTAAGAGTGTTGGTGTTCTTGAATTTTCTGGAAAGGAGAGGTCTGCTAAGCCTCCTAGACGACTCTCGGTTCCTTCAAAGTCAAACGCCACCCCTGCTCCAAAATCTTTTGGCAATATCACTCCCATTTCTGAGGCTAGATCAAAGAGATCTGCTGTCAACCAAGGAAAAGGTGATACACCTGGTTCCGATGTTTCCAAGTCGTCTAATCGGAAAAATTCAATGTTCTGTCATCAGCATCTTATTGGTTGTCTCAGATTAAGCTCTCTGAATCTGCTGCTAAGCACTCAATCTCTCTTGGTTTCTTTAAGCTTGCTTTGGAGTCTGGATGCGAGGTACGGGAATAATATTTAAGCTACTCAACAATCTATGTTGTCAAGGATTAATCTATATCTGCGACTCTTGATTAAAAAATATTAAGCTTACCCAACAGTCTGTTTTTTTTTTTTTACCGCTTTACTATGAAAATCTGAATATTGCTTTTGATTAAGTATATGCTGGAATACATGTAAGCATTGGTTACCCTGAGGACATGTCTTAAAGTACCAAGACAAGCAAGTGAACTCTTTTTTTTTTTTAAGTTTTATTTTGACACATAACTGCTAATTAAATGCATGGCTTTGTTAAATTGGTAAATTGCCACAAATGCTCACTATGATTCAAAAATGTGCAGCCTATACAGCGAATGAGCGATGAACTAAAGTCATATGTGCGTCGCCATGACCTTCCCGAGCTTGGAGATACCGTGAAAGAACTGTTTGAGGGCTATAAGATTTCTGAAAACTTTGAGCCGTCACAGATATCTGGAAATGGTTCTCAAGTGCCTACTGAAACCAATCAGTTATCTGATGACGATGTTCATAGCTCGTCGTCTTCCATAACGGATGCTGAGAAGCTGAAGCCAAAGTCGTTGGACATAAATGCTGATGAAACTGAGGAAGTCAAAAAAGCAAATAATGAAACTTCTCAAAAGGATGATTGTGTGAAGACGACTAAACGATCAGTGCCCAAGAGGGCTGCAAGCTCTAAGTCTGGTTCTGAAGTTAAGGGTCGCAGTGTACAAAAGAAACCTCAAAAACCAGTAAAGCAGGAATCAGCCCAAAATAAGGACAAAGTGAAGAAACAGGGCAAGAAATCTGCTCGTGGAGAAGGTGATTATAGTGAGAATTTTAGGACATAATAATATTTTTGTTTTTGAAATTAGTTTTTTGTATTCAAGTTGGTAATTGACTATTCTGTTACTGTTGCAGGGCCTATTGACTCACCACCAGAGGAAGAAGCTCTTCAAGAAAACAAAGAAAACATGGTGAATGATTTTCTTTAAAGTCATTCTTACATTCTTTATCACTGTCTTCATTTCAATAATTTGGAGTAAACCTGAGCCTAAACATCTTCTATTATGGCCATTTATAAAAGTTTCTTGAGTTTTTCTCCACCTATATGCATATATTACAATTGTGCATTTTTTTTTTCATTATTTTAGGCTACATCCCAGATGGCAGAGGTCGCCGCAACAGAAGCTTAGACAAACCAATCAGTAACAGAACTCATGTTTGGTTTGGTCTTCATTTTTAGTAGGCTTTTTTCAATTGTATAGGCTAGTACAGAATAGTAATGTGGGCGTATGGCTGTTGGTGTGGTGTGTGAAATTTGCAACATTTTGGTTTTTCTGTTGTTGATTGGTTTTTCTTTTGTGACTTGGGCTTGTCTATATTTACACACTTATAATATCATTTCAAGTTGTACTTAATAGAAAGTTGGGAGATCAATGAGGTCTGAGTGTTACTTTTGTCTTGTGACCCCCTGAGATGGGCAAGGAAATTGCATGGTCATACTATTTATGAAAATGCAAGCCAAACTGAGATTTGGTTTCTATGTTTATTTCAATCCAACCAAAGGTCACATACTCACATATATAATATCCTCCTGCCCAGTGCTTACAGTGTATGTTTTGGACAAGAAAAACATTATTACTACATATTCAACTTCTGCAGACTTGATTCCAAATTGTCTTAATCATGTGTCCCCTTTTGAGTTTTCCCTTGTTAACCATGTTAGGAAATTACGGACCGGAACAAAACCATGACAATAGTGATGCGAGAAATATAAAGGTAAAATGACACGAATATTTTTACGTGGAAAACCCCAAATAAATTTGAGGTAAAAACCACGGGCAAGTGTAGGAGCAATTCACTATAAAATAGGGATTACAACACTTTCTCTCTAAATACAATGAGATAATTATATCACACTCTCTCTTGAAATAGGAGAAAACCATCACTCTTTAAATGAGGAAATTATTGAAAACAAGACCAAATGAAAATGCTTGAATGATTGTTTGGTTCTCTGGCTTTGCCCGAGAGGCCATTTTATAGGCAAATGAAGATGTAACATTTCAATTGCCTCATTAATTTCTCCAACAATCTGGTTGCAAGATTTTCTAGAAGTTGGTTGCATTTACATAAATGCAATCCTCTCACCTGTCTCAATTGCCATAAGTCCAGCAAAAGTGGTTGGCCATTTGACTTTACTTTTCACATTCTCCCACTTAAAGTCAAATTATGCAATCCTTTCATTTGTTCTCTACACTTGCCACTAATGTTGCTTACGTTTCTGCTAGACCACACGAGGATCTCGCACCATTCAAACTTGTCGTGTTGATTGGTTTGGTCATGCAATCGCAGTTCTCATCAAGTATGAATCTTTTGCATATCCACACTTCCATTTTCCACTACTTCTCGAACGAAGTGATATTGAACTCCAATATGCTTTGTCCTGAATGTAAGGTCGATTCTTTGCAATATGCAAAGCACTGATTGTCACAAAACAGAATAATCTTTTCTTGTTTGTGCCCGAGCTACTCCAAGAACCTTTGAATCCAGATCGCTTCCTTGCAAGCTTGTGTAGTCGCCTTATGTATTCTCTTGATTGTAGATAGAGCTACAACAAGCGATCCGCAATTTTGAAATCCGACTTACGACTCCTCCCGCAAAGTGTAAACACATAACCCGTAGTGGACTTTCTTTTATCCGGATCACCCGCAAAATCCGAATCAACATAACCCCGACAAGAAAAATCCGATCCTCCATAACATAATGCAACATCCGAGGGTTCTCGATGTACCTCGTAACCTCTTCAATGTATCCCAATGCTCTCTACCAGGATTCGCCATGTATCGATCGATCGCTTCCCATCGCTTGCGCAATGTCCGGGTCTTGTGCATATCATAGCGAACATTAAACTCCCCATCGCCGATGCATACGGACTCGAGACATTTTCCTCTCTCGCTTCATTGCTAGGACACATACTTGAGGATAACTTGAAATTAATAGGAAGAGGGGTAGAAACGGCTTACAATCTTGCATGTTGAAGCGTCGCAAAATTTTCTCAAGTAGTTTTTTCCGAGAAAGCCGATCTTCCTATTATTTTGCATCTCGGTGAATCGCATCCCAAGAATCTTGTTTTTGGTCCCAAGTCCTTCATATCAAACTCCCTAGCCAATCGTGCCTTCATTTCTTGATCCGATCTTTATTGGGGCCGCCACCAACATATCATCCACATACAACAAAGAAAATAATAAAATCATTATCATCAAACCTTTTGTAGTACGCACAATGGTCCGAACTAAGTCTCGTTGTAATCAAGGCTCATTATGAAGGAATCAAATCTCTTGTACCAACACATCGGCGCTGTTTGAGACCGTGACAGAGATTTGTTCAACCCGCAAACCAAGTTCTCTTTGCCTGTTTTCAAAGAAACCTTCTCACGGTTGAAGCATATAAATTTCTTCTTCAAGCTCTCCATGAAGAAACGCAGTTTTTACATCTAATTGCTCCAGATGTAAATCAAATGTAGCACACATCGCCAGGACTACCCTCACCGTCGTGAGTCGAACCACCGGGAAAATATCTCATTGAAATCAATGCCTTCTTTTCGAGCATATCCTTTCACCACCAATCTTGCACGATACCGCTCTACTTGATCATTGCTATCCCGCTTGATCTTGTAGACCCATTTATTACCAATGGCTTTTCTACCATGTGGTAACGGTACAAGTTTCCAAGTTTGATTTTTGTGGAGAGCTTCAATTTCTTCATGCATTCATTGTCATCCACCGAGATGCATCCGAGCTTTTCCAGCTTCATGGAAAGTTGATGGCTCTCCATCCTCCGTTAAAAGACAAGATGCAACATTGCTCTCCATAACATACTCCGATTGCCAAGTGGCGCGCTTTCTCTCACGAGTTGACCGAGCGTCTTCTTGGACATCGACTCGACTTGTTCTTGTACTCTCGTGCTCGCATCGTCTTTGCTTGAGGAAGATTTTGGATCTTCATTCTCAGAAAGGTTATTTTCCACTAGACTGTAGTAGTCTCCTGGTTCTCTTTTACATCACTACTATCTCCCTTGTATTGTAGTTTATCTTCTGCAAATATCACATCTCTGCTGATGACGACCTTGTGGGTAGTGGGATCCCACAGCGATACCCTTAACTCCATCAAAGATACCCCAAGAAGATACATTTTCTGGACTTTGGGTCCAACTTCGTTCTTTCTTGGTCATTGTACATCACATACACAGGACTTCCAAATGTATGTAAGCGAGAATAATCAGCGTGCTTACCAGTCCACATCTCCGTAGGCGTTTTCAGATCAATCGCAATTGATGGTGACCGATTGATCACATAACAGGCGGTTTTGACTGCCTCTGCCCAGAATGTCTTGGGTAGACTTGCAGTTCTCAACATTGCTCTTGTCCTTTCTAATAAGGTTCTGTTCATTCGCTCTGCCACTCCATTTTGTTGAGGTGTGTACGCCACCGTAAACTGTCTTTTGATGCCTTCTTGTTGACAGAAAGACTCAAATTCATCACTTGTAAATTCTCCTCCATTATCAGTCCTTAGACACTTGATCTTTTTCCCAGATTCAAGTTCTATTTGAGCTTTGTAAACTTTGAAGATTGAAAATACATCGGCCTTTCTTTTGATAGGATACACCCAACATCTCCTGGAGTAATCATCAATGAAAGATACAAAGTATCTCGCCCCTCCTATGGATGATAACGGTGCTTGCCAAACATCAGAGTGAATCAACTCTAAGATGCCCTTACTCTTAGATGTTGATCTGCCGAACTGTAATTTGTGTTGCTTACTTGTAACACAATGCTCACAAAATGGTAATGATACCTTTGTAAGACAGGTAGTAGCTTCGCTCAGGAGAGAGAATCTTCAACCTCGTTCGACATGTGGCCAAGTTTGTGATGCCACATTATCGTTGATTCTTTCATCAACTCCGCAATCGCAATGTGCTTCTCCTTCCCGCATCGTCTCTCCTTTAAGCATATACAAATTCGCAGCCGAAGTTTCTCCGCCTTCATTACTACAATCGCTCCCTTCACGATCTTCATGATCCCATCCTCAATACGAGTTTTACATCCAATATCATCCAATTGTCCCAAAGACAAAAGATTCTTACGTAGGCCCTTCACATGTCGCACTCCCCGAATGGTGCGAATTGTACCATCAAACATTTTTATTTTGATAGTACCAATACCAGCAATATCCAAAGCATGATCATCCCCCATAAATACAGATCCTCCGGAGATTGATTCGTATTTGTGAAACCATTCTCCGGAGGTCATGTGCCATGTTGCTCCCGAGTCTAATAGCCAGACATCAGAAAATAGTTTTCTGCCTTCAGCGTTTGTTGTTGCTTCGCCGTATAAAACTTCTCCATTTTCCGAGATACTTGCAACATTCCCTTGAGCATTTGATGACTCAGGGTCGCCACTCTTCTTACTCCAACAATCTTTCTTGAAGTGTCCTCTTTTTGCCACGCTTGTAGCACTTGATGTTCTTTTTACTCCCGGATTTTGATCTACCATGATTTTGACTCCCATCGAGCTACGCCCGTGGATCTTCCTCTCACCACCGTCAAAGCTTCCGCTTGATGCGAACATCCTTGTCTGTCTTCTTTTTTTTTGCGTCGCTTTCTTCTTCTAGTATAGCGTCGCAATTTCATCAAGACTAGATAGTCCGAAAGGACATTGTTCGTCAAGTTGATGATGAGTTGATCGCACGAATCGTAAACTTTGGAGCAAAAGTTCCAAGACGTTCAACAACTTCTATTTTGTAACCCATTGAGGTGAGTTGCGAAAATAGAGTATTCAAGATGTTGATATGGTCGACCACCGAAGTGGTTTCCGTCATACGAAGAGTATACAATTTTCTTTTTAAGAAAATCTTGTTGTGAAGTGATTTGGCCTCGCATAATTTTGTCGGTGTATCCCATACCTCCTTTGCCGCCTTCTTTCTCCGCCACACTAGATAAAACTCCATCGGCTAGTGCTAAATGCAGATCAGCAATTGCATTGCCATCCATCTCGTTCCACTTGGCATCGCTCGGTGATATCATGCGCACTGTCTCCAATTGCCGCCAAGCAATTGTCCTTCCTCAAAATAGCCTTAATCTTCATTTTCCACAATGAGAAATTATTCCCATTGAACTTCTCTACATCGAACTTTGTCGTCATTTTGTCCACTCCCGATTAATTTTTCACTTGAATCAATTTCACTATTCACGTGAATAGTGCGTGAATAGTACCCCCGTGAACAAGAACCCTAAACCAACGGCTCGATACCACCGTTAGGAAATTACGGATAGGAACAAAACCATGACAATAGTGATGCGAGAAATATAAAGGTAAAATGACACGAATATTTTTACGTGGAAAACCCCAAATAAATTTGAGGTAAAAACCACGGGCAAGTGTAGGAGCAATTCACTATAAAATAGACATTACAACACTTTCTCTCTAAATACAAGGAGATAAATATATCACACTCTCTCTTGAAATAGGAGAAAACTATCACTCTTTAGATGAGGAAATTATTGAAAACAAGATCGAATGAAAATGCTTGAATGTTTGCTTGGTTCTTTGGCTTTGCCCGAGAGGCCATTTTATAGGCAAATGAATATGTAACATTTCAATCGCCTCATTAATTTCTCCAACAATCTGGTTGCAAGATTTTCCAGAAGTTGGTTGCATTTACATAAATGCAATCCTCTCCTGTCTCAATTGCCATAAGTCCAGAAAAGTGGTTGGCCATTTGACTTTACTTTTCACAAACCATGAAAGATTAAAAATTCTCGTGAGGATGATGTTTTCCCTTTGAGTTTTCCCTTTTTAACCATGATATAAATTCTAAGAGGATGATGTTTGAGAGCTTATAGAATATCAAAGGTGAGATGGTGATATTTTTAGTATAAAAATTGATATTTATCTAAATACACTCATTTAAGTTTATTTAGACAAGTATGACTTTTTATTCTAAAAGTATCACATTTTTACACAAAAAGTATTACTGTCCCACTGTCTCATGGACTTTCACCGTCTCACTTAAATTTTTTCATTGAAAGATTAAGTTGTTTTTTTCAATGTTGGGATCTCTCTCTCTCTCTCTCTATATATATATATATATATATATATATATATATATATATATATCTTCAAAATAAGATCTCAATTTGTGATCTCTTTTAATTTATGACTCTTCTAATTACAAAATTGTCATTACTATTTGGGAAATTGCCCTTCCATCTCTTCAAAATAAGATCTCAATTTGTGATCTCTTTTAATTTATGACTTCTAATTACAAAATTGTCATTGCTATTTGGGAAATTGCCCCTTAAAAATACCCCCAAAGTATTAAAACTTGATTTATGGACATGCACAACAACTGTCCACTTCATTGCCTATCTAATGACCTACCTCACTACCCACCAAATTCTGTTTGAATAAAAAATCGAATTCGTAATTTTATTTGCATATTTCAAGAACAATTACAACTACACTTTCATTTTCTATTCTATATCTAACAATATCAATTTATGCACGTTCTAAAAATCCTTAAAATTCGGTCAATTTACCATTTTCAAATAAAATTTACTCAAATTCAATTAAATATAATGAACACTCATCAAAACTAACTCGACTAGGAATTTTAGAACAAATATAATTTGATATCATTAGATATAGTATAGAGAATAAGCATATAGTTATAATTGTTCTTGAAATTTGCAAAAAAAGTTGCGAATTTGGATTTTCCTTCGAACATAATTTGATGGGCAGTGAGGTAGGCCATTGGGGTGTAGGGGCATAAATCAAGTTTTAATACTTTGGGGCATTTTTCAAAAATACCCCTATATGAAGGAAAATTTTCCAAATTTCACTTAAAAATGCCCCTATATGAAGGGAAAATTTTCCAAATTTCACTTACTATTTCAACAATTTGTTTTGAAAATATGATGCTCTAAAACATTTTATAAAATATAGAAAGCTTATAAGATTTTCTAATAAACATCAAAAATGCCCCTATATGAAGGGAAAATTTTCCAAATTTCACTTACTATTTCAACAATTTGTTTTCAAAATATGATGCTCTAAAACATTTTATAAAATATAGAAAGCTTATAAGATTTTCTAATAAACAGCTTAGTGGTGTGCGAGGGTTCGTTATTTCCACGATTATCTTTCGGGTGGACTGAGAAAAATAGATAATTTCGAACATGGAGCGTGCAATCGCCGTGCACTGACATATATTTAAGCCCAAAAAAGGGAAAAAATGGGGTGAGAGAGGCTCGAACTCTCGACCTCAGGATCACTCAACAAAGCTATGAGACCTACGCGCTAGCCAACTGCGCCACCACCCCTTTATTTGTTTTATCACATCCAAGCCATTTTTCTCCTTGGTGGTATGTATATAATATAAATATATATAATATTAATTCGATTGAATTAATAAGGATGGGTAACAATATTATAATGTAAGATTGAAAATCATAAATATATATGTCTTATTGTTTTAGAAGTTTTTTTAAGCAGGAAACTGAGAACGAGAACTGAAAATTTTCCAATAAAACCAAGTTAAAACATAATATAAAACTGAAAAGAATGATTTAAAATCACAAGCAAACACGGAGAGGGAATAGGTAAAGACAATGAATTTTCAGACCATTTAAATTAATGAGGAACATAAGTACATCTCAGATATAGTACCACCGGATATATACCTATCATTCTATCAATTATTTCAAGAATTTTTTCTCACTTCCACCACAATATCTACCATTACATCCCAACAAGCTTGTGACATGTATCTTATCATAAGCAGCCACAATCGAACAATTTCGCCCGAGAACCTTGCTTTATAACCCAGGTTACTAATCCCATAATCCCATCAGGAGAAACGGACGATTTCAGCATTGCCTGTTAACCAAATTCTACAATCATTATGATTGGGAGGCCGTTAGAGACTTGAAAATGGCTTCGCCCAATTCTTGTTTTCTCAGAAGCCTACTCGAGGGTTCAAATTTTGAACCTAAAGTACAATGAGCGTCTTCCAACTCTGCCGATCTCAGCAGAAACTCGCTACCAACTGCCTCGATAGTTCTATCAATGAAGCTTGACCTTGATATATAGTCCTTCATGCGGCATATAAACTCCAGATGATCCCTTGCCTGAACAAAAAGAACAACGTAAAGATCAGAAGACTTGTAACACAGATCAAATTTGCATCAATGACATTTTCAGTATCTACACAATTTATGCTGCAAAATGAATAACTAAGCGAGCAGCATATAACTCCATCTTTGACTATTTTAACTTCTCTTCAATTCAATTAGAGACGGCTAAAGTTGGAGGCAGTGATTTATGCCCCGATTATTAAGCTTCAATATGTTGGTCTTCATATTAATTTGCACTCATCTGGCAATTTTCCATAAGTGTCATTAATGTGTATGCTTATAATACCGATTATCTCCCATTACTGGAAAGATTTGCCCCAATTCGGTTTTGCCTGACCCAGCAAATCACATGACAAGTGTATTATGATTGGTGAGAGCAATCTATCCAATTCCAATTACAAAAAAACTGTACACCAATCACATGGCAAATATTGGATTTACTAAATTCATATAGGCTAGAAAATCACCCATTACCTAATGAAAATGAGACTTAAGGATCAACTGAATCTAAATCTCTAAGCACATGACAAAATTCTTTATGCATTGATAGTGGGGTGTATGGTTTACTTTAGTCTTATGGCTATCCTCCCTATTGAAGGTGCCAAGGAGAATGCGTAACATTAGTATATCTCAAAATCAACTGACTCTATTGAACACATATTAACAGCTACAGAATATGCAAAAGAATAACCATGTGCGCCACACTTATTTACATGTATATTGAAATTATGAGAAGCACAAATCTTGAAAGTTAAGCGGAAATCTACTTAGTTTACAGAGACTGCAAGGAATACAAGAATGACAATAAAGAAACAATTTCACAGGTATACATGGAAAATAACCAAGTACAAGCCCACCTGCCGATATTCAGGAGCTCGTTTTGGCAGTTTGAGATAACCCATGTTACTAATCTCATAATCCCATAAAAATGATGTATGGTGGACCCACCTATTTTTGGTAATAGACTCGCATTCCCTCCAAACTTGCGGTCGCCAAGCACGTAATCTGACAGAACCACAGCAGTACAAGAAGCATAATCAATCTTACATTGAACTCAATAGTCCTTATTTTAATAAGATAAATGATTTTCCTACGGAAGCCTCCAACTTCCGAACTTAGTGGTAATTGATTAGCTGATTTATAGAATGACTTTTCATGACAGTTCGTTGACGTGATTTTACCCTAGCAGAAATTATCAGGTGACATAATTTTCTCGCGAGATTATCGACTAGTAAGGAATATAATCACAAACATAATGACTGCAGTGTCCTGGTTTCCATTATAATTATGAGGAGGAAATGAGCAAAAGGGACAAGGGTGATGCTTACACAAAATTAAAAACCATTACAACAGAAAAATGTGTTCCTTGAATTTTCACTTGGTGAATTACACTTGGGTTAATTCATATTCAATTAAATAGATTGGTAAACTACAATGAAATTTAGTTTACTAAATTCACATTTATTGAACTGTAAATACTCTATAAAATGATAAATTCTTAATTTAATGATTAACCAACACCTCTTTTAACTAGACTATAAATTAGTAAAGGTTTTACTATAAGTACAAATGTCCTTTGATGGTAAGCAAATCAATATAAAGTCAATATCTTATTTAAACATAATGTCAATTTTCAAATTTGATATACACCCGTTAAGCTAGTACAGGATCAGAAAAGTAGATTAACAACGAGCTATAGCAGGATTACACAAAACATCATAGAATACATACCATTCTCGCGAAGCCTGAAATCTCCAATTCCTTGGAATACTTTCTTATATAATAGGCTGCTCCATGACATGATAGGCTGAGGATATGATTGTAAACCAGGAACAGCATCCTTGTTGCATATAAAGGTCACGAAAATTGTGCCCTGATCAACAATAACAGTACCACCTCCTGTGAACCTCCGAATGACTGGAATATCATCTCGTAAAATAGACTCAATTTCAAGAAGTTCCTGAGGTTTCCTAACACAAATATTCATGCAGCGCCATCAACTTCTTGAGCTAATTCTATATATATATGTGTGTGTGTGTGTAGCATGAGAACAAGCTAGTTCTTAATTATTTGATTAATCTTAAATCTCCAATATTCCAAGACCCAAACCATCAACCTCAAGCAAGTAATAATATTAGAGAGGGCAAAAATTTGTGTTGACCAAATTGCAATTAAACCATCATTATTGTTTCTTCAGAACTGAGAAGGATGGAGTCCAATAGAACATTGACTTATGCCAAAAGGGTTTCAAATAACATCTAATTAAATCAATTTCAAACTTACAAAATAAAATCTAATACTTTAAGGACTCATCTGAAAATCCACAAACCTTCTGCGAATTCAAAACATAAAGAGATTTCAGCAATAGACTGAAATTCCTATCCAAACCCATCTAATCCAACAAACGAATTACGCAGGTATCGATTCCCAGATTGAGAAACTCATCAAGTAGCACAATAAATATATCATGTTAAGTAGAGGGGCGATAAACTCTAGAATGAGAATGTTAAGTTACCCTGAGATACCCATGACAATAGTGGGGTCGATTGTTCCATCATTGATGATACACCAGTTATCAGATGAGGTCCTTAGCAATCTCTCCTCCAAATGCAATTGCTGTAGAATGGGCACTCCTTTTAGCCTGAGAAGTTTGATTAGGGGCAACCCTAGATCTCTTGTTTGAGATACAGCCATCACTGCCAAGGTTTTCTCCGGAACGGCGAGTTTTTGCGATCCCGATTAGCCGACCTCCGACAATCTGTGGTTGAAGGGTTTTAGGATCTGTTTGCTTTTTCCATGATACTTGTAATTTTCTGGTGTTTTTGTTCTTGATTGATTTTCGATTGTGACTTATTTTAAGTTGTTGGAAGGTAGTGTTAAAAACGTTTAGTCGGGTGGCAGATTGGCAAATATTAACGCCGATTTCAAACTTTGGATAGGGTTAGATTTGATATATAAGCGTAACATGGTTAGTTATTTAAAGGCCTAATCGGAAGAAAAATTTAGGCGATTATAAACTAAACTTAAAATTTTCTAAACTAAAAAATAATTAATAAACAAGATTTCTAATGTTAGAAAGTCAATGGCTGTGAATTGTGATTAGATATATACTTGTGTTTTGCAAATTTTCTTTCTACTAAAAAATAGTGTGAAAAAAATTGTGAAGGAGAATATGAAGTTTTTTTTTTGCAGATGTGAATGAATATGAAGTGAAAATGTAATGATGAAAGATGATGTGATATAAAAATAGTAAAATAATAATTGAATATGATTGATAGTTAGAAATATTCATCTTAAGAAAACAAAACATAAAGAATAGTAAATTAATGGGAGAATCATTCGAAAATGTGTAATAGTGATTTGGTGTTTTTGGAAAGTGAGTAGATGTAATTGGTGTAAGAAAAATGAAAGTGGTGATTGGTGAATAACATAATACTTTTTGAAAATTTTGGCGAACAATCACTTTTTTGGATAAAAAAATCTCTAGCAGAACACACGAAAAAGAAAAGTGATTTTTTTTTAATCCAAACACAACACATGGTCATACTCATTACACTTTCATTTTATATTTGAAATATTCTTAAGTGGGTTTTCTTGGAAGTGAGATTGAAATTAATTTCCATGTTCCTCATCCAAGCAATCACAACAAATATTTTTGTTTCTACTTATGTTAATTAGCAATCCAAATCAGACAGCATTATTACTATCTAAACAGCTTCTGCAGACTTAAACCAATTTGTGTTTAAGTTTTAACATCCCTTTTAAGTTTTAACTATCAATGCATCTTATAAGAATTAAAATTGGGGTCTTTTGTTTTTAGTTTTCCCTTTATATCCACCAAAGATTGGAAATTTGTCAACAATAAGAAGGTTTACCACAAGAGACCAACCAAGTGTGTTCAGGCCGTTGCGCCACCAACATGAAATTGAGAATAATAAAAATCAAGTCAAACATATTACTACTTAAATTTGTTTAATTCTTTTATCAAACTCTCAAAATAATGTTTGGAGTTAATCAGATTTGAGGCGAATAAAGTTTAATGAAACTGAATACAAGTCTAGCAATAAAAATCCATATACATACATATATATATATATTTTAATTAGCCACACAAGCATCATATATATATATATATAAAAAATTGACAGCATCCAGTGTTCTTAAGCATGCTGCTAAGTAACATAGTTCTCAGCAACAATTCCAAAACAAATTAATGCCTTGAATACTGATTTACACAATACAAAGAAACAATTACAGAAATGCCCCAACCCATAAATTGGCCAAAAGAGTTGTTACCCAAGGGGCAAATAAAAGTTGTATCAGGCTTCCAAGTGCCTGAATTTACTTACCCACTCTATGAGCTCACAGGGTTAATCGGCCGTCCAGCTTTGCTCCACAATTTCTCTAACCCTGCGATTATACTCTCGCTTATTCTCACTGAACATTCGAGCAGCTTCAGAATTTGCCGGAGAATTTGGATTCGGTCGCACAACAATGACTGTAACAGTAACAAAAACGTATATCAATTATTTTTTCAACAACAATTTTGTAATTAGCAATCGAGATAGCCCACATAAATAAATACAGCAACATAGGGTTGATGAATTACATAATCCAATTTAAAAATGATATCAGCAACTTTTCGTTTCATTTGATTAACTATGAAAAATATATCCCACCAATTATGAAACAATTAATGTCTTCTTCCAACTATAAGGGGATTACATGCTACACCAGATAGTCCGATCATGGCCTTATGGATTATCCACCTCTAAATCAGCATACATGATTTGCCAACAAAACTGGACAAAAGTGCAGCAATATGTGTTACAGGACACTCTTTTCACACTTTTTTGTGAAAACAAACTTTAAATGTTCTGTAAAACTATGTAACGAGTTGGTTGCTGGTCCTTGCTCTTCTTGTTGCTTAATTTGTTTTCCTTTTTAAATTTAGTGAAATAATTGCTTGTGCTTGGGAGTTTTTTTCTTCAGCAGTGATATTTTTGGAAAGAAGATGAAAAAGGAACCAGTAGCTGTGTAAAGAAGTAGCCAAAAGATCATCTATCTTGTTGTAGGCCATCTTCAATTAGCCTTTTTCTTTAGATGAAAAAGCTGCTTGGAAGAAGTACCCAAAAGATCATCTCAACTCTCCTTCTGCTTGATGCAGGGGAAGAGGCCTTTCTTCCTTTAAATCTCAACTTGGAGTGCAATAAATAATGATTGCTTGTGTTCATCCTAATTAGTCTTCTGCTAAGAGTGCATTCTATTTCTACGCCTATGGAGTGTTTGCAAACACTTAAAAAATCGATTGTCTCCTTTTGGCTAAAAATCACTTTTTGGTGTCTGCAAATGCCAACTTCTAATTTTGATTCTTCATAATTTAATCAGAATCATAAAGGCAGGGGAGGGGTGCTTTAGATGGATTCTGCTTCTGATTTGACTTTTACATACAAATAAAACACTTCTAAAACATATTAACCAAACACTCACTTTTAACTTATTCAACTTTTAGCTTCTATTTCCAAACTTCTATTATAGACCAAATACATGCTATTAAGTTACGTTGCAAATCCCTGGTAATTATATAGCCTGAAAAGATCTGAAAACAGCAGATTACATGAATTGTTACAATCTAAATTGAAACATAGCCTCCTAGATTCCCTGGACAGAATCCTGAAAGAAAGTTCCAGTTTTATTGTTTGATTGATGAACATGTTAAGGATTAAAACTTTAATAAGAAAAGCCTCCACAAGGTCCATGCCATGTATACAAATCTAACTATTTAACCCAAAGTCAACATAAAGCAAACGCCATGATGTCATAACTAACATTCTCTTTAAAGCAGATACCATCAACAAGAAATTACATGAACCTTTTACTCAGACTGATTAATTTTTACTTTAATAAAAATCGAGATAGGACCCCAAACATTCATCTATTCACAATTTTAAGCAACAAAAATTTTCAATCAACATGTCAGTAGTTTCCCCTTGTGATTTTAAATAATGCAGCATAACAGTAAAGTCACATACTTAACTCACAAATTAACTGTGTACCTGGATGGATGTAAGTATTGCTGCAACGTCGTATATAGGACTCCACTGATTTTGAAGGATGTCCAAACATATACTTCCATCCGCGTAAACTGGTCAAAAGGTTAAATTTCAAAGTCCATGCTCAGATTAAGCTAAATAATTGAATGATTGAAAAAAATTATGCATTGACTTACTGTTCGGATGGAACATTCGAGAAACAAATCGAACAGTTGGTGCCTTGTTAGGATAATCTTCTGTAAACTGTAGGGTCAGTTTGAACGTACCTGTCACAATCAAAGCATCCATGACAATTAAGTTAACTAGTACCCTGAATAATGATGAGATTAAAATAAAACACATCGAAGCACACAAGATATTGTGAACTTGTATAAACACAATGACAAATGGCTTCCCTTTCTTTTCCTTGTATAGGGCTTATATGTTGGCAAAATTACCTTTAGGTAATAGTAACCACTAACATTGATATCCTATGCAACATCATGATACATAGATAGTTAGCCATATATAATTGATAGGCTTAATAAGGGGCTTGAATGATTCATAACAAGACCATTTTGGAATGTAAATTTACATTCACTATATAACTTAAACAATAGTTAATACAAAAGCCAGCACCATTCAACAGAATGGCGGGGACCCAAAAGGGAAAAAATGATAATTGCCATAAGAAGAGCCACATTAGGTTGAAATTATAACAGAAGTATAACAACATAATATACAAGAAAACGAAAGAGTTAAATTCCCAAAATATGCATTAGTACTAGATTGACTCACCTCCATCCCAAGGTGTATCATCAGGACTGCAATCCACAAGAGAAAAGAAATCATAAAATGTCTTATCCAACTATATGTAAATGTTACCATGAATGAAATAATTAAACGAACATAAAATGAAACCGGAAAAAAAAAGGTCCTGCTCCATTTTGATGAAACAGGATCCTGTACTCACTACTCACCCGAATATGACGGCATTCCAGAGCGTAATATTATTGTCTTGTGGCGCGCCACTAATACCTGCAGGTGGGTCCTGCTGCAACCTCTTGAAGTCCCTCATCAGTCGCTTCCGAGCTGGAGTTGACATCTTAAATGCCTATAAGATCATAATTATTTATCGCATTGATTAGCACAGTAAGAACTAAAACAAGTTAATTTACTAAGGGTAACAACAACAAAAAAAAAGGTTTATCCTCCGGCCCGTGCCTAATCTACAATACGAGGTCAACTTAATTGAAGCAAGAAGCTCAGATTAGCAGTGCAACAATTTCTATTAGTTGAAACCCTAGTCTAAATAGAATTAACTATCCCAAAATACCAAATATTAGAAAATTTGAGATTAGGGTTATGTAGGGTACTCAGCTCTTGTTTTCAAACAGCTACAAATTCTAAAGAACCATTTCTTATTCAGGAAAAGTAAGTAATCAGCTGAATTATCATTCAATTACTGTGAAAGGGATAAAAAAAAAAAAAAAAAACCACGATTTCTCATATACTAGAAAGAAAAACCAGCAACCGAAAAAAGACCAAAATCAAGATTCTTCGCCATTTCTTTCCTCAGAAGACCTACTCAATTTACATATATTAAAGTAAAACCCACATAAAAGAATCATACATAAATTAACTTAATACGCATACTGAGTCTGAGAGATGGTTATTCGATTTACCTGTGAGTGTGAGGAGACCTTTCAGTGAAGTTTGAAGTGAAAGAAATAATACTGCAAAATATACTGTCACTCATATTTTCTGATCTCACTCACACTCATCTGGGCCATATCTTTAGGGCCTTAGGCCTCACACTGTTGATGTTGGCTAAAAAAATCAGATGGAATAATATTTTAGTGGTTTATTTTACAAGATTTAAAAGATATACACATTCAACCTTCAAAAAAATAATATATATAATTTATACACATTCAATAGTTTAAATAAATATAATTTATTCTAAATATTTTTTCATCATTTTTTTGTTTTTTATTTTCATTTTTATTTTTTTTATATTTGGAACAATAATATAAAAATATATATTTTTACGGTCATTTTCGTTGATGAATTAAAATTCAAAATATGTCATATTTTGAATTTCTTGATCTTACCAGTTAGCAGATCCATTTTATTTTATTCATGGTTACATGAAGGATATATTATATATATGGAGGTGGCAATTCAAAAAACTAAAATCAAATGCTCAAAAATAAATTAGGAGTATTTATGTTCAATGATTCAAATCGTAATTTATACGTATGATATTGGACTGAAAATTTTGGTTCTTTATCTTTCATTTCTAATTTTACAACAATTCAGTAATAATCCATTTGATTTTAGTTATAAATTTTGATTTACTGAATTGTACTAACTACTAAGTATTTATTATTATCTTTATATATATATATATTGATATTAAATTTATATACATTCTAACATGGACTTAGCTAACACCGCACATCAAGAAACGTTAAATTTAAGTTGGACCGCACCGAAAAATTTCGGTCTAGTTCATATAAAAAATTGAATTAAAATTTAAAAAGTCAAAGAATTGTCTTAAATTTGAAAATGTTAAGAATTACCTATTCAAATTAAGGTATATGAGTGGATAAAAATGCAATTGTTTGTTATCTACAGAGATATATTTCCAAACTTGATAATGAACAGTTTTTAGGAGTATTTTTTGAATGAATTTTTGTATTGAAAAGTCTATTTCATGATAATAATAGTTGTTTGGTGGTAATTTAGAATATATTTTGGATAAATCACTTATCCAAAAAGTTCATTCTAGAGAAACCATAATTGGAGATTATGAAAATTCGTAAAGAATTGTTGCAAGATACAACCTTCTTATTTGCCTTTTTTTTTATATTTTTTCAAATATTGGTCCGTCATTCACCCTGCCGAAACGAAAAAATTTCTGACCGCACTGGCCGGAAATCCTGGCTACGCCCATGCATTCTAATTTGTTTTCCATTTATACTTTTTTTGTTCTTTATTCTTATCAAAATTTAACTATTGATAAACAAAAATAAAATTATTATTCACCATTATTTTTTCGATATCATACTATTTCATTCAGATCAATATGCACTGCGAAATCTTGGTTTACCAAATTCTGATTTACTAAAATTTCTAATTCGAATTTTAATTCAATTTTACTAAAAAGAACACCCAAATGTAAAATATGGATGGTTGGAAGATTGTGTTTCATCCTATGAAGACTGATACAGATACGAGACATGGGTACGATACGATACGGGTACGAGGATACGACATATTCTAAAATTTTAAGGATATGAGTACGTCATATATATCTTTACATATAATTATATTTTTATATTATTATAAATATAGACGTACTAAGTACAATAAAAAAATCGTGTTTCAACATTAAAACAATAAAATTTCATGAATATTCAAATATAACATTTTTTCTCATTTATAAACATACAAATACAAAAAGTCTGACATAGTACAATTATAAATTTCGTACCTACTATATTGACAAAATTCAACAATTAATATCATATTTGCATAATATCATTACAACTCTAAAAAAAATATAGTCAATTTCTTTCTTTTTCAAAAGTTTGACCCCATAAATTATATTGTACAACATTTTGTGAAAAAGAAAGAACAAGATATGTGAACCCACTACTCCACCCTCCCAACCCTTCTCTCTCATTTTCTTCCGTCTGTATCTAGTTCCATTGTTTCTTTCATTTATAGAGGAAAGAATGAAAATTGAATGGTGAAGACTCAAGATGAAGATAAATTAAAGGTGCATAATTGATTTATGGAAGACAGAAGGATCGACACAACAAATAGGGGAAACAACATTACGGCTGAGGAGATGGTTGATAAAATCGCGTGGTTTTTTTTTTTTGCTATTTTGTTCTTTTCATCTATAGATCTACATGAAATTTTGAAGGACACGACTTTTCCATATGTAGATTTACACAAATTCTAAAAGGATACAACTTTGTTCTCTCAAACATGGGTGTCGGGGTGTTTTTTTCTTTTTCTTTTTTAAAAAATTTAGACACTTTGTGGATACGTATTTATACGTGTCCAAGACGTATCTATATTCGAAACACATCTGACATGGATACGTGAACTTGAGTGGGGTGTCGGTGCTTCGTAGGTTTCATCTCATATTTCACTGCATGAATGATTCTCACGTGTATACAACTTACCATATTTAAATCCCATAATTTATGCTTGAAAATTAATAGAAAGTTGTATACACGTAACAATTATCCATGTAGTGGAATATGGGATGAACACAATCTTGGAATAGAAGGTCCAATCCGTGTAAAATATAGCTAACAATAATAACTCCATGTGGAATACAATAATCACCAAATTTTTGTATGAAAATAGAGAATAAACTGATCCATAATTGAGATGGTTCAAACTTTTGGATTATCTCCCAAATCTAGACTAAAACACAGCACAAATTTTATTAGCCACACAAAAGCATAATATAATTGCCAGAGATCTGCAGTATGCTGCTAACTGCTAAGTAACATCATTCCCAGCAATAAAAGTTCATTACAATCCCAAAACAAAACAATGCATAAAATTCTAATTTACATGATACAAAAGCAACAATCTTACACCAAGATAAAAGCCCTAACAGCTTAATAGGACTCAAAACACAAATGCCACAATCACATAAGTTGGCACAACGATACATTTCGTCCCTTAAAGAACAAATTTGAGTTGGATTAGGCTTCCAAGTGATCTGCATTGATTTACCCACCAACTACGCGCCAAAGGGTTAATCTGCCGTCCAGCTTTGCTCCACAACTTCCCTAACTTTGCGATTGTATTCTCGCTTATTCTCACTGAACATTCGAGCAGCTTCAGAATTTGCAGGAGAATTTGGATTTGGGTCGCACAACAGTGACTGTAACAGTACAAAATGTAATTATCAAATGTTTTTAACAACTTTGTAAACACACACTGATAGAGCCATGTTGATAATTGCAGGAAGGTAGGAAGTTGGATGAACTATCATTAATTTAAAATGATGTCCGCCACTTTCTTACTTTTGATCAAAAGAAAACATATCCCCACTTATTGTAAAACAATTAATATATTCTCCAAAGCCTCCAGCATTGCTTTCTAAATCAGAAGTATATTCATGGTTCTCTTATTTTTCCTCTTTGGGTCAGCATATACATGATTTGCCAACAAAAACTTGCCAAACTGCAGCAATTAGGTGAATACTCTTTTCCTAGAAGATTTATATAACCGCATCTACCATTGCTCTTCGAGTAAATATAACAATATGGACAATCCAGCTCACATAATTCATTGGCTACCCTGTCTACCCTTGCCAAAGTGGCCTTGTGGTGCTAGCTCTAGCGAAGCTCAGGGGGAGAGCGCACTTTTAGGGGCTCTAATATGTTCTCTAAATCGTGATTTTAACGTTGGAGAGTGCTTCAGGTGTGGTAGAGAGTGGTCGATGACAGAGGTTGAGGGTGGAGATGTTGGCTACAGGGGTACGGTGGTGGAGCCACGGAGAAGCAAAATTATTGCTCAAATAAGGACATAAAGAGTCATTGGGTCGATGGATAAGAGGAACACGGTGATGGAAACGAATAATTAGATTCTTTCAAATTTAACAATAATATAAAGTAGGCTTGAGTTATTGACTTTTTAGTTTAACGCATTCATTGTAAAACGAAGGATGCAAATGAAATTTGAACCCGAGACAAGATGGAAAGAACATACTTAAATGAGAACAAACATACTTAAATCAGACTATACACATGCATAGACAGACAGACAAACACACACACACACAGAGAGAGAAGATGAGTTCAATATAATACATCAGTGCTTACATCAGCATTAAGTATTAGAATAAAGACAAGTAGAACAACATAGAAGGGCCCATAAAATAAATAACCAGGTGACAGAGTCCATTAGAAAAAGTTTGCATTGGTAAAGAAAAGTTACAAGCAATCATGGATGACATTTTAATGTGTTTGGATGACTTTAGATGACAGAATACACAATGAGCCAGTATATGAAAGTATATTCATTAATTTTACAAGTCATCAGTAACTTTCCTCACAAAAGCCTCAATCCAGCAGCTATTTCACATATTTTCACTTCGATTTCCAAAAGACTATGTTTTCTGAAATTTAATGGAGTTTACCTCGTACTCTCTGTCAATACAAACCACTACTCAAGTTGCATATCTTTAGGATCAATAATAAGCATCAAAAGGCACCAGCTTTTAACCCTCTAACAATGATTGCTCAAAAATTTAATTTAAGAAGTTGCAGATTTTCTGAACTTACTGGAAAACTCACACTTAGAACTATAGCTACCCAAGTAGATGCGTTAACATAACAAATCATAATCCTTACCAAAATTCAATTGCGTCAACTTAGATTGGAATAAGCAAATCAAAGTATCTTTCAAATTGGATACATGAATTGTTATGATCTAAGATTCTAAAGTTCAAAGATAAGCAAGCTAACATGCAGGAATCAAGTATGAATTGTTACGATTTAAAGTTGAAAGACAAGCTAGAGACAGATTCCTAAAGAAGTTCCCAATTTGTCTTTTGACTGATGAACATGTTAAGACTTACAACCTTAATAAACAAGGTCCCATGGGAAAAGCCATATACACAAATTGTAGCAAGTAATCAAGACTACGTAAAGTAAAACCCATGATTTAAGCAACACAAAATGTCAACCTACATATCAACAATCTACCTTTGTTATTTTAAGTAGCACAACACCAAGAACAATAATCACATGCTTAATTTAAAAGATAGTGTTGTACCTGGATAGATGTAAGGATAGCCGCGACATCATATATAGGACTCCACTGATTTTGCAAGATGTCCAAACATATACTTCCATCCGCGTAAACTGATTACAAGTTTAAAATCAAAATTCTAGTTCATTTTAAGCTAACAAATCCAATAATTGAATTTTTTTATGCCACTGTCTTACTGTTTGGGTGGAACATTCGAGAAACAAATCGAACAGTTGGTGGCTTGTTCGGATAATCTTCTGTGAACTGGAGTGTCAATTTAAACGTACCTGTTACACTCAAAGCATAAGCCACGAGGTTGAAGTTGCCTAGTATCATGACTAATGAATAAGATGCTAGGGCAAATATCAAAGAGCCAAAAAAGAAAAAAAAAAATAGCTTGTATAAACGGTAAACCCAATGAGAGCTGGCTTTTCCTTTCTTTTTCTTGTTTTCATCCTTTCCTTGCCTAGTGATTGTGGGAAAAATTACGAGGGGCCCAAACTGCATCTCATTTTTGGGAGTGGTGTGCAATTTTGACATACAACATTAAGTTCTCATGCTCTTAGTCTTATTTACGAAGCCGCATATGGCATGAAAAAGCTCAAGGCTCATTATGACGTGAATCTAAGAAAAGAGAACAAGAAAATGGAAGCAGACAGGGGCGTTTCCTCGCCACCCTAAAATTTTTGAAAACTAATTATTTATATGTACATTTTATTTTAAAATATTATTTTTTAGTACTAAATATTTATTTTTTATTGATTTAGCCCCCCAAAATTATTTAGCCCCTCCAAAGTTACGGGTCTAGCTCCGCCCATGGAAGCAGAGTATAAATTTCTCTGGGGACATATTTCTAATTGTTCTTCCCATAAAATTCTCCCAAGTCAAGAAGTATGCAGATCTCTAGAAGCATGTCTCAGCATTATGCTTCCATGATGTCAGTTGCCTTCTTAAAAAGTTCAAAAATCAAAACAATTTACCCATTTTACTATTGTGTTACAGCAAATCATCTTTGCAGCATATGTAAATGGGAAATAGTTGCCCCTGGAGCAATGGAGAGCATCCCAAGGCAATTAGCTACTATCATGAAGTCTTATCTTTCAAATATTAAATTGGCTGAAAATATTAATGATTATCTGTTACATTCTATCCAGCATAATCAGGACAAATAGATACTGGAATGTAGAATTAAGGGCTCAATTAGGGATAGCACGATTCACATAAGAGTTCAGCAACATTTTCATTTACTTTGTAATGTATATTTACATTCCCAATATTCCTTCAGAAGAGTGTTCGACACAAATCCAGATCACAACAGAACATTGGGGTCCAAATGGGGATAAAAAAACCCGTTGGTGTACGAAAAGCCACCAAAAGTTTATAGGAAGAGATCCAAACCTTATGGCCCCACCCTCAAAATCATGTTTTAAGCAAAAACTTCACCTTATGCTTGCGAAATTTGGGCATTTCAGGAAGATCAATATTTTTGTTGAGGACTTAAAGAACTAAATAACAGCACATTTCTAATGCAAAAAGGAAGATTACCAAAGTAAAATTTAAGAAACCAACCAATCAGCATTAAATAATAATGGTGTTCTGTTTATCTTAATATATTGGAAACATACAATGGAATTTCAATAGTGATAGCTTCTTAGCATATGATGCCTGAGGAAAATCAACATTCCATAAATTTTCATGAAAAAATGGTACAATCGGAGCATATTTCAATTAAGAGGAACAAGAAAGGCAAATAAATGAGATATATACATATGCAAACAAAACTTAAATACAAGCATAACAAGAAAAAAAAGTTAAATTCCCAAATGTGTCCGAGCACTAGATTGACTCACCTCCATCCCAAGGAGTATCATCCGGACTGCAATCCACATGAAAAAGAAATCATTAAATGTTTTACGCAACTATATATAAAATTTATTACCATAAACAACAAAACAAACAGATAAATTCATTAAATTAGAATAAGCCTGCTCAATTTTGATAAAGCGAAACATACTTACCCAAATATAACCGCATTCCACAACGTAATATTGTTGTCTTGTGGCGCGCCGCTAATACCAGCAGGTGGGTCCTGCTGCAACCTCTTGAAGTCCCTCATCAGTCTCTTCCGAGCTGGAGTTGACATCTCAAATCCCTGCTGATCAAATAAATTTACCCCACTCATCATCACCACTAATAACCAAAAGAAATTAATTCACTAAAACAGATCAAAAAAAAAAAAAATATCTTCCGGTCTGATAATAATTAATTTACAATCGAAAACAAACTTTATTCGCAAAGAAGCAGTTCAGCTTACCATGTTCAACAATAATTTCCGCTGCCAAAACCTCAATTCTAAAGAGATTTATAAACTCTAAAACACAAAGTACTAGAAAAAACTAAAATTAGGGTTACCTAGGGCACGCAGCTCCAGTTTCCAAATAGCTATAATTTCTAAAAAATACTTCTTATTCAGGAAGATAGAATAATCAGCTAAATTCATCATTCAATTGTTCTAGAAAAGAAACCCACAATTGCTCACATACTAATTACCGTAATCAAGATTCTGAATCATTTCTTCCAAAGAAGACTGATCAATTTATATATTCAAGAAAAAGCCCACATATAAATCAGCCACATGTACCAAGATACACATATTCAGAGATGATTATTGAATTTACCTGTGAGGGACTTTTCAGTGAAGTCCTCTTGGAGAAGGGGTGGAGCCTGTGAAGTGAAGAGGACAGAAGAACAAATATATGTGAAGGTTTTATATTTATATGGGGAAATTCATTTTGCTCCCCTCAGATACATTATGTAGCTGACCTACACATGACATGCTTGATATCCTCCTTTATCCTCTACATTTTTTTTTTCTTGCTTACATACAAAATATTTTTTTTTTATGAAATAAATATTTATCAATTAAATAACTGATAAATATTTTTCTAGTTATTTAAAGAAAACAATTTTAAAATCCACTTTTGCAGGTTCATTAAAATAGATTTTTGGGGCATCTATAAATGTAATAGGTTCAAACCTCTAATTTAGTAGGTGTTACTATGCCACGTCGAAAGTAAAAAAATCTCTTTTTTCCACTATCAAAAATCTCCATTAATATTTTTATGAACCTCAAACTTAAATCACATCTCTTAAAAAAAACTCACAATAATTTCCTTTTTTTAGTTTTTCAAAAAAAACCTATAAATAAATATAAATATGGGTCTTGATCGTAAACAATTGCATGATATGATCCATATAACCGACTCCACATAATGGGATAAGTCTTAGTTTGTTGTTGTATTAGTTTTTCGAAAAAAACTGATTTTTACCTACAAACCCACTTCTTTCCCAAAAACATCAAACCTCTTCTCCCAATGGTTTGAGGGTTTTTTTACCCAATTTTTTCTCTCCACAAACCCCCCAAAAAGGCTCCATTAATCATGCTCATAATTAGAGATGTCATATTGGCTGGACCGGTGTCGGTCTGCCGGTCTAAAAGCAAAAAATCAGGCCAAGTCGGGTCATGCCAAATAATGATCAAGCCGCTATTTTTGGATCCCATTCCACGAAAATATACTGAAAAAAATCAAGTCAATCGGATCGGCCCGATTTTTCAGACCTAATGGGCCGAACCAAAAAAGTCCAATTCATTTCGAGCCTCTAATTATAGAGCCCGTCCAGGTCTTTTTTTTGGTGACCGAAATTGACAACTCTACTCATAATAGCAATATAGAGTTTACCATCTTTCAAAAAACAAAAATATTGTGTAGAGTTTAGCACTATTAAAACCGACTATATGTCATATATATATATATATATATATATATATATATATTTAGTACATCGAGAGATAGCATGAGAGGGAGTAGATACTCACACTCATATAAGATCGAATCCGAATCAATCTTCCTGACAACACAAGATTCGAATATTAAATTAATTTGATCCGATGATCAGTGTTTTAAAAGTTGGATCGGTCGATTCAAACGGTTGAACCTAGAATCGGTGGTTGGACCGGTCCGGTTAGGCCTCAATAACCGTTTTTACAATTAAACCGGTCAAAATTGATCAAAATAGGTTGTGCCAGTCAAAACCGAAAAAAACCGGTTGACCCGGTTAGAATCATTTCTTTATTTATTTTTATGTTTTTTTCAATGTTTTTAGTAATTTTAGATTTTTAAATTCTGTATTTTGCTACATTTATATGATTATTTGAATTTTGAGCTATGTTACATGTTGTTTTAGTTGCTTGTCTAATATTTTCCATTAAAAAATTTATTGCATAATAATTGATGTAATAATATATTATTATCTATAATATAACAAGAAAAAGTTATTCTTATTTATCGAACCGGTTGGATCAACGGTTGAACCGACCGACCGGTTGAACTATGAACTGCTAACATGACTAGTTCGCTCACTGGTCCAATTTTTAAAATACTCTTAGGTGATATGTCATATATGCGGGATGGAGCAGGGGGGATGCGCGGCGCCGCACCCTTCAACTTCAATTTTTTTCATAATTACTATAAATTTCATATATAATATTAATATATTTTATAATTTTACCCCCCCAAGAAAACAAAATATCTATTTATCTATTAGCCTCAAGAGAAAATAAACCTCACCCCATCATCTTTATTTTTTCGCATATATGATTTTTATGCCACTCGCTTGAGTTGCAAATCCATTTTTTGGTTTTAAATAAAAGGGCCGTGTCAAATTCATTTTGCATATATGATTTTTATGCCACTTGTAAAAGTTGCAAATCCATTTATTTTTTTTTGGTTTTAAATAAAAAGGGTCGATGCCACTTGCTGCCTCTTTTTTTTCTTTTTTCAAATTCATTTTGAGTAAGTTTTGTTCTCTTTGGTCGTTATTCATTTAATGTTCTATTTTCCTTGTGGTGCCACTTGTCGACTTCTCTTCATAATTCTAGTATCACCAATAAAGTTGATGTGTTTATTTTCTAAACCGTCGTTTTTTTTTCTTGTTTTCTTGTGATTTTTGAAAGTATCGTGCTATAAAAATCGAGGTCATCTATTCGAATTGATGAGCGTGGATTAACTTAATTCGTTATTCATTTAATGCAAAACTTTATTTTCTAAACCTTTTTTCTTGTTTTCTTGTGATTTTTTGAAAATATCGTCTTTATACTGCAAAATAAGGATACTAACTATATTCTAGATTCCAATAACAAAGAAGGACACTAAGTTGCGAGCTTTCAATTTATGATAATAACTTAAAAATATTGGCGAATTGAAGAAAAATTGAGCCCAAATTGGGACCTCAATATTGAGCCCGAATTGCCCAAATTTAGACTAATTATTTATGTCACGTAAAATAAATCTAAAATTACTTTAAAAATTTAGATAAAAATTTGAAAATCTTATAACCAATTTAAAAATCTAAAAATCAATAGAGTCAAAATATATAAACATAAAAGTGATAATTATTTTAAGAATTTACAAATTTACAACTAAAATACAAATATTCGAAAATAAATATGGAAATACAAAAAATAAAATTTTAAAAATTATTAAATAACTAAATGAAATCTAAAAATATTAAATAAGATTTAAAAAGTTATTTAATATATAAATAAATACCAAATAAATCTTGAAATTATTTGAATAAACACAAGAACTATCAATATAAATCTAAACATTATTAAGTAAATATATTTTTTAAAGATGTAAACATTATTTAAGTAATTTCAAATTACAAACTAATATTTTGAAAAATATTTAAAGAAATGAAAAATTATATTTTATATATGCAAGTAAAATAAGTTTTTGGGTTCAATTATAATATTCAAATTATTTAAGTTTTTTTAGTATTTTAATTTGTAATTTTAAATTTTAATTGATGTTTAAATTTTAGAATTTTAATTTGTAATTTTAAATTATTTTAATTGATGTTTAAATTTTAGATTTAATAAATAATATTTACTTGGAGTTATTCAAATAATTTCATAATTTATTCGGTAATTCTTGTATATATTAAATAATTTTTTTAAATCTGTTTCACATTTTTAAACTTCATTTAGTTATTTTTTGACTTATTAAATACTTTTTATGATTTTATTTTTCATATTTCAAGATTTATTTTTGTATAATTACATTTTAATTGTTAATTTGTATGCTTAAAATAATTACCAAATTTATTTTCATATATTTAGACTCAACTTGTTAATTTGTAAATTGCTTTTAAATTTTTTAGATATATTTGTAAATCCTTTTAAAATAATTTTTAAACTTATTTTACGTGGCATAAACAATTAGACTAAATTTGGTCAATTTAGGCTCAAAATTGTAGCCACATGGCAACGGGCATTTCAGGCTTAATTCGTCCTCTCGCCAAAATTTTAAAGTTATTGTCTTAAATTGAAAGCCCACAAACTTAGTGTCATTTTTTGCCACTTGGGTATAGTTAGTGTCCTCATTTTGCAATTAAGCCTAAATCCATATCATATACCCCAAAAACTCTCAATAGCAAATCCTAGGCGCCTTATTCTTTTTTCTTTCAATTAGTTGTTTGTTTCTCTTTATTTGTCGAGTCTCCTCCATTGTAGTCTTTTCACTTTTCTCATTATAATTTTTGCTTTTAGCTCTAGCAATAGCAACTTGATTCACAATGTAAAGAAATAGGAGGAATAGGCTTAGGTAATAAAGGAATATCATTTAAAAACTTTTAAGTCAAAAATTATCAAGACGGACAAGGCAAAGATCTAAGGCAATTAATTCAAGATCCATAGTTGACCGAGATATTATAGTTTGCTTGAGACTTCCATGATATTTTTACCCGCCAATGTAAATACATATCCACTAGTTGATTTTGTTTCTCCGAATCGCTGATCCAATTTGCATCACTATAACCTTCTAAAACACCGGAAAACCCGTGAAGTTCAAAGCATAATCAATAGTCCCTTTTAAATATTTAAACAATATTTCCAATGCATCCCAATTGGAAGTATTAGGACTATGAGTGTATCTTGCTAATCTACCAATAGCATACGCAATATCCGGTCTAGTATGATTCATCAAATGCAATAATGATCCAATAATTTGAGAATATTTATCTTGAGAAACACTAGCACCTTTATTTTTCTCAACTTAAAAGTTGGATCATAAAAGAGTAGAAACCGGATTTACACTGGAATAATTAAATTTATTCAACAATTTTTCAATATAATGAGATTGGGACAAAGAAATAGAATTTTCATTTCTAATTATATTTATTCCTAAAATAACATCAACATGACCAAGGTCTTTCATATCAAAATGATTAGACAAGAATTTTTTGGTATCATTAGTAACATGAATGTTGCTACCAAAAATCAAAATATCATCAACATACAAGCACCAAATTACACAAGTGTCATCGATAACTTTTATATAAACATACTTATAACCTTTATTAATATTAAAATCATTAGAAATTATAACAATCAAATTTTTCATGCCATCGCATAGAGCATGTTTTAATCCATAAAGAGATTTAACAAGCTTACATACTTTATTTTTCTCATTGCCACAACAAAACCTTTCCTAATTTGGTTCATATAAATTTTCATCCAAATCACCATTTCAAAAGGCGGTTTTTACACCCATCCGATGAATATCCAATTTATAAACAAAGACAATAGCAATCAACATTCTAATGGTAGTAATTTTAGAAACAGGCGAGTAAGTGTCAAAAAAGTCAATGTCAGGTTTTTGCTCAAAACCCTTAACAACTAACCTGACCTTGTATTTTTCTATGGAACCATCAATCCTCAACTTTTTCTTAAAATTCCATTTACACCCAATTGGTTTACAACCAGGTGGTAGGTCCGTTAAAACCCAAGTTTTATTAATCAAAAGAGAGTTCATTTCATCATTAACTGCTTCTTTCCAAAAGGGAGCATCTAAAGACAACATAGCATCATTATAGGTTTTAGGGTCATCTTCAAGTAAAAAAGTATAAAAATCATCACCAAAATTTTTAGCTTTTCTACTCCGTTTACTCCTTCTAGGCTCAACAGGTTCCTCATTAAAATAGTAGGAGAAGAATTATTATCAGTAGAACTAGAACATGCACCAACAGGCCTAGACAATTTATCTTTCATAGGAAAAATACTTTCAAAAAAGGCAAAGATTCTAGATTCAATAATAATATTATTGGAAATTCCAGAACTTTTAATTAAACACCAAAAATCTATAAGTAGGACTATTTAAAGAATAGCCAACAAAAAACAACAATCAGTTTTGGGCCTATTTTTCTTTTCTTAACAATAGGAATATTAACTTTAGCTAGGCACCCCCACACTTTTAAAAATTTAAGAGTAGGTTTTTTATTCTTCCATAACTCATAAGGAGTTTTGTCATAATTTTTATAAGGAACTCTATTAAGAATCAAACAAGCAGAATATAACGCTTCACCCCAACAATTTTTAGGTAGACAAGAACTAAGAAGCATTGCATTAACCATATCAAGTAAAGTCCTATTTTTCCTTTCTGCCACACCATTAGATTGGAGAGAATAAGAAGGTGTCACTTCATGCACAATACCATGTAATTTACAAAAATCAGCCATTTCATCAGAAGTATACTCACCACCCCTATCAGAGCGAAGAATTTTTATTTTCTTTTCAAGCTGATTTTCAACTTCAACTTTATATTCTTTAAACTTGTCAAATAAATTACTCTTCGCATTAATCAAATAAACATAGCAATATTTAGAAAAATCGTCAATGAAGGTAATGAAATATTGATTACCACCACGGGTTAGGACATGATTATTCTGGCCATGGCGGTGAAAACAGTTCTTAGCAATATGATTAGTCCTGGAGCACTCCAACACCGAACTCGACTTCCATTTTTACCTTTTGGCATATTGTTATTGAATTTATTGTTACCAAATCCACCATTAGCCTTTTTTGGTCCAATTTTCTTAAAAATTTAGGCTTTGGTTTGTGAGGATTTTCAATAATTAAAGCTTTTGCTTGAAAAACATGTTTTTGGATTGTTGCGAAGAATGATGTCTATCCTGATTCTCAAAGCAACAAATAATTCTTCAAGAGAAAAATTTTGAGGCTTATGCTTAAGACCTCTAGCAAAAATGGACCAAGATGGTGGCAATTTTTTAATCAAAGAAGACACATAATTTAATCACTTTGTTCGACCCTTTTGCTTTCATATCATAAATAAGGTTCTCAAATTCAATGAGTTGGTGAAACACTTTTAGTATCAACCATTTGAAAATCTAACCAATCATCAATAGACACACGTTTGAGACCTTTTTCAGCAGTACCATAACGATAATCAAGTGCATTCCACAATTCAAGTGCATATTTGGTATGTGAAAAATACGACAAATACTATCAACAAAGCACTCAAAATTCTACCATGATAAAGAATATAGGATAAAGGTCATCAATTTTGTTAGACTCTTTAGTAGTGTCTTTGCTAGTACAGGGTCTTAATTTAGCTTTCACCATTTTCTTTAAGACCATTTAAAATCACGAGAAAATAATCCTAGTTGATCAATTTTTTTCATTTGTTGTTGCCAACACAAAAAGTTTTTCCCTTCAAATTTTTAATTTTAGACAACGACTTAAGAAAATCCATTTTGGCAAGTAGCAAATAATCCTAAATTAATAGAATTAATCGATTTTCTCTAAACTTGTTGGAAAATTTAAGCATAAACAACGAGGGATTATTAATTTGCTAATTTAGGAACAAGCAACAATAAAATAATAACAAGCCAAAATTAAATAAGAGTCAAGTTTAGGATAGCTGCGGGTCGAAGACGTAGCGCTCTCTTTAGAGAAAACACCCCCACTGCACTGGTAATTTTGTTGATAGCACGTTCCTCTCCCAAGATTCGGCAACCCGTTGATTCTATCGTGCGCAACAAAGAGAACCCCGAACCACTCGTTAACTCAATGCTCAAATATGGAGGAAGAATAAAAGGGGGTTGTTTATTCCATTTTAATAATGACGTAATGTTTTAAAAATTGGAGAGTAGTAGTAATGTATTGGTGCCAAAAGAGCAATATATATTTTAAAGATGGGTGTATATTTGTAGAGCAGTGGTGGACTTATTAAAAATGAAGAGCAGTGGTTAATGTATATTCTTTAAAAACACATCTGTACGACTCGTTTTATAGAAGAGGTTAAAGCAATTAAATTTCAGTCATCCACTCAACCATTTGCATCAGAAAAATAGGATAGTGGGAGGGAATTAGCCGTTAGTGGCTAATAAATAGGGAATAGGTTTTGAATCAGTAAAAACATTATCCAACAATTTTTTTCTTTCAAAATTTATTGTTCCACAAATTGAACGTCAAGTCGGACCAACAGGTAAACCTGTAGGTCATATGACTAGATCTCTAACTTATTCAGTCTCGAATATAAAAAAAATCTCTAACTTTTTCCAACTTAAAATCCAAACTAAAATAAAAAAAAAACTAAATCTCTAAGTAAGCTCATTTAGAGGACTAAAAAAAAACTAAAAAGTTAGATGATCATCCCACATTTGCTCAATTAACGAACTACAGTAAGTTATGAAAAAATAGATTTTTAGCCCCATCCATGTAGGGGTGGCCATAGTTCCGGAACCGCCGGTTCCGATTCCTTATTTTGGAGGAACCGGAAGCGGAACCGTTGTCTCACGGTTCCGATTCCAAAACCGGAACCGACAGTTCCGGTTCTAGTTTGGAACTTTGTTCCTCCACGGTTTCGGTTTTAACCGTAACTGTTTATTTATCTTTTGATATTTTTGATTTTTTTAAAATGGTTTCAATTTCAGTTACAAAAAAAAGGAAAAGAAAGAAAAATAATTGGATTTAATATTCAATTGAGTTTTGTACTTAACATTAATAATAATATTAAATTGTCTATATATACTATTAGAGTGTAGAAGAATCAAAATTCACATAGTTCGCTTACAATATTTGGTTTAAAACGTGTCTCATGTGGTTACGAATATAAAACATTATAATAAACATTTAACATTTCTTATAGCATATTTTACCAATTAAATAAAAATAAAAATCATTGGTTTTAACCTTGAAACCACCGGTTCCACCATGGTTCCACCGACGGTTCCACACAGGGACGGAGCCAGGACCGTTGGTAAGGGGGGCTAAGAGTAGTGGTGTCACTTTCGTGTTCGCGGGTCATGTTCGACATAGGTATTACAAGTCGACACTTAATCCGAACACAACTTGTTTAATTATCCGTGTCAAGATACACGACACGAACACTACCTATTTATGACACTCGGTAAACCGATATGCCACGAAAAACTATATAATGTAAAGTTGCCATGAAAAAGAAATGGAGAAAAAATTTAAATAAAAAATACATTAAATATTAAAAAATATTAAAAATGTGGGGGCCCAAAGTACTAAATAATAAAAATATAGGTACTAAAAAAATGTAAAATGTTTTGGGGGTCCATGGTTTTACGGTTCTAACCAACGGTTAAAAACCGGTTCCATGGTTTTGAAACTAAGGCCCCGGAACTGGCTACACGGTTCCAATTCCAGTCCCGATTTTGGAACCGTTGGCTGATCAAGGTTCTCGGAACCATTGACCACAGTTCGATTCTAGTTATAACCCGATTTTGGTTCCATTTGGCCACCCTACATCCATGGCATTCCCGAGCGTAAATGGTTTTTTGAAACCTATGGACTCTTTTTTTTATTTTTTTTTGAGAAGGAAAACAGAAACATTTCATTAAGAAACATTAAGGATTACATCTTGTTGCCTACACCCCTCCATAGAGTGAGGCAATTTTCTTGTCCAAAAAAGTTCAGCACTTGGACATGGGTCAAAATGAGCTATTTCATGTGCCAATTGATTTGCACTTCTGGGTACATAAACGAAATTATGACAATTTCTTTGTTTGAGCCAAAAGTTTTATGTCTTCAACCATGATATCCTCACCAATCACCATCTCGCCTTTGTCCTTCGCAATTTATCAAGCCCTTGGAGTCACATTCTATCTGAAAATTACCAATCCCTTTTGCAACCGAGCTTTGGATTGCGAACAACAGAGCTAATCCCTCCAGGCCCAAACTGCTCCCGTGCATGTGGTTTTTTCCATTCCAGCAAAATATGACCTCTCCTATGCTGTTTCGCACCACAAACCCGTATCCCACTGTGCCATCCTTAAATGTTGCCACATCTTGTATTCATTTTAATCTGTCCTGCTCTTGGAGGCTGCCACTTTGGAGTCGAGCTAGTGCTTTTTAGGATCATTGTCTTGTGTTCCTTGGGCTGGAGTTCCTCCCGCATTTTTCGAGCGTAGTGGATGGTTTTTTCCACGTCAAAGCGCTCACCTTCCATGCATGCCCTATTTCTCCCTAGCCAAATATTCCATGCCATAATAGCGTAAATTCAATATATTCCATAGGTTGTTTACCCATCAAAGACCACAAGAGATTCTTAAAAGATCCGAATCGTATTTCAAATCCAATCGTAAGGTGACAAGTAGTACCAGGCACTTTGCGTTATGCGACACTCAAGAAATATGTGGGACGTTGTTTCTGATGCCTCGCCACATAGAGAGCAAACTGGATCCACTTGGAACTTCCGTCGAGCCATGTTCACTTTGGTCGGAAGGGTGTTTGTACAAGCTTGCCAGATGAAGTGTTTGATTTTCGGAAATACTCTCAACCTCCAAATATGCATCCAGGCTGTGTTCGTTGAGCTTTGTGAGGCGTGTTTTGCGTTCTGTTTGTTATTACATCGTAGGAGTTGGTACGCCGATCTCACTGTGTAATTCCCAAATTTCGAGTGAATCCATACGAGTTTGTTGGGTGGGAATCGAAGGCTTAGATGCATTCCTTTTATACGTTCAACGTTCTTTTTATCAAAATACCTTGCCAATGCTTCCGAATTCCATTTACTACATTAACATCAATAAGCTCAGCAACTTTCAGGCCTGGTGGGATGTTATTTTTGGATCCTTGAATTTTGGTTGGTTTATTCGAGCCAATCCATATGTCTTCGCATGCATTGATGTTTTTCCTGTCGCCTAGTCTCCATCCACACCCCGTTTGGATAATCTGCTTGGTCCCTAGGATACTCCGCCATAGAAAGCTCGGTTTGTATCCTAAACTTGCCTCCATTATAGATACCAGGGGGTGTTAGATAAATGTTTTTATCATGATTTTGATGATTTTGTTCAAATAAGTTTTTAAACCAAAACAATGTCCCTAAATGTTGTCTAAATACTTCCGATAGTCTTAAAATGTTTTTACTATTTTTCAAAGTATTTTTTGGAGTTTATTTTCGATAAAAAATTGGACAACACATTTGTTTCAGCTCAACCTGGCCGCCCTATAGGGCAACCCGCACTGAGTTAAGTTTTGAAAACAGAAAATGGGACGTAAGAAAAAAAAAGAGAGGGCAACCGGTCGACCAGGTGGGCGCGGTGAGGGCGACGGTCGACCGGGCGACCGCACCGGGAGACCCTCTTGGTTCAAGATTCTCTTTCGTAATTTTGTCCCTAAATGTTGTCTAAATACTTCCGATCGTCTTAAAATGTTTTTACTATTTTTCAAGTATTTTTGGAGTTTATTTTCGATAAAAAATTGGAGAACACATTTGTTTCAGTTTCGAATTTTGTCTATAGGGCAACGAGTTGAGTTTTGAAAACGAGAAAATGGGACGTAAGAAAAAAAGCTGCGACCCCGAGGCGGGACACAGGAGCGACCTTCATCTTCTCTGCTTCGTAATTTTGTCACCTCCAACCGATCGGTCACACCCCTCGGTCCCCCTATGTAAAAATTCGCGAGAATTCAATTTCAATCTTATCTCTCGCAACGAACCGGTCGAACCCCTTTTGACAAAGAACTATCCGCTATGCTGCATGCTGACTTTTCCCTATTTTGTGGGATTGATTTCTAACAGCTATATTCATCATTTTAAATGGTTTCTTTTGCAAAGCAAATCACTCCCCAAGGAGGAGCCAATGTCTGGAAATGAAAGCCAAGTCCTCTCCTATAAATAGAGGCTTCATTCAAGCAACAAGAAACAACACTCCATACATGCAAAGAGCAAACAAAGCAAACACTTTCATATATCTTGTTGTATTAGCCTTAACACTTTCACTTGCACAAATTTGAGGTCTAGGCTTTAAATTCTTGATTACACTTGTACTCATATTGTTTCAATCATTATTGAGTCGTAATCTTGATTTTTGGTCATCATTCAACACAAGACATCCTTGTGAGTATTCTTGTGGTAAGAATACACTTGGGTGATCTAGGTGATAGGTGTTTGAAGGTTGTGGTAATATTCAAGGTGTTGTAAGAGGGTTGTGGTAATCCTCAAGGTGGTGAAAGAGGGTTGTGGTAATCCTCAAGGTGTTGTATTAATTTTTGGTAAATTAATAAAATCTTTTTTTTTTGAAATCCATCCCGGATATCTTTGGGGTGGTAGTAGATTAGGCCCTAGGTGGGTTGAACTACTATAAATCGACGCGTGCTATTTACTTTCCGCACTTAGCATTTCATCTTTGCTTGAGTCTTTCAAAAAAGAGGGCAAAACTCAAAAAACCGGGATAATCTATTCACCCCCCTCTAGATTATTGTAGCCATTTGGACTTACAAGTGGTATCAGAGCCAAACTCTTTGGCTAGCTCGTTCCGAGTAAAGTGGAAAGATCCATGGATACACATGATGCTCATCTCACCACCGGCGCCTCCACCAACAAGCCACCACTATTCGACGCCAACAACTACGCATTTTGGAAAGACCGTATGGAGTGCTTTCTACAAGAGTGCGGGTTCGATATTTGGAATGTAGTCATTGAAGGAGTTGATCAACCAACCAAGAAATCGAAGGATGGCACCTTGACTCCTAAACCTTTCAAGGAGTTCGATGAAAATGACAAAAAGGCTTTCTCTCTAAACGGTAAGGCCTTAAATATTTTGCATTGTTCTCTTACGGCTACCGAGTATAATCGCATAAGAGGCATAAGGTCGGCACATGAGGTTTGGGAAAAATTGGAGACAATTTATGAAGGGACTAAGAAGGTCAAGAAAGCAAGAAAGACCATGCCTGTTAAAGACTTTGAAAACTTTAACATGCATGATGGTGAAAACATTTCCAAGATGGTGGAAAAGCTTGATAATATTGTCAATCCTCTTGTGTCCCTTGGTAAAGTCATCTCCGAAGAAGACAAAGTGACTAAGGTATTAAATGCTCTTCCCGGCTCATGGTCCGAAAAAGTAACGACAATCACGGAGGCACAAAACCTTGAGACACTCAAGTTTGACGAGCTCATTGGAAACCTCCTCATCTATGAAGTCTATCTCAAGGAGAGGAAAAATACCAAATCATCCATAAATCAATCGGGTATGCAAATTATTCCTAAAGGTCTTGCTTCTTCTTCTAATAATGCATACTATGATAATGATGATGATGATGAGGAGACGGCTGCACTTGTTCAAAAATTTGCAAAATTTGTGAATAAAAATAAAGCGAGAAAACCAAGAGATAATGCTTGCTTTAAATGCGGAAAACCCGGGCACTTCATTGCTGATTGCCCAAAGCTCGATGAAGAGGAGCAAAAGAAAAAGAAGCCTTTCACGAAAAAGAAGGCTCTAAACGTGGAGGTCAAAACATGGGATGAACTACTCGAAACAACCAATGAGGAAGGAGAAACCGAACACGGTCTCATGGCCATAGACGATGAAAACAATGAGGTACACTCTAATTCTTGTATTTCCTCCATAGTTGACGACTTGCAATGTGATTTTGATGAATTGCAAATTGAGTTTCAAAATTTAATTGTTAAATACAAAAAATTGAAAAAGGAGCATAAGGAGCTTAAGGTTGAAAAAGAAAAATTATTTACCTCTTATGAATCTCTAGACAAAGCTCATGCTCTTACTCTTACTAGAGTTCATTCTCTTGAAATCGAAAAGGAATCGCTCACAAAAGATATTGAATGCTTGAAAAATGATGTGCATCGTTTTAACATAAGCACGGATAAAGTCACAAAAATTTTAGATGCACAAAGATGTGAACATTCCAAATTGGGACTTGGCTATAAGCCATTTCAAAGTGTTTTCAAGAAAAATAACCAAGGTCCGACTTTTGTACGTGCTAATAGTTATAATACTCCTACTTGTTTTTATTGTGGCAAAGTTGGACATTATGCTAATAATTGCAAATTGAGAAATAGCTCTAGACATGTTTGGAGACCCAAAGGTCTCCAGACTAACCCCCATGGACCCCAAAATAATAGGGTACCTAAAAGAAATTCTTTTGTAGGTAATAGGGGCTATAACTACAATGGAAGATTCAAAATGGCTCGTGGACAGCGGATGTTCACGCCATATGACCGGGAGGAGAGAACTTTTTACCAACATCAAGCTCCAAGAAGAGGGTATGGTCATGTTCGCAATGGCAAAAGAAAACTTCTTGGAAATGGAGAAATTGGTAACTCTTCTTTCTCTCTTAGTAATGTTCTTTTAGTTGAATGGCTTAAGTTTAATTTGATAAGTGTTAGCCAACTTTGTGATTCAAATTATGATGTTTCCTTTAATAAAGAAAAATGCCTTATACTCAAAAATGGTGAAATTATTTGTGAAGCAAATAGAAAAGGCAATCTTTACAAAATTTGTACAAGTGATTTGGTTAGTCAAAATTTTTCTCGCCAATAATGATTTAACTAGTTTATGGCATAGGCGACTTGGACATGTTGGATAAAAGAATTTGAAAAAATTAGTACCCAAAAAATTTTGAAAAGCTTTAGCCCTTGTCAAAAAGTTAAAAATTTAAGCCCAAAATGAAATTTCCAAACCAAACAAATGCTTCACCTTGATTTGTATGGGGATATTGGTACGACTAGTCTAAGTGGAAAACATTACACTTTCGTTATTGTCGATGATTTTTCTAGATATACTTGGGCTCTTTTTCTTACCAATAAAAGCGATGCCGTTAATGAGTTTGTTAAGTTGTGTAGACTTATTGAGAATGAAAAGGAAGACACTATCAAGTCTATTTGAAGCGATCGAGGTGGAGAATTTGACGGTGAATTTAGAGTATTTTGTGAAACCAAAGGATATGCTCATAATTTTTCGGCTCCAAGGACACCTCAACAAAATGGAGTAGCCGAAAGGAAAAATCGGACATTACAAGAGATGAGTCGGTCCATGCTCAATGAATTTTCACTTCCAAAATATTTTTGGGCCGAAGCCGTAAGTACCACTTGCTATGTCATTAATCGAGTTTATATTCGTCCAAAAATGAATAAAACTCCATATGAGCTTTGGAAAGGTAGAACTCCTAATATTAGTTATTTCAAAATATTTGGTTGTAAATGCTTTATTTTGAATACCAAGGATCAATTGGACAAACTTGATCCTAAGGCCGATGAAGGGATATTTATGGGATATTCAACAAAAAGCAAAACATATCGGGTTTACAATAAGACTAGTGGAGTTGTTGAAGAATCCATCCATGTCAAATTTAATGAAGCTTAGGGTGTTGAAATAATACCTAATGATGAAAGTGATGAAGAGGATATTATTGAACAAATTGTTCAAGTTGATGATCAACCGTCTACATCAAATGATCAACCGTCCACTTCAAATGGTCCTCAAGAAGATAGAGGTGATATCTCGGATCTTCCCGTTGCATTGAAATTTAAGGAAGATCACCCAAAAGATCTTATTATTGGTGATCCCTTGACAAAGTGATGACCCGGAGAAAATTTGCCGAGAAAGCTCTTATTTCTCAAAAAGAGCCTAAAAATGCTAAAGAGACCATTGAGGATGAGGATTAGTTCTTAGAAATGCAAGAGGAGTTAAATCAATTTGAAAGAAATGATGTATGGGAATTAGTACATTGTCCTCCATCTCAAACTATTATTGGTACAAAATGGGTATTAGGAACAAACTTGATGATCAAGGCAACATTGTTCGAAATAAGGCAAGGTTAGTAGCTCAAGGGTATTGTCAAGAAGAAGGTATTGACTATGATGAAACTTTTGCACCGTAGCACGTTTAGAAGCTATTCATATTTTACTTGCCTACTCTTGTTTTAAAAAATTCAAACTTTACCAAATGGATGTTAAATCCACTTTCTTAAATGGTATTATTCAAGAAGAAGTCTATGTAAAACAACCTCCGGGGTTTGAAAATTTTTCTAGGCCTAATGATGTTTATAAACTTAAAAAGGCCTTGTATGGTTTAAAACAAGCACCCCGTGCATGGTATGATAGACTTAGCTCTTTTCTTTTACAAAATGGTTTTATAAGAGGTAAAGTTGATACAACTCTCTTTGTTTTTGAAAAAGGGCAAGATTGTTTACTTGTGCAAATTTATGTTGATGATATTATCTTTGGTACTACTAATGATTCTTTATGCAAGAAATTCTCTAAGTTGATGCAAGCAGAATTTGAAATGAGCATGATGGGGGAGCTCAACTTCTTTCTTGGACTCCAAATTAAACAATGTCAAGAAGGTATTTACATTTCACAATCTAAGTACACAAAAGAACTTTTGAAAAAGTTCGGCATTGAAGAAGGAAGAACCGTCTCTACTCCCATGGCAACAAATGTCAAAATTGACAAAGATGAGAAAGGCAAGTCCGTGGATGAATCAAAGTATCGAGGTATGATTGGTAGTTTACTTTATTTAACCGCTAGTAGACCGGACATTCTTCATGCCGTATGCCTATGTGCTCGTTTTCAAAGCAATCCCAAAAAATCTCATATGAGTGCCGTTAAAAGGATTTCGATATTTGAAAGGCACTATTCAATATGGTTTATTTTATCCAAAGAATGAAAATTTTTCTCTTAAAGGTTATAGTGATTGGATTATGCGGGAAATATTGATGATCGAAAAGTACTTCCGGATCATGTCAATTTTAGGAGATTGACTAGTTTCTAGTTTTCAAAGAAGCAAAACTGTGTTTCTCTTTCAACGGCCGAAGCCGAATATATTTCCGCCACATTTTGTTGTACTCAACTTCTTTGGATGAAACAAACCTTAGCGGATTACAAATGCTCTTTTGAAAACGTACATATCTTTTGTGATAATATATCCACTATAAATATTGCTCAAAACCCGGTTCATCATAATCGTACTAAACATATTGAGATTCGACATTATTTTCTTAGGGATTGTGTTTCAAAACATAAAATTGAGATATCGTTTGTACCATCTCAAGATTAATTAGCGGACATTTTTACAAAACCACTATCTTCCGAGACTTTTGCGTCTATACGAGCTCGGTTAGGCATAATGCATATTGAATGAGGCTTATATTTGCATTTTTCATGTTTTTAAAACTTAGGGGCGAAAAATCGGATTTTTGGTTGAAAATTCGGATTTCCTCAAAAATGTCAAGATAGTGGGCTAAACAGGTTGAGGGCAACCGGTCGCCCTCAACCTCGACCGGTCGCCCTGAGCTTTATTTTGGATTAAAATGGTTCTGTCTTCAGCATTCGCCATTTTACCTTATTTTTGCCATTTTTCGTCCCCTTTGCCAAATTCACACAATTTTCACTCAAAATTGATTTTCATGCATTCTAATCACATCTTGGACCCTATATAACATGTTTATCATCATCATAGCTCATCTTCTCCGATCAAATGGTAAGAATTTTCCTTACTTTGCTCAATTGGGTTGAACCCTTGAGTTTATGGCTTTCTTGTATAATTCTTGATATATTTTGCATATGATCTTGTTAAGCTTTGCTATTATGTTGTTTTGTATGATGTTTGATGTAATTTGGTGATGAATTTTTTGGCTTGAATCATTTACAAGGGCTATATACAACCTCTTTTAAATTTCACGCCCACAAAGTGTTCGATGAAATGTCACAATGAATATTTCAACTTATACATGATACTCTTGCTTCCAAAAGTCTTCAATACTTATTGAGATCATGTTTTGGCAAATAAAACGAGCGTATGAACTCTTCATGATACATTTCTCCCAGTTTCCTTGGATTTTAAGCATAAATTGCTCAATGGTTGATAAACCGTCTCTTTTGCGCACTTTGATATAATTGTATGATGTTTTTATCATCCTAACATTCTTTTTGATGATTCCAAAGGGGGAGAAACATGAAATTGGCTCGTTAGCCAAAAGAAGCTATTAAAAGCTCGCAATAAAAGTTATAAGCCATGGCTTTCTAAAGCCAAGAATACCTAGTCCATGGCTTGTATTATGGACTCAATTGCAAAATATTATAAGTATTGTGACAGGGGGAGCTTCTTAGCTAATGATGTCTATATGCATCTTATATAAGCCTGTTATAGCTTGTGCTTCTAACTTATAATAATCTTTTGTATGGACTCAATTGCAAAAGATTATAAGTATTGTGACAGGGGGAGCTTCTTAGCTAATGATGTCTATATGCATCTTATATAAGCTTGTTATAGCTTGTGCTTCTAACTTATAATAATCTTTTGTTGATATGCTCATAGATAGGGGGAGCTTTGTATGAAATGCCTTTAACGGATAGTTTACTTGTAAAACCGGAAAATTTATTTGTTTTTCAAATCGTCCTCGAGAAAATTATTTTGGTTTGTAATCATCAAAAAAGGGGAGTTTGTTAGATAAATGTTTTTATCATGATTTTGATGATTTTGTTCGATTTTGTTCAAATAAGTTTTTAAACCAAAACAATGTCCCTAAATGTTGTCTAAATACTTCCGATCGTCTTAAAATGTTTTTACTATTTTTCAAGTATTTTTGGAGTTTATTTTCGATAAAAAATTGGAGAACACATTTGTTTCAGCTCGACCTGGCCGCCCTATAGGGCAACCCCTACTGAGTTGAGTTTTGAAAACAGAAAATGGGACGTAAGAAAAAAGGAGAGGAGACCGACCAGTGGGCGACCGGTGAGGGTCGACCTGGCCGACTCGGGCGCCGTGCAGACGGGAGCAACCCTCTTGGTTGATCTTCTCTGTTTCGTAATTTTGTCACCTCCAACCGGTCACATGACTAAGGGCGACCGGTCACACCCCTCCGACCGGGTCCCCCTATGTAAAAATTCGCAGAATTCAATTTCAATCTTATCTCTGCTTGCCGACCGGTCGAACCCCTCTTTTGACAAAGAACTATCCGTTGCGTTTTGGATACTTTTCCCTATTTTGTGGGATTGATTTCTAACAAACTATATTCATCATTTTAAATGGTTTCTTTTGCAAAGCAAATCACTCCCCAAGGAGGAGCCAATGTCCGGAAATGAAAGCCAAGTCCTCTCCTATAAATAGAGGCTTCATTCAAGCAACAAGAAACAACACTCCATACAAGCAAAGAGCAAACAAAGCAAACACTTTCATATATCTTGTTGTATTAGCCTTAGCACTTTCACTTGCACAAATTTGAGGTCTAGGCTTTCAATTCTTGATTACACTTGTACTCATATTGTTTCAATCATTATTGAGTTGTAATCTTGATTTTTGGTCATCATTCAACACAAGACATCCTTGTGAGTATTCTTGTGGTAAGAATACACTGGATGATCTAGGTGATAGGTGTTTGAAGGTTGTGGTAATCTTCAAGGTGTTGTAAGAGGGTTGTGGTAATCCTCAAGGTGGTGAAAGAGGGTTGTGGTAATCCTCAAGGTGTTGTATTAATTTTTGGTAAATTAATAAAATCTTTTTCTTTTTGAAATCCATCCCAGGATATCTTGGGGTGGTAGTAGATTAGGCCCTAGGTGGGTTGAACTACTATAAATCAACGCGTGCTATTTACTTTCCGCACTTAGCATTTCATCTTTGCTTGAGTCTTTCGAAAAGGAGGGCAAAACTCGAAAAACTGGGATAATCTATTCACCCCCCTCTAGATTATTGTAGCCACTTGGACTTACAGGGGGAAGTATTTTGCCTTTAGAATTTGTGCAGCCATGGAATTTGGATTTGTTAGCAACCTCCGAATTGTTTTGCTAAAAAAGCCAAATTAAATTTTCTTAATGATCTCGCATCAAGACCGCCTCTCGTTTTGGATGTCGTTAGATGGTCCAGTTCGTCTAATGTGTTTTTTACGAACCATCGCCTGCACCCCACCAGAATTGGGCTATATTTTTTTCGATATCCTCCATAATATTAATAGGTAATAAAAAACAGCCCATCACGTATGTTGGTATAGCCTGGATCACTGCTTTTATAAGTATTTCTTTGCCAGCTCGAGAGAGGAATTTCTCCTTCCATACTTTTAATTTTGACTCACCCTATCTTGTATGGCTTGAAAAATTTGCTTCTTTGATTTACCAACCATAGCGGTGAGGCCTAGATATTTGCCATGTTGATCAACTTGCGCCACTCCCAAATTTTGGCCCAGTAACCTTCGTTGTTCTTCTACCACATTAGCACTCGCCATGAGCTCAGATTTTTCCATGTTAATCTTTTGCCCTGACGCATCTTCATAGACCGCAAGGATATTTTTATGATATTACACTCTTGTATCGTGACCTGGTAGAAGAGAATACTATCATCTGCAAAAAATAGGTGAGATATAGGTGGAGCATTTCTCGTTACTTTAACACCATGAATGTCACCCCGGTGTTCAGCTTTTCGTATGAGATGTGTGAAGCCTTCTGTGCACAAGAGAAATAAGTAGGGTGACAGCGGGTCTCCTTGGCGGAGGCCACGTGTAGGAACAAAATAGTTAGAAGGTACACCATTAATCAAAATCGAATAAGTGACTGTAGATACACAACGCATAACAAGATCCACCCATTTATGCTCGAAACCCAATTTAAGTAAGATACTTTTCAAAAAATTCCATTCAACCCTATCATATGCTTTACTCATATCAAGTTTTAAAGCACAAATACCGCGTTTTCCTTTTGTCTAATGTTTCATGCTATGAAAGATCTCAAAGGCAGTCATCGCATTATCAGTTATGAGTCGGCCTGGGATAAAAAGCACTTTGTATATGGGAGATTACCGCAAAATCATCTTAAAATCACATTAAAAATCACATTACAAAGGGAAATGGGACGAAAGTCTTTTGGGCTTTCAGGATTTCTAATCTTTGGGATTAGAACGATAAAAGTTTGGTTCAGGGTAGAGGGATCATGACATTCATTCAGAATTTTTAAGACAGTCAAAACAAAGTCATGTTGAATGACAGACCAATATTTCTGAAAAAAATAAAGGAGACATACCATCAGGCCCAGGGGCTTTTGAGGGGTGCATTTGATTTAAGGCTTTGTAGATCTCCTCCATAGTGTAGGGCTCCATCAGATCGTCATTCATTGCCAGAGTTACTCGAGCTTCGATCGAGTCAAGGATGCTAGATTCCTTAGATGTACTGGCGTGGGAGAATAGATCTTGAAAGTAGTCAATCATCACTTGTGCAATTTCCGCATCTGATTCGCACCAATCCCCTGCTGAGTTTTTAACGCGGTCAATATTATTTATCTTTTGCCTTTGGATGCTTTGTGGTGAATTTTTTTTTTGTTTCTATCTCATTCTTTTATCCACAATGCTCTAGCTCTCTGGTGCCACATAATCTCGTCAAGTCTGTATTTTTCTTCTAGTTCATTTTCAACATTTTTGCATTATTTGATTATCTCATTTGTTTGCTTTTTCTTCTGCAATTTAATCAATTTTTCCTCCAGCTCCTTAATTTGTCTTTTGATATTCCCAAATATTGCCTGCTCCCATTGTTTTAGGGCTCCAGCACAAGCTTGTATTTTCCCTTCGATATTCCCCGAGGATGGCGTGTGTTGCCACGTGTGTTCGACGATACCATCACAATCTTCGTGTTCCAACCACATTTTCTCGAAACGAAATATTTTTTTCCGCCGACAATTTTGGGACTGTTTTTTATCCACATAATCAAAATCAACAATCACGGGGCGGTGATCCGATCGGATGCGACAGAGATGTGCGACCCACCAATATTCAAACAAGTTCTTCCATTCCTCATTAGCAAAAGCTCGATCCAATCGTTCCAGAATGTTATTTTTCCCGGATTGTCCATTTGTCCATGTGAAGCGCCCCCATGTGTATCCAAGATCGTGCAACGCACAAGTATAAATTGCATTTCGAAATCCCATCATGCAAGCCTCTTGTTTAATATTCCATCCTTGTTTTTCATGGATCCATAGGATCTCGTTGAAATCTCCAACACACAACCATGGTAGAGATACAGTTGTGGCTAGGGATTTCAAGAGTTCCCACATTTTCCATTTCTGATTTTGCTCCAACCACCCATATAATCCAGTAAAAATCCACTCGTAGTTCGTGCACCCATATTCTTCACTCTTAATGCAATATGGTTGTGAGAGTATGACAGTAAGGAGAGCTCAAAAGGGTCATTCCACAAAATTCCCAATCCACCTCTCGTATTCCTATTTTCACCAGCGCAATCAACACCAAAACAACATTGGAACCCCAACATCCGGTTATTAAGTTGAGTTAGTTGAGCACTTCTAAATTTTTTCTCCATCAAAAACACAATATTAGGACGCTCCGTTGATAGGAACTTTTTTGGCGTTAGGACTGTCGCTCGGTTCCCAAGCCCGCGACAATTCCAGCTAAATATTTTCATTGTGCTCGGTGGGGCTGGGTCCCAGCCTCCGCCGTTGGTGCATTAGTATTGTCAAACTCCAGATCCATCACTCTTCTTCTTTTTATCTCCTCTTCCCCTTCATCCAATGTATTATCTGCATGACGTTTTCCTCCAGCATGGGTGTTGAGGGCTTCACTATTCATATTTTGTTTATTCTCACATTTAACAATTCTTGGTTTACGCAACGCTTGGGAAAGGTGATCAGTATTAGTATGCGGGCTTGTATTCGGCGTTCGGGTGGAAAGGTGGATCGTGAAGGGGTTTGGGGCATTATCTATTGTTTTACGGGGTTCGCTATGGAGAGAAAAAGGTGTTCCTACTTGGGTGAGTTTTACGGGTTCACATGGGTTTATGATTGGTGTGTTGTGTGTCTTTGGGTTTGGTGGGGCTATTTGGTCAGTGAGTGTGATACGGGTTGTATTTTGGCTATGGGCATTTTGGCTATGGGTAGTTTGGTTCATGGGGTTATTTAGTGGTATAGCTTGCTTAACATTATAGGTAGTTCGGTATGGTAGGCTATGGGTGTTTATGCGGGGTGCATGTATATGGGTTTCCGGAACTTGGATATCGTTGGTGTTTGGGTATGTTTCAGCGTTGTCATTCACGGCAGTCGATTCCGTCATCGTATTAGCACCCTTCGGTTGGACAATGACTTGGTTAAGAATTTTGGTGATCTCCTGAATACCCTCTGTCGACGAGGATTTATCTCCTTCGTCCTCATTTTTGCCATCGTTTCGCTTTACAAAGATATCATTTTCTTTGAACCAGTTTGACAATTTCTTTTTCACTGAGTGCTCGCCCACTTTCACTGCTGCTTCTACTACAACTGTGGCATGTTTCTTCATTGGATATGCTCTTATCTACAACGTTGATATATTCGTCCGCATCCTCGATCTGATCGTAGTATTTTTTCGTATGACCCAGACATCCGCACAAATAGCAAAAGGACGCAAACGTTCATACTTGATTGAGATCCACATGCGATTGCCCGTGTCTGTGAGAATCTTGATTCATTGTTTAATTGGCTTTGAGATATTTAGTAGAACCCTTACTCGGACGCTTCGATCACATCCCGAAAATGTTGTCGTATCAATATCTATCACTTTGCCAAATTTCGTTCCCATCGATTGAATTATATCTTTCTGTCTTCCAACCATCGGTAGGTCGTACAGTCTAATCCAAAACGGAACTGTGTCATATCTCATTGCTGATGGTTGTACGATGTCTTCCAACTTTTTGAGAATTAATAGATTCTTGTCGAAATGCCACGGTTCCATTTCTAGAACTTTTTCCATGTCTCTCAGCTCATTGAACCGGAAAGAGAAAAGGTTTGTCTCAATCTCTTTCTATGTCATTCCCCCAGGAGGTTTCCAGATCTTACGCATCGTCGCTAGCAATCCGAAGGCATTAATTACTTTTTTTGTATACAACCTCCCGATTAAACATAACGAGGGTTTATGAATATTTGGGTCATCTGTTATCTTAATCACAAAGGGATCATCATCATCATCTACAGACCAAGCCGAACTCTTCGTAGCTCATCCATCTGAAGAATCTAGTCGCCGACTCGAGAGGAGGTCGGAGTAACACCAACTCTCAAGACAAAAGGGACGCAACCCTACAAAACATAGAAAGCAAAAATAAGAAAACAAACAAGACACGGGTGAGGGGTGGCAAAGAAGAAATAGAATACACGAGAGAGAAAAAGTAAGGTCACACCCTTGGCCTGAGGAAAGTCCGTCCACGAGTCCGGCGGAGGACAGAGAGATAACCTGCAAAAAAAACCACAAACAAGACAGATATGGAAAGAGACAAAAACAAAACCTAAAACAGACCTATGAGGAGCAAGCAATATGGTATACTTAGTGTTTGTGTGTGTGTGAGGAGATGTATGAGCGACAACTGGGGGCTTGGGTGGAGGGAAAGGTCTGACACACATGGGAGCAACGAATAGGGATGGTCAGGGAATAAACACGAGAAACTATGTGAAAGAATTAATGGGGAACAAAAGATACAGTTATAAAGGTAAACAAATGGGGGGAGGGAATATATTCGGTGATGAAGGTAAGGTTCGACGACGCCGGTATAAAGGTCCTAACCCTAGTAGGAACGAAATTTCCATGTCGGAAACCAAAACCCTATAGAGAGAGGGTACCCACCTATTGAGGTAGTTAAATCAAATAAACCTATGGACTCTATTTTAATTGAAAAGCAAATGCCTACAAAAAAAAAATGGTATTATGATATAAAGTTAAGTGTACGGACCACTTAGTCCCGCTTTTATTTATTGCATGTTGATTTTTTTTTGGATTTCAAGGCCCTATCAAGGGAGCATGGAACCTGAGCAAAGATTTTAAACAAGATCCATATGTTAAAAAAAACTTTTAGATATTTTATTTTTTTCAGTTGCAAATTATTTATAAAATTTTATATTTAAGATGTTCTAAACATATTACTTTAATAGAGAAACCATTTAATCTATCTTGCTACAATAAATGAATAGGCATGATATCTTGCTTTCTTAGTTGCAAAATATTATGATTTTTTTTTTAGTTTTGATATATAAAATAATTTAATAAATGTGATGATGGAAACCACAAAATTATAGGAGGCTAACCAAAAACAATAATAAAAAAAACAGTAGAGGTACTTTATGATATAAATTAAGGTTCTAGATCTTTATATAACCAAAACGATATTGGAATGCGTTTACAAGCTAATTAAAGTTTAAAGAAAGTAAATAATTTCTATTTAACTATTTTGTAGGCGCTTAATTGCCAATTGATTTCAAATTGCAACATTCAGTTCTTAATCTTCAATCTCATCAATTATGATCATCTAATATTTTTGGGAAAAAAATCCACTCTTTATATAATATATATACACGTATATATTTGACATTAAGGGCCCTCCATTTTTTCAGGGGCCTAAGACAATTGCCTCATGATTCACACGACATCGTAATTTTTAATGTATGTAACTCAAGTATTATTAATTTAAAAAAATATCGTTAATGTAACAACATTTGTTATTGAAATTCATGATCAATATGAATATGAAATACTAAATATATATATAGGATTTAGATCAGGTGAGTCCACATATCTTAGGTGAGTACACGAGACAAAATTTGAGTCATTGATTTAATTTTTAAACAGTTGAGATTAATCAGGTTTTACCATTATTTAATATGTAACTTAATTTAAAAAAAGACTTATTGGTAATTTTAATTTATATCAATTTTTGGGAGGGAAATTATTTTTGGTAGTGGGCTAAAATATAGGAACTATTTATGGACGTGTGTAAATCCAAGATACTGCATATCTTACACTATTTGGTAAATGAAGAGTCATATCCAACCTTGCTACCGTCTTCCACATTCCTTCTCTGCAAACAAGTCTCCCGTCTTCTCCATTTCTTCTTTGTCGCTAACTACCATCGCCACTTCTTCTTTCTCGCAAATCGTGAAATAACCACCCCAAGTCATAACCATATCCAACTTAACCCTTCACGAAAAACCCCCACCCTTCGATCGAAAAATCCCCAAATCTTTGGCCGAGAATCAAACCTCCGCGTGAGGGCGAAAATCGACATTGTTGTTTTTCCCAAAAGAAGCATTTTGGAACCCTCATTTTCGAAGAATACACCAAATTTTGTGAAGTTTTTTTCTTGACCCTAACAGCAACATTGTAGGTAGGGCAATTTTTTTCTCTTTTTTATTTCGTCTTTTTATATTTTTATTGCATTTTTATGTAGAATTTTTTGTTATTGGTGGATTTGATTTTAACATTGCATATTTTTGTTGTTAAATATGCTTATGATTGTTATGAATAATGCTTATAAGGGGAAATTGTGAAAATTAGTATTTTCCTAGTTTTCGTAACTATGGGGAGATTGTTTTTATTGAGGCAAAATTGCCTATTGTTTGTCAATAACCATGGTCACATCTTTGTTTTTCACAAGTGTTGTTTAATGAGGCTTTAATGAGGCAATAATATATGTTTTGTAGTATGCTTATATGTTTTATAGTATGCTTATATATATATATCCAAGTATGTAAGAAATGGTTAGGACTTTGCTGCGTTTTTGTTTTAAATTGTCTTTATTATCTGGAAAAATGAAGTCTGTTAGAGTTGGCTCTTATGGGATTTTTAAATACATTTTTTTGTTGATAATTCTGCATTTCCCACCTTTTTTCCAAGTTTGGTAGTTTTGCATGTTGATGCTGTGTACTGCTTATTGGTGTTGACAATTATGCTTATTCACATTCTATATCATGCTTACTTATCTTATATAGTATGCTTAAGTCTGGTAGAGTTGGCTCTTATGGGATTTTTAAATACATTTTTGTTGATGATAATTCTACATTTCCCACATTTTTTCCAAGTCCTGGTAGGTTTGCATGTTGATGTTGTGTACCGCTTATTGGTGTTGACAATTATGCTTACTCACATTCTATATCATGCTTACTTATCTTATATAGTATGCTTAAGTTTTTTTCCTGTTAATATGACTCAACTAAATGACTATTTGCCACCTTATTTTTGTTAGTGTTTCTTTTGGAAATGGCTAAGGAGAGCAAGAAGAGTAAGAGAACATTGGATAAAGTGAGCAAGAAGAGGAAGGCGGCAGATGTTGATGTTGCTGCAGAGCCGAGTAAGAAAAAGGGGGGAAAGACAAAGTTAAAAAAGTGCTAGACGGTAGCCAGAGTGATGAATAATCCAAATATCCCAGACTGTGCACGAGATCAACACTGAGGAGGTTCACCAAAGTTATTAAGAAATTAAACCCTGCACAGACGGCTGCAGTTAACGAGATTAGGTTCGGTGGCTTGTTGCACATGAAGATCGTGGAAATACCGGCACAATTAACTTATTGGCTGGTTAAAATTTTCAATTCAATCAGCTGTGAATTGGTGATATCGAAGGGGAAAAAATTCACATAGACGCCACGGATGTGGAACGGGTTCTGGGAATCCCAAATGATAGTGTGAATATTGAACGAAAGAACAAAGGCGGGGGATGTGAACTTTATAAAGAATGGCTAGAGATTTTTAACAAGCCTAACAACCACATCACAACAAAACACGTAGCCACGGAGATGTTAAAATTTGAGGACGGAGGTGACTGGTTTAAGAGGCACTTTGTTGCCCTGGTGGACTGCTTGATTATCGGGAATAACCCTATTGGTTATGTTACCCCCTCATGATGGACAGCCTGGAGAATGTTCAGAATATTCGCAACCTTGGCTGGTGCGAGTACACGATTAATATGCTGGTGACAAACCGTGCACGTTGGGGACAAGGCAAGAAAATTATGTTCAATGGGCCCCTTTTGTTTTTATCGGTAAGTGGTAAATTGTTATTGTTTTACATTTTTGTATCACTACCTTGCATACTTTTCTAATTTTTGTTGTTCGTGTAGGTTTTCTATTTGAATAGGGTTGTTTTATATACTAGGAACGTGGCTAGAACTCTCCCCAAGATTTAGAGGTTGAAGCCGAGATCATCAAGAAAATGGTACGCAATGGAGATGAAAGAAAGTGGGTTTGGGCAGGGTCATTTGGCGGAACCGCTCCATACAACGGTTTTGAATAAAGGGTCGGGCGATTGACATTGGGCCGGTAGGAAGTCAATCGCTGAAGGGCCGGGCGCGTTGTCTGGGGATCGAGAGTCACGAGGTATAATTTTTTACTGTTTGGTTGGATGAATCCATTTTGATTTAATGCTTGTGATAGATGAAAATTATGCTTATATATGTAGTTAATATTGCTTATATTAGAAAATGATGGAGTATTTGATTATTGTAATCCTTGCATATATTTCTAGTTAATAATGCTTATTATGTTTGCTAAATGTGTTTATATATGTTGCTTAAATGCTTACAAATGTGTATATTATTGTATTTTTGGATTCTCTCAAATATCTTTGAAATACTGTGTATGATATATGACAATTCATCTTATATGTGGGGCTAATATTGCTCACTGCACGAATGATGTTTTTTGTATATTATGTCTAATTTTTTGGTTTGCTTATGAGTTTTGCCAAATCGCTTTATATGTGTTGCAAATAATGCTTACATAACGATGTAGTATTTAATTATTTGCATTTTTGTATTTTTGTCAATGTTTTTGGATTGCTTATGATATTTGCCAATTATGCTTATCTCGTGTTGCTACTAATGCTTACGAGAATAATAAAGTAATAATTACTTGTATTTTTTTATTTTTGTCTTATGTTTTTGACTCGCTTATGGTTTTGCCAATTATGCTTATCTATGTTGCTAATAATGCTTACAATAATGATGAAGTGTAAATCATGCCATGGAGTGTTATAAATATTTCTCCTGTAACTGACATTTTGGTCTGATAACTTTTGGAAAGGAGTATAAATCGAGAGTGCTGCAGAAGTTGTCAGGCCTTGCTATATATGTGGTCGACATAATCGCGTTGTTTCAGAATGCTCCAAAAGAGATGACAGGCGACGCAGACTTTTGCAAATTACAAGATTCGGTGAGGATGCTTATATGCTCAGCTAGTAAGCATACATTGGACGCGGGCGGACCCCATGCTGATGATATGAGCGAGACGCAGCTAAACGAAGCTTTTTGGAATAACCTCGAGACCATAGCCGCATTCAAAAAAGTTGAGCTTGCACTTGGTCGTAGGGACGAGTACGAAAATGGCGTGGAAGATTTGCCAAGTTTTAGCTTGGGTGTTACCCAAGAGACCGATACAACTGTGGGCAGGGATGTAAGATTTCCTGAGCTTTATTTTCTGTTATTACTTTAACATCCGGTATACCCCGCTTACAGCATCACAAAAATGCTTTACTATGAATAGAATGTTGGTTTTTTGTGTTGTACTGATGTGTGTTGTTGCTTTTTTTTTGTTTTATTAACAGGATGAGGTTAGTGGGGCACGTGATGTTGGCATAGATGGTGTGGATACTGGAGACGGTGTCGGGGGGTGGGGCGAGACGACGAGGAGAATGTCAACGAGGGAGAGGATGACGGGGATGAGGGTAAGAGCGACGATGATGAGGATGGTAGTAGTGACAATGATGAGGGGGATCCCGTTGATGCCGAGTTAGAACAAGAAAGCGGTGACAGTGGCAACGAAGAAGACGAGGTTAACAGTGCCAATGAAATGGAGGGAGGGCAAATTGAGAATGCATTACGGATTGACGTGTTGTCTGAATGTACAAAATTTGAAATGATGGTATCGAACTGGATTTTTAAAATCCGGCCGGTGAACCATAAGTTTATTTTTTTTTTGTTTAGTTCAAAAATTATTTTTTTATGAAGTTTTTAGTTTGAGCAATTATATGAACACGCAGGGAAGAAGTCATATTTGGTAGTGGAGAATTTAATATAACAAGACAAGATATGGAGACTTTGAAGGGCGGATAGTACGCCAGCGGGTCTATTGTGGATACTTGGTTGTTTATCCTGAACCGCAAAGAATCATTGAGGGCTGATAGTTCTCCGCGTAGATTCTTTGCCACGACATATCCTATTGTATGTTTTCACCCATAATTTTTGGTAGATAATTTTGTGATGTATGAGGTTTGATTGGTTTATATGCCTTTTGTAAGTAGTATCCATGATGATGCTCTGTTTTTGTGATTATGCTTATGGATGTATCACAATATGCTTACGAATGCTTTCCATTATGCTAATGTATGGGTGAATTCATGGATTATAATTATGCTTATGTTTGGGCTTGAATTATGCGTATTCATGTTATGCATTATGCTTATTGCTATTCGTTCCATTATATCTTTATGTATGATAGGTTGCTTGTGTCTGTTATGAACAATGCTTATGTCCGCATTAAATGTTGCTTTCGGTGGTTAACATCGCTAATTTATTAATATTTTTATTGCGACATTCACAATTGTAATGCTTGAAGAAGCGTCGGTTTCGAGTGAATTGGTTAAGACATTCAAAGAAAAAGCTTCGACGTTGAGTTTAGCGATTGAAACGCGAGCATGATAGAGGAGATATTCAAGAGCTTAACATTTTTCCGTGGTATGCTTCGACGTTAAAAAAAGGTCCCACGATTAGACAACTTCTCGGTTGACAAAGAACAAAACCCTCAAATACGACGGTGTTCCTGATAAATTGGTCAGTTCGTCTATAGATGATTGAATATATATTTTCATTCTTTATTGTTTGACTGATTCAAATATATATTTTTTTTCTGGACATCGACAAGTATCTTCGCAATACCTATCGACGAAGGGTTTCCCGTCAATTGCTCGTGCGATCCAGCAATCGACTGCCTCCCGTTTGTACATGCCCTGGAGAGACAAGGATAACAAAGTTGATTGTGGTATTTTCGCAATGCGCCATATGGAGACTTATATGGGAGGTGGGATAAAAAACTGGGATAGTGGGCTCCGAAAAAACGACGAGGCGCAACTATTGATGATGCGTAGAAAGTACGCAGCTGCAATATGCCTGGACTCAATGAATGATCTTAGAGAGGCAAAGTAATGGGACGAGTGAAGGAGTTTGCCAAAACGAAATAAGATCAATCCAAAATGTTTTATTTGTTTTGTACTTTTTAGTGACATTTGAAGTACTTTTTAGCGATTTTTCGACACGGTAAATTTGCTTGGTCTTTGAAGTACTTTTGTTGATGTTTTGAATGTTTTTTGACTAGTGCCTATGTAAGCAGAATTCAAGTGGTAAATATGAAGAATTTTACTCTATTGTAAGCATTCATTTTCATGGTATGTTATAATGTTTCTAGCATTACTTCAAATATTTTTAAGCAAAGTGTTCTTCTTCTTTGTAAGGTAAATCAATTGCATCGTAAGCAATATTCGAATGTTTTATCTTTTTCAAGTATACAAATGTTTCGTAGCGAATTCAAACGTTGCGCAAGGTAAGACAATGACTTATTAGCATTATTTCAAATATTATAACTTTTCAAGTATCGCATACTTATAACAATATTCAAATGTGTTTAAGCATGATACAAATGTCGTGCAAGCAGATTTTAATGTTTTTGTAAGCATGTATATCGTGTTATTTTATATTGTTAGTAAATAAGAAAAGTGCAAGGTAAAAAAATTAAACAGGTAGTCATAATATTTATTATCGAGCACATGCCTTTTTTTTTAGTTTCAAGGAACAAATTTTAGGTATATGAAACAAATAATTACAGAATCTAAAATTAGCCTAAGAAAACAAGCGATAAAATATGAATAAAAAGCAATATCAAATGCTTTAATAAGCGATCTCAAACATGCACTCCAAAAAATAAAAACATCAACTACTTGTCGTGACGTTCGCTATTGTGCGAACCTATTTCTCCACATTTCCCACAACGTCTCTTCATTTTTTGCCCAAATTTTTATTGTTTTCTCCTTCGACGACTGAAGTTGGCTTTTGACTCGACTTCCGCTCTCCTTATTTTTTGTGTTGGCGGCAACACTACAACGCCTAGTCGGGTTTTGTCCCCAACGAATCCTTCGATCAATGTTTGTTTGTTCACCGAATGGGAATCGCTTGTTGATCCTTCATCAATTGTTCTTTATGATCTTTTATGATCCTTGACAGGGCTTCAATCTTGACTTGTCGTCATTTGATAGAACCAAACAATAGTGAATATCGATCAAATCGGTTGGATCGTTGTATCACATCGCACATCGATCCGAAATTGTTCAACAAATCATGTTTTGACACCGTAGCATGGATGCATTTTTCGTCCATCTTTTGTGAATATATTTGGTCGATTTTATCGGCCTCTTTTAGTAGCGAGAAAATGTGACGACATAGAAGCCCGATCTGTTGAAACATTTGTAATCGCATTCCATCATATCGTCATTTATATACGAAACCAATGTAAAGACTCATATTTCCACGCCCTGATTTTATAAGTGCAGTGTCACCACGTTGTTGATTTCCATTGTCACGCATTTGTAACAAGATGATTCGATTTCGCGCTCACAACAGAAAAAACTGTTCTACTATACACAATCGATGCATGTTTCTCAATTTCTAATGTGTTTTGCATTTGGGCAAGCCGGATTCTATCTCGTTGTTGAGTTTGTCTACGACATGTCTCTCGAGCTTCTATAGCGCTATCGTAGTGCATGAAAAATTTCACTAGACTAACTTGTGGGTTGGTGAAACTCCCGAACCAATTGTTAGCACTTTCCGATCTTGACGTGGTTCGAGTAATCCGCTCAATCGCACATTTTTAAAATAAGCGGGGATCCACGATTTTCTCGATTTCAAACATATGTGCGAACCATGAATGTGAAGTCACCGGTAATCATTCATCAATTGTGCCCATCTCTCCTCAAATTCGGAGGTTCGATGTAGTTACTCCAAACAATGCGATTCAATCTTTCATGAATTCCTCGTCCTTAAGTAAAGTATGCCCCACCTTCGCACCAACCTTTTCCATGATATGCCACATACATAGTCGGTGAATACTGTTCTTGAAAACCTTTTTAATAGCATTTTTCATTACGGGATCTTGATCAGTAACTATGTATGTTGGCTCATGCCCCATTGCCTTTAAGAAATTTTCGAATAACCAGACATACGATTCTTCATCTTCCTTCAGAAGTAACCCAGACGCGAATGTAACACATCTTCTATGGTTGTCCACACCAATGAACGACGCAAAAACCATTTTGTACCTATGTTTGTTGTGACAAGTCAGTCTCCTTTTTCTCCCAAAATAAGAAATTTCTTTCAAGTTCAGACGCATGCAATTTTCTTATAATACATAAGCAACATTTTACTTATAAATAAGCAGTTTATGTTAAATTCGTATGCATATCCACACATCAATAAATGTTGTAACGAAATGGTCATTATCTTCGTAAAATTTATATCTTCTTATGCAGTATGAAAGCTACTCGTAAGAAGTTTTTTCGTTTTTGATATGCATTATTGTGGACTCATTTAAAAAAAGAGGAAGGAGCATGAATTTTGTTGGGATTGCACCCGTACTTGTTAGTGATGTATGTTGCATCAAAAGATATAACATCCCCGAACATTCTGTAGTTTTGCATGCACATTGGATCAGCCCAAAATAATCGTGTAAGTTGGTCGTTTTCATCAACGTCATAGTTGAATGACTGTATTTGGACAAACTTCAATCTTTTTCAAAAACTTATCTATAATAAGATGCGTCGGCTCCACAGACGTAAGCTTTCAGCTCTCTCTTGAAATTTTTAAAGTCGATTGGCAGTGCACCTACATTCGAATACCCTCCAACCATCTCCTTATACAGTTGATAAGTTTTCGCTGGCCCAATGATTGCTTTTATACAGCTTAGGATGAATTTTTGGTTAGCCAAATTTAAATTCCTATTCGCCTTTAGAAAGTGTCTGTACACCCCGGGCATCAATGAATGCATGTGCCAGATTTCAAAACTTTTTACTGTGTAAGAACCAGATTGAGTTGCTTGGAACACGCAACGCGCCTTGCATCCCACCCTTGTCGGTTTTCTTTGTCTCACTTGTGAGACTTCGTCATCATTTAGCACCGCTTCTTCATGAGATGCAGATGAGTTGCTAACCTTTTTGAACCCTTCACGGCGCAAACTACATATTGCATGTGTATTATACCACGCGGAAGCGTTTGGTTGTACTAATTCTCACATCAAATCCGGTGGCACGCCCATAATCTTTGTAGAATTATATTCCGCTCTTGACACTATCAAAATTCATCCCTTCTTTTGGAGTCAGATGCTCATCACATTCTGGTATCCAATTCAAGATGAATCCGTTGTTATTTCAACCGTTCTATGCGTAACACTTGCAATTACAACGCCTCAACAAAAGAAATAATTAAGCAAGATTTTGAAAACACATTAGCATAATGGTCAATCATTATAAGCAATTTTATACTCATATATAAGCAAAGTACATGATCGTAACAAATGGCATCGTAATCAAATAATTTAGTTCATACAACCTAAATAATGATCAATTAACCTGATCGGTTATAACACCGAACAAATGTGAGCAACATGTTTTATTCATGACATCAAGCAATTTAAGCACATAAAAAATGCATTTTCGATCATATCATATACGTTTTTTAAAGAAAAAATGGGGGATGAAGAATTGAATTTCATGCTTCAACTATATGTTCATAATTATAAGCATATTAGTATTCACAGATAAGCAATATTATGGATAGGAATAAGCAACTTTCTGGGTTACTATGAAGAAAAAACATGGACGAGGAACTAAATTGTAGGTGTTCGAAAGTATGTTGGTACTCATAAGCACATTCGTAGGCAATTGAAAGCACATTTATCATAACGAATAAGCAACTCTCTGGGTAAACATACAGACAAAAAAAAATGGGATGAAGATAAGTCTTTTTCTGGACTACCAAGAAGTTCACATTTGTAAGCATGTTATTTTCCAGGCATAAGCAATATTACGTATTACGCATAAAGCATATCTTTGGGTAATAATTACAAAAATAAATGAAAATGATTGATCGAATCATTGATTCTAGGAAAATTACGAATACTGCGTAAGACGGTGTATAAGGTGACATGAAGTGGACGATTTATTTCAATAACAGATTTGGTGGACTTTGATCGTAACTCGTCCTATTTTAGTGGGATTTACTAGATTTAACTACCATAACTTATTATTATATGGACTAATTTACCCTCCTATTGGCGTTTTCGAATGATTTATCAGCATCAAGCATGATTAATCTCAGCCATTGAAATCAATTTATTTGCGGCTAGGATCTGGTCCTACGTACTCATATAATAGGGGGGTCCTATATAACCCTCCCCTATATATATATATATATATATATATATATATATATATATATAGAGAGAGAGAGAGAGAGAGAGAGAGAGAGAGAGAGTCACTTATAAATATAGTATGAAAATTTTCCCGCCCATTTCACCTTTCTAAATCTAGAAAAAGTTGAATTATGATTTAAAAACAATTGAATAATAAAAATAATAATTTAATTATGTCAACAACTTGCAATAAAAAATGCTAAAACTTTGGGCAATATTCTTTTAAGAAATGAATTATACTTTCCAAACTTAAAAATTATAAAATTTCTTAATTTAAAGTATGTCGATTTCCATTGTCGCATAATATGGTTAGTGTTAGATAAATGTTTTTATCATGATTTTGATGATTATGTTCGATTTTGTTCAAATTCGTTTTTAAACCAAAACTATGTCCCTAAATGTTGTCTAAATACTTCCGATCAACTTAAAATGTTTTTACTATTTTTTGAGTATTTCTTGAAGTTTATTTTCAATAAAACATTGGACAACACATTTGTTTCAGTTTCGAAGGCCGCCGCTCTATAGGCAACCTGCACGAGTTGGTGAGAAACAGAAAATGGGACGTAAGAAAACAGGCGGTGACGATCGGTCGACAGGTGGGCGACGGGTGGGTCGCCGCCGACCGGCGGGCGACTGCACCGCAAGTTGGATTTTTGTTCCGCACTTCTCTGCTTCGTAAAATCGCTCAAGCGGCAAAGTCAATGGCTAAGATGCACGGCCGCACCCTTTCGACTGGTCCCCTGTGTAAAAATTCGCGAGAATTCAATTTCAATCTTATCTCGCGCGATGGTCGAACCCCCATGTTTATCAAAGAACTATCCGTGCGTTTTGCACAACTTTTCCTATTTTGTGGGATTGATTTCTAAACTATATTGATCATTTTAAATTGTTTCTTTTGCAAAGCAAATCACTCCCTAAGGAGGAGCCAATGTATGGAAATGAAAGCCAAGTCCTCTCCTATAAATAGAGGCTTCATTCAAGCAACAAGACACAACACTTACTACAAGCAAAAAGAGCATTCTAAGCAAACACTTCTATATCTTGTTATATTAGCCTAAGCACTTTCACCAAAGACTTATTTGAGGTCTAGGCTTTCAATTCTTGATTACACTTGTACTCATTGTATCAATCTTTATTGAGTTGTAATCTTGATTTTGGTCATCATTCAACACAAGACATCCTTGTGAGTATTCTTGTGGTAAGAATACACTTGGGTGATCTAGGTGATAGGTGTTTGAAGGTTGTGGTAATCTTCAAAGGTGTCGTAAGAGGGTTGTGGTAATCCTCAAGGTGTTGTAAGAGGATTATGGTAATCCTCAAGGTGGTGAAAGAGGGTTGTGGTAATCCTCAAGGTGTTGTATTAATTTTTGCAAATTAATAAAATCTTTTTTTCTTTTTAAAAATCCATCCAGGAGATATCTTTGGGGTGGTAGAGGATTAGCCCTAGGTGGGTTGAACCTCTTTAAATCAACGAGTGTTGTTTATTTTCCGCATCTACATTCTTGTTATTTACTCGTTGTTTCGAAAAAGAGGGTAATTTTGTAAAATCGGCATAATCTATTCACCCCTCAGATTATTGTAGCCACTGGACTAACAAGTGGTATCAAAGCCAAACTCTTTGGCTAGCTCGCCCGAGTAAAGAGGAAAGATCCATGGCTACAAATGATGCTCATCTCACCACCGGCGCCTCCACCAATAAGCCACCACTATTCGACGCCAACAACTACGCATTTTGGAAAGACCGTATGGAGTTGATCAACCAACAAAGAAATCGGAGGATGGCACCTTGGCTCCTAAACCTTTCAAGGAGTTTGATGAAAACGACAAAAAGGTTTTTTCTCTAAACGGTAAGTCCTTAAATATTTTGCATTGTTCTCTTACCGCCACCGAGTACAATCGCATAAGAGGCATAAGGTCGGCACATGAGGTTTGGGAAAAATTGGAGGCAATCTATGAAGGGACTAAGAAAGTCAAGCAAGCAAGAAAGACCATGCTTGTTAAAGACTTCGAAAACTTTAACATGTATGATGGCGAAAGCATCTCCAAAATGGTGGAAAGGCTTGACAATATTGTCAATCCTCTTGTGGCCTCGCAAAGTCATCTCAGAAGAACAAGGTGACCAAGGTATTAAATGCACTTCCCTACCATGGTCCAAAAAAAAAGTAACGGCAATCACGGAGGCACAAAATCTTGAGACACTCAAGTTTGATGAGCTTATTGAAATCTACTCATCTATGAAGTCTATCTCAAGGAGAGGAAAAACTCCAAACCATCCACAAATCAATCGGGTATGCAAATTATTCCTAAAGGTCTTGCTTCTTCTTCTAATAATGCATACTATGATAATGATGATGATGAGGAGAGACGGCCGCACTTGTTCGAAAATTTGCAAAATTTGTGAATAAAAATAAAGCAAGAAAACCAAGAGATAATGCTTGCTTTAAATGCGGAAAACCCGGGCACTTCATTGCCGGTGCGTCAAGCTCGTGAAGAGGAGCAAAAGAAAAGGAAGCCTTTCACAAAAAGAAGGCTCTAAATGCGGAAGTCAAAACATGGGATGAACTACTCGAAACAACCGATGAGGAAGGAGAAACCGAACACGGTCTCATGGCTATAGACGATGAAAATAATGAGGTACACTCAAATTCCTCTACTTCCTCCATAGTTGATGACTTGCAATGTGATTTTGATGAATTGCAAATTGAGTTTCAAAATTTAATCGTTAAATACAAAAATTTGAAAAAGGAGCATAAGGAGATTAAGGTTGAAAAGGAAAAATTATTTACCTCTTATGAATCTCTAGACAAAGCTCATGCTCTTTTACTCTTACTAGAATTCATTCTCTTGAAACCGAAAAGGAATTGCTCACAAAAGAAATTGAATGTTTGAAAAATGATGTGCATCGTTTCAACATAAGTACGGATAAAGTCACAAAAATTTTAGATGCACAAAGAGGTGAGTATTCCAAAACGGGACTTGGTTATAAGCCATTTCAAAGTGTTTTTAAGAAAAACAACCAAGGTCCGACCTTGTACGTCTAATAATAATAATACTCCTACTTGTTTTTATTGTGGCAAAGTTGGACATTATGCTAATAATTGCAAATTGAGAAATAGCTCAAGACATGTTTGGAGACCCAAAGGTCTCAAGACTAACCCCCGTGGACCCAAAAAAATTATAGGGTACCTAAAAGAAATTCTTTTGTAGGTAATAGGGGCTATAACCACAATGGAAGATTGAAAATGGCTCGTGGACGGCGGATGTTCACGCCATATGACCGGGAGGAGAGAACTTTTACCAACATCAAACTCCAAGAAGAGGGTATGGTCATGTTCGGCAATGGCAAAGGAAAAATTCTTGGAAATGGAGAAATTGGTAACTACTCTTTCTCTCTTAGTAATGTTCTATTAGTTGAAGGGCTTAAGTTTAATTTGATAAGTGTTAGCCAACTTAGTGATTCAAAATATGATGTTTCCTTTAATAAAGAAAAATGCCTTATACTTAAAAATGGTGAAATTATTTGTGAAGCAAATAGAAAAGGCAATCTTTACAAAATTTGTACAAGTGATTTAGTTAGTCAAAATGTTTCTTGTTTAGTCGCCAATAATGAATTAACTAGTTTATGGCATAGGCGACTTGGACATGTTGGATACAAGAATTTGAAAAATATTTACAAAAACCAACATGTAAAAGGACTACCCAAATTGAATTTTGAAAATTTTGGCTTATGTGACACTTGTCAAAAGAACAAATTAGTTAAGAGTAGTTTTAAGCCCAAAAATGAAATTTCCACAACCAAACCCCTACAAATGCTTCACCTTGATTTGTATGGGGACATTGTCGGCGAGTCTAAGTGGAAAACATTACACTTTTGTTATAGTCGATGATTTTTCGAGATATACTTGGGCTCTCTTTCTTACCAATAAAAGCGATGCCGTTAATGAGTTTGTTAAGTTGTGTAGACTTATTGAGAATGAAAAAGAAGATACTATCAAGTCTATTCGAAGCGATCGAGGTGGAGAATTTGACGGTGAATTTAGAGTATTTTGTGAAACCAAAGGTTATGCTCATAATTTCTCGGCTCCAAGGACACCTTGATTGACTGGTATTTTGCATGTATTTTGGGTTTAATATTGGCTAGAATGTGGGAATATGCATGCATTATACAAGTAAATTGAGTAGTATTCTTGTTTTGTGGAATTGGATTACGCTTTGCTCGTTTTGTAGAAATTTATCTATATTTGTGGCATAGTGGCAACAATTCGAGCATTGCAACCGCCAATACTTGACACAAGTGACGAAGTTTGGAGTCGAGTCGAGAAGAAGTTGACGAACGGGGCAAGAAACGGAAAAAAGAGTCTACATGGGCATATTGTTCGGGTGAGCACGGGCGGGCGTGCTCCTCTAGACAGCCCGTGCTCGACCCAAGCAGATTACCAAGGTGCGGCATAGGCACGGCAGCGGCAGGTGCCATATTGGCACGCCGTGCCCCTCTCGAAGAAAGATTACAAATGGTTCGACACCAAAGACGGCCAAGGTGGGTGGCAAACTTGGCCGTGCCCGTCAGGAAAACAGAGTTTGTCAAATTTCAACTAGGTTTTGAGGCCGAGCGAAGTACAAATAGACCCGTGGCGGCCACAAACAAAGAGACGCTGATTTTTACCCTAGAAACGAGAGAAAAGAGCGAGTTTTCCATCGGAAACTTCGAGAGATTGATCAAGACCGCAACCACACCTTCGAGGATTGAAGATAGATCGAGAGATCGTCGTCATCCCCCGAGTTACTCATTCCATCGTATCGTATTTCAATTAGTTAGATTTTGATTATGGATAATTTGTCTATGAATTGTTTATTTTCAATGTCCTGGCTAAAACTCTTGTGATTCCAGGTTTGGGAGTAGATTAATAAACACTTTTATGTGATGATTAAGGATAATTGAAGTTAATGTTTTCTTTTTCTCTATTCAAGTACTTTGCTTTAATTCTTGTTTTATCAAAAGGCCTTTGATCTAAACTTGTTTGATGTATTGATTCATAATTCTAACCGATGAGTTTCAATACTAGATTTGAGTACTTGACACAAAATAGATTGCATGATTGAGAAGTCTGTGAATATTTGTGAGATCTTTTAATCTTTTGAACTTTTGGGAGTTGGATATCTCATGTTGAGTAGAGATGCTAACATAGATATTCCAATCAACGTTTTTACATACATCTCGAGAGAGGGTAAATTACCGTGGTGATTGGTCTATAGAGAAGAATATGTTTAACTTGGTTTGCTTAACTGAGCATAAAGTGGGATATTAATTGAAACCATAACCCAGGAATCCATCCATTCATACTTGATCTTTCAATCGCTCTTTACTTTGTTAATTTAGGATTAATTTCGCTTTAGTAGTAATAAAACCAACCCTTCAAATTTCGATAGTTTAGATAAAAATAGACTATTATAATCCAATACTTAGTACATTAATTTATTAATCCATGTGGATTCGACCTTGCAAACCCTATTCTATAAATCGATCCGTACACTTGCGGTGAAGCTATAAAAATAGGCGAACATGTTTTTGGGCGCGTTGCGGGATTAATCAAATTTTTAGTACTAATATTGCGATAAATAGAACTATTCTTAATCTGGACATTTTTTTATTTGTTCGATTTTACTTTATTGTGGTTAACTTGTTTTCTTTAGTTGGTTCGGGTAGTGCATGATCACTCGAACAAAGCAAGGGAGACTTAGCACCGTTCATACCGGAGGTTGAAGCTTTTGCTAGGCGAAATAATGCAACTACTAAATGCGAGGTAAAGACAACAGACTAAACATGGCGAGAAGTTGAAGACAACAACAGAGGCAATAACGGGGTAACAACCAGGCTAACAGGTCAATGTTGAGGTACCAATACCGAGAGGTTCCAGGTGGCTCCGGCACCAACAAAGCAAGCGACATACGCGACATTACCAATCAATCGCAACTATGGTGGCATTGCCAATGTCCCGATCAATGCGAATAATTTTGAGCTAAAGCGGTCACGATCTCGATGGTACAGCAGAACCGGTTTATTGGGGGCTTCCCGCCTCAAGATCCTAACTCTCATCTTGCGAATTTCATACAAATTTGCAATACTATCAAGATGAATGGGGTGACCGATGATGCTATACGTCTTCGCCTATTCCCTTTCTCTTTAAGGGATAAGGCTAGAACCGGGTTGTGCACACCTTAACTCGGGAGTGTGAACAATCGGGATGAGCTAAGTCGATGTTTACGTTTAAATACTTCCCACCAAGTAAGACACTCTGACTTAAAAAGCGAGATCACTCGGTTCGGTGCGGTTTGACTCACGAGCCTTTGACGAGGCCTGGGAGAGATTAAAGGGATTTGTTGAGGAGGTGCCCGCAAATGGATTTCCAAGACGTTGACCTTTGATTTTTCTATAATGGGTTGATGGAATGACGAGATCATTTGTAGATGCCGCAGCCAAGCAAGGGCGCTTCTACTCGCGAGATTTCGGAAGATACATTGAACTTGTTAGAGGAAATGGCCATGAATAGCTATCAATGGCCCTCCGAGAGGACTAACGTGAAAGCGGTAGCCAAGTTTCCCGATTCGATCCATTAAAGAGTTCGGCAAAAGACAGATGGTCAGTCTTGACCAATCAATCGAGTACATTGACAAAGGCAAATGAGGTAAACGCGGTGCAGTCGGGAGTTTCAGATCCGATAGAGGAAGCAAATTACGTGAATAACCTAATTTCAACAATTTCCTGAACAATCAAAATCCCACTCATTATCATCGGGCCTAAGGAACCACGAAAAATTTCTCCTATGCGAACACAAAGAACGTGATGCAACCACCACCGGGTTTAATGTGACTAATGGAGTTATTACTGCAGATCCTAAACCAACCATGGAAGACATGTTCACCTCGTTTATGAACGAGACAAGGAAGTTCAACAAGGATGAGGCAAAGATGGATAAAATCGAAAACCATGTCACTCAACTGGGGTCCCAGATGAAGAATCTTGAGACCCAAATTGGTCAAATAGCTACAATAATTGGTGGGCAAAAGCATCAAAAGGCCGGTTTCCGAGCAACACCGAGGTAAACCCAAAGGAACAGTGTAAAGCCATTCGTCCCCGAGGAGGAGTGGAACGGAATACGAGGGGCCAAAAATACCGTAGAAATTCCGAAGAATCGCAGACGCACGACCCGTGTACCACCAAGACGAGCCAACCCGTGCGCCTTGCTGACACGACAATCGATGCGCCGGGTGATGCGGAAACTGAGGCAAATGGCGAGGTTGAGGCCAAGGAACAAGCTGAGGAACATCGTGCTGAACAAAAAGGGGCTGAGAAGCTTAAATCTTCCTCTAACCCCCGATATTTCTAAACTTAATGTTCCCCTTCCTTTTCCCAACGTTTTCAAAAGAAAAAGTTAGACGACAATTTGCTAAGTTTTTAGATATTTTTAAAATCTGCATATTAACATTCCTTTTGCAGATGCATTGGAGCAGATGCCCAATTACGCTAAGTTCTTGAAGGATGTTATGTCAAAGAAAAGAAAGATGACTAGTTTCGAGACAATCAATCTGACAGAGGAGTGTAGTGCAATAATCCAAAGGAAACTACACAAGTTGAAAGATCCGGGGAGTTTCACTATCCTTGTGCTATTGGTGATGTTTTTCTTTAAGAAAGCACTTTGTGACTTAGGAGCGAGTATTAACTTAATGCCCTTTGTCTATTTTCGTGCAACTTGGATTGGGAGAGGTGAAGCCATCTACGGTCACCTTACAACTCGCAGATCGATCACTCACATATCCAAAGGGAATCATCGAAGATGTACTTGTCAAAGCTGATAAATTCATATTCCTGTGGATTTCTTAGTGCTCGACATGGAGAAAGATAAAGACGTTCCTCGATACTTGGGCGTCCATTCCTAGCGACACGGGAAGGCCTTAATAGATGTGCAAAGGGAGAGCTCACGTTACGGGTTAATGATGAGCATGTTCTATTTACGATATATAAGGCACTTCAATTTCATGATGGTGTGGAGACTTGTAAATTCATAGACGTAGTTGAATCCTGCATTGATGAGTATGCGGATCATACATTGTTTCGGGATACTTTGGAGTTTGGTTTGACACATTCGTGTTCAACATCGAACTTGACTATTGATATTGATAACCAAGACTTGTATGATTGTGTTTGTGCTTTGGATAATATGCAGGAACTACCGAGGAGCGCAAGAGGGACACACACGCTGAAAAACGTACGGGAATCAGTTCTACAGGGACGCACGACCCGTGCCCTTGAGCACGCCCAGGCCGTGCGTATGGCCGACGAAAAAATTGACGAAAACGACGACGGCACGGGCAGCCCATGCCTAAGGTCGAAGGGAACGCTGAAGGAGCTGCAGATGGCACGGCCCATGCTCATCAGCACGGGCAACCCGTGCTCTCTTCCGAAGAGGCCAAATCGAACCTAGAACTCAAACCCTTTCCCGATCATCTCAAATATGCATTCCTTGGAGCGAATAACACGAGTCCGGTAATCGTATCATCACTTTTAACTTCAGTTCAACTTGATAAATTGCTTAGGGTGTTACGAAAACATAAGTCGGCGATAGGTTGGTCAATTTCTGATTTGAAAGGCATTAGTCCATCTATTGTGATGCATAAAATTAGAATGGAAGATGTCTACAAACCTTCGGTGCAAAATCAAAGAAGATTAAACCCTATAATGCAAAAGTCGTTAGAAAAGAAGTTTTAAAATGGTTAGATGCTTTTGAATTATTTATGCTATTTCTGATAGCTCTTGGGTAAGTCCTGCAGACAAGTGGTGCCAAGAAAGGGGGATGACGGAGTAAGAAACGAGAGTGATGAGCTTATAGCAACTAGAGTAGTAATCTGGATGGAGAATTTGTATTGATTATAGGAAGTTGAATGACGCTTACTCGCGAAAAGATCACTTTCCTTCCCTTTATAGATATGATGCTTGATCATTCGCTGGATATGATTATTATTGTTTCTCGATGGTTATTCGGTATAATCGGATCATGATTGCCCGAAGACCAAGACAAGACGACCTTTACATGCCCCTATGGTACCTTTGCATTTTGTGGGATGCCATTTTCGACTTTGTAACGCACCCGCTTACTTTTCAAAGATGCATGATGCTATATTCCATGATTTCATTGAGAAAATAATGGAGGTTTTCATGGATGATTTTAATGTTTGGAGATTCATATGACCATTGCTTGAATAACCTTTCTCTAGTTTTGCAGAGATGCGAGGAGACTAACCTTGTTTTAAATTGGGAAAAGTGCTACCATGGCAACGAGATGGCATTATTTTAGGCCACCGAGTCTTCTCCGCAGGTTTGGAAGTTGATAGAGCGAAAGTTGTGGCAATCGAGAAACTCCCACCTCCAACAAACGAGAAAGCCATTCAAGTTTCTTAGACACGATTCTACAGGAAGGTTTATCCGTGTTTTTCTAAAATCACTAAACCTTTAAGTCGCTTATTAGAAAAAGAGCATCGCTTTCAATTTTTCCAATGATTGTTTGCGTGCTTTTGAAATTCTGAAGAAGGCTTTGGTAGACAAGACCCATTCTAGTAGTTCCGGATTGAGTCGCCCCTTCGAACTAATGTGTGATGCCAACGACTTTGCGGTTGGGGTCATTTTGGGTCGAAACAAGACAAGATGTTCGTGAGCCATCTACTACGCGAGCGTTAACCTTAGACAAAGCTTGCCAAAGAAACTACACTACCACCGGAAGGAAATGCTAAAGCAATCGTGTTTGCATTCGGCAAGTTTCGTTCTTACTTGATTGGGACTAAGACGATCGTCCACACCACCACGTGGCAATTAAATATCTCATTTGACAAAGAAGGATGCCAAACCGAGACCGATTCGGTGGATCCTCTTGCCACAAGAATTCGAGCGAGATTCGGGATAGAAAGGGCTGCGAGAATGTAGTAGCCGATCACTTGTCCAGACTAGAATACAAGAAGGAGAGAGAAAGAAATCACGGAGGCAATTAAGGAGGAATTCCCGATGAGCAACTTCGATACAAGGCTAAATTCCCATGGTATGCCGATTTTGTTAATTATTTGGTTGCGGGGTTTTGCCTCCTCCGGATTTATCATCTTATCAAAAAAGAAGTTCCTCCATGATGTCAAGTTTTTACATGTGGGACGCATCCCCCGCTTCTTTAAGAGGTGCGCCGACACCATCATTCGACGATGTGTACCCAAGAAGAGTGGGAGGGAGTTCTACAAGAGTGCCATTCCTCACCTTCCGGAGGACATTTCGTCCGCGCGCACTGGCTAAGGTATTACAAAGTGGATTATATCGCCTACATTATCTAACGATTGCTATCTATTCGTGACAAAGTTGTGATAGGTGCCGGTACGATGGGAAACATCTCGAGACGACATGAGATGCCAATGACCAATGTGATGGAAGTAGAACTCTTCGATGTGTGGGGATCGATCATGGGCCCCTTCCCATCTTCGTCGGGCTATCAATACATTCTACTTGCGGTGGAATACGATCTCGATGGGTTGAAGCTATTCCGGCTCGGACAATGATGCGAGTAGTGCTCAAATTCCTGAAGAAAAATATATTCACTCGGTTGGGAACCCCGAGAGCTTTGATTAGCGACGGGGTCACACTTTGTGAATAAATTAATGAGCACTCTACTTGGGCGGGCATGCGGGGTTAAGCACAAGGTGGCATTAGCATACCATCCGCAAAGCAAACTGACGAGCATAGGTAGCCAATCGAGATTAAGCAAGATTTTTAGAGAAAACAAGTGAACATAAATCGCAAAGATTGGGCCATGAAGCTAGATGACGCACTATGGGCATATCGGATCGCATACAAGACACCCTTGGGCACATCACCATATCGCTTAGTCTTCGGGAAATCGTGTCACTTGCCCGTCGAATTAGAGCATAAAGGGCGTTTTGGCCTCAGTAAAGAAGTTAAATTTTGACTTCAAGCAATGGGTGAAAAAGGCTCTTTGACCGAATGAGATGGAGGAATTCCGGATGAAGCCTATGAAAATTCCCTGATTTACAAGGAGCGAACCAAACGATGGCACGATCGAATGATAAAGAAGAGGGAGTTTTTACCGGTGAACAAGTCCTTTTGTTTAACTCACGCCTTAAACTCTTTCCGGAAAGCTTAAGCCTCAGATGGCTGAGGGCCGTTTTGTGATAAAGAAAGTGTTAAATCCTCAGGAATAGTGGAGCTATTGGTACGAGATGGGGAGACATTCATGGTGAATGGCCAGGAGAATCAAGCATTACTTGAGCCGAGCAAAAAGGAGGAAGTGACACGCCCACATTGCTAGAGCCATGATCAACTAAACAAAGCGTCAAGCTATGAGCGTTAAATTTAGCGCTTGTCGAGGCAACCCAATGGTTTTGTTGTTTTATTTCTTCCATGTTTCTTAATTTGTTCCTTTCTTTTTTAAGTTAGGATTTTATTGCTTTCATAGGTAAAAAAAAAAAAAAAAAAAACTCGAACACAAGGTTTGGACTCCAGATGGGCAACCCGTGCCATATGGCACGCCCGCGCCCTTCCGCAGTCGTGACTCCAAAGTTCGGGGCCCAGCACGGCCACCCGTCGCTTGGCAACGCCCGTGTCCTTTAAGATTTTTGGGAGCAATCTTTCGCCTCAAAGACGTGGGCTACCCGTGCGAATGAGCACGCCCGTGCTCATGCCTCACGAGGCTTAAAACCGACGGGGCAGGCCTTATTTTCTTCTGCTGCATCTTCCCCCTTCACGCACGGATAAAAACAAGAAAACCATCCCCTCCAAATTTTTTTCGAAAAATTCATTCTAGATATCATCACTACTCACTTCCCACACTATCTAAACACGAATTACACGTTTGAATTTGCTTGGAAGCAAGGATTTGGGGTAGATAGCACCTAGGTTTCAACAATCCAACTCTCTTCTAATTTCAAAAATTAAGGTATGAATCGAAAATTTTATGTCAAATTTCTTGAGGATTATGAACTAGGGTTGATATATGATGCTTGTATGTGATACTTTAGCCATATTTTTAATTGGAATTTTCTATGGGGCTTTTTATCGAACACTTGGTGGGTTGTTGAATTGTGATGAATTTAGTTGATCTTTGATGGATTATACTTGTGTTAGATTGTTTAGGAGGTTAGGGGCTAGGGGAATCTCGCAATTACATTGATATGTGAATTGAACGCTTGATTATGAATCGAATTGTTGATGATGAGCTACTATACTTCTAGTGAAATTGTTGTATTAATTCATTGTTTGTTTTTACTTGGCAAGTGATGGATTCTCACGATTGTTTTCACAGTACTAAATTGAAAAATGGCCCATTTGAACCACGACCAAACCGAGAGTCACGGAGGTTGGGGAGCCACATGGGCCGCTCGGCCACCACACCGGACAAGGCTTACGGCTCACTATTGATGAAAATGAACATTGGATAAATGGAACCGCTCATCCATCGCTCATTCGGCGACTCTTTTACACGCTATCACGACGATGAATGTACCCGAGCTTCCTGGATACACGAGGAGGTGTGGCAAATGTTTGATCGAGTTGGATGGACCACATTTATGCAAGGGCAGGCCAACCCACAAGACACTCACACTAGTAGTTCTTAAGATCGCTTCCTCAGTCACGGCAACACGACCACTGAGTGAGCCCGTGGAAATCCGAAAGATTGAGGAACGAATGGAGAACCGCCACTATTGCCGAACTTAATCAAATTTTGGGGTACCATCGGACGCCCCATACCGAACGGCCGCAAATTACGACTCGCGTGCTTTCCGGCAATTGTTGATCGAAACTCCGACACGGGGGCTCATGCACGCAGCGGCGCACCTCCAAGGCCTCCTCACCCGCACCCTATTCAATTACATTCAAAGTAACGCCCACTGTTCGCCCCGTACAACAATGGGGGTATGCAAGCGAGAGGAGCTATACCTACTTGGTGTATGCTCAATCGCACCCTTATAACATGGCGGATACTTTGTGAACACGCCGTCTACGTACAACAAAAGATAAAGTGGGAAAATACTAATTGGGGGAAATGATAACCCCAATCGCACTACATTTTGGGGTTGACATGCGCATGGAACCATTAGCGGGCACCAAGCATTAACATGAGCGCCCTTCTCACCATGAAGATCATCGCATGTGGGGGAATATCCTCGTTTTCAACAAAATCGGGTCTTCGTTTCTCTTCCTAACCCGGGCACCACAAAGAAAGAATTGATAACCAAATCAATCAAGCCAGATTCGAGAGCATCGTAGTCATGGTTTAAGGCGCGAAGAGGCGAAGGATAGCCGGCCGCCTACGAAGAAGCATTTCGTCACGGAGGCACAGGAGTACGATGTATTGTGAGAGGGGTTTGTTAAGACTTCCAATAGTAAGCTTCGATCGCAGCGGCCCATGTGGACACTGATATTCCGTAGAGCTCTCTTGCCAAGGTGAGGAACGTGGGGGCCATGATGATCACGTACAGTTCATGTATTTGAGGAAAGTTTACATAAAGATAGAGTGATTTCCGTGGCTACTAAGTCCAAGATCAAAGGTACCATACGCAGAGCTAGGAACCAAGCACACGAGCAGCGGGAGCCTGAGATATTGCAGCAAGATTTCACAATCGAGAATCGCATATCTCCTGTATACTACCCGCCGCCCACCCCCACAAGAATCCGTGTCATAGTTCATTACTTTTCTTTGAAATTCTACCTTCTTTTATGCGCTATAATTTCATTCAAGTTTAGGGGGAGAGGTAGTAATTTTATTGATGGGTGTGGCGTTTGCATTCATTTAGTTGCATGTAGAGCATATCATATAGGGTGCGGTGCATTAGATGTTTGATATTTTTTGTTTTATGGTTTTAGATGTTTATCGCTTTAGCACGTTTATTGCTTTCCTAGTAGTTAGGGAGTGAGTTGACCGCTATTATGTGTTTGTTGTGTTTTTGATTGAGATCTTGATCTTGGGAGCATTTGCGGATTAGTTCGTGTTGTTTTGAATTGGATGTTGAGTGTGAGTTGATCGGGTTGAGAATAATTAATATGGAGCATGTGCTTATTGGGATCATGGTTAAAATGCTTTGAATTATGCACTTACAAGCCTGGTGAGCTTTGAGCCTTTACCGCTTTCATCATATGCGATCTTGTTTGCGATTGAGTGTGTCATTCATGTTGATTTGAATTCTAGAACTTGCCTCACCCGGTATCTCCGTCAAGGTCATGTTGTATGCATTCATGAAAATGATTTAGGCCATTTTTGTTAAGCCTTTCAAGCCTTTTTGCCTACCTTATGATATTTGATTTTCCTAGTCACCAACTTGAGCTGGGCCTATTGCCTGATTTTTTGATAGCCACATTTCAAGCCTTAGAACTTAAATTGATATATCATCATATCCTAAACTTGAGCCGTATAGATTGAGTAAAGGATACAATAAATGATTGAATGAAGGGATATCAAGAAATTAGAAAACATTTGTATGATTGGTGATTGGGAATAAAAGAAGAAAAGGAGAAAAATGAGGATACTCACAAAACAAGAAAAAAAACGACCGAAAAAGTGAGTCGGCGGCAAAAATGGCCGATTGGATGACGATGTGATGTAATAAGGAGAATGATTTGTATGAAAAAAAGAAGGGAGAAATAGAGAGGTGATAAGATATAAGGCGATTGGGAGTACATAATTGGTTGGTATTAGAATAAATGTTTGAGAAAAACGATGTGCTTACCAATCTATGCTTAAGTTGAGTCACTTTATCCATATTTCCCTACCTTAACCAAAGAGCCTTCATTACAACCATAAACAAAGTCCTTTATGATTTGTGAATTGCATACAAACGAGTGGCGGAGATGTGAGACGATTTGCAAGCATATGGTAATTCTTCAACATTGATATGATTTGAGCGAATACACGTCCCTTATTATTCTAGTGAGTAGAGTATACACTTTATCCATGAGAGGCATGATTTGAAGTGTTTTACCATGATTTTAATAGACTTGTGCTCCGTGTTAGCTATTTGAAACTTGGTTGGTTTATGCTTGATGTCTATGGATAGATGACATGAATTGTGATGCGGTGTTCTTGAGTTGCTCTTCTTTACCCCAATTGTGTTGTCTTGTTTATAAAGTGTTGACCGGGACTGTCAACAGTTTAAGTTTGGGGGTTTGATTGACTGGTATTTTGCATGTATTTTGGGCTTAATATTGGCTAGAATGTGGGAATATGCATGCATTATACAAGTAAATTGGGTAGTATTCTTGTTTTGTGGAATTGGATTACGCTTTGCTCGCTTTTGTAGAAATTTATCTATATTTGTGGCATAGTGGCAACAATTCGAGCATTGCAACCGCCAATACTTGACACAAGTGACGAAGTTTGGAGTCGAGTCGAGAAGAAGTTGGACGAACCGGGCAAGAAACGGAAAAAAAGAGTCTATGGGCATATTGTTCCCGGGTGAGCACGGGCAGGGCGTGCTCCTCAGCTGTTCCCGTGCTCGACCAGCGGGATTACCCAGTGCGGCATAGGGCACGAGGCCCGTGCCATATTGGCACGCCGTGCCTCCTCAAGAAAGATTACAAATGGTTCGCACCCAAGACGGCCAAGGCGTAAAGGCAGCCGTGCGTCGCGTGAAAACAGAGTTTGTCAAATTTCAACTAGGTTTCGACCGAACGAAGTACAAATAGACCCGGAGGTGGCCACAAACAAAGAGACGCTGATTTTTACCCTAGAAACCGGAGAAAAGAGCGATTTTCCATCGGAAACTTGAGAGAGATTGATCAAGACCGCAACCACACCTTCGAGGATTGAAGATAGATCGAGAGATCGTACGTCATCCCCGAGTCACTCATTCCATCGTATCGTATTTCAATTAGTTAGATTTTGATTATGGATAATTTGTCTATGAATTGTTTATTTCCAATGTCCTGGCTAAAACTCTTGTGATTCGAGGTTTGGGAGTAGATTAATAAACACTTTTATGTGATGATTAAGGATAATTGAAGTTAATGTTTTCTTTCTCTATTCAAGTACTTTGCTTTAATTCTTGTTTTATCAAAAGGCCTTTGATCTAAACTTGTTTGATGTATTGATTCATAATTCTAACCGATGAGTTTCAATACTAGATCTTGAGTACTTGACACAAATAGATTGCATGATTGAGAAGTCCATGAATATTTGTGAGATCTTTTAATCTTTTGAACTTTTGGGAGTTGGATATCTCATGTTGAGTAGAGATGCTAACATAGATATTCCAATCAACGCTTACATACATCTCGAGAGAGAGGGTAAATTATTGTGGTGATTGGCCCATAGAGAAGAATATGTTTAACCTTGGTTTGCTTAACTCCGAGCATAAAGTGGGATATTAATTGAAACCATAACCAGGAATCCATCCATTCATACATGATCTTTCAATCGCTCTTTACTTTGTTAATTTAGGATTAATTTCGCTTTAGTAGTAATAAAACCAACCCTTCAAATTTCGATAGTTTAGATAAAAATAGGACTATTATAATCCAATACTTAGTACATTAATTTATTAATCCGTGGATTCGACCTTGCAAAACCCTATTCTATAAAATCGATCCGTACACTTGCGGTGAAGCTATAAAAATAGGCGAACACACCTCAACAAAATGGAGTAGCCGAACGGAAAAATCGGACATTACAAGAAATGAGTCGGTCCATGCTCAATGAATTTTCACTTCCAAAGTATTTTTGGGCCGAAGCCGTAAGTACCGCTTGCTATGTCAATAATCGAGTTTATATTCGTCCTAAAATGAATAAAACTCCATATGAGCTTTGGAAAGGTAGAACTCAAATATTAGTTATTTCAAGATATTTGGTTGTAAATGCTTTATTTTGAATACCAAGGATCAATTGGACAAACTTGATCCTAAGGCCGATGAAGGGATATTTATGGGATATTCAACAAAAAGCAAAGCATATCGGGTTTACAATAAGACTAGTGGAGTTGTTGAAGAATCCATCCATGTTAAATTCAATGAAGCCGGAGTTGAAAGAATTCTAATGATGATAGTGATGAAGAGGATATTATTGAACAAATTGTTCAAATTGATGATCAAACATCTACATCAAATGATCAACCGATCCACCTCAAATGGTCCTCAAGAAGATAGAGGTGATATCTCGGATCTTCCTGTTGCATTGAAATTTAAGGAGATCACCCAAAAGATCTTATTATTGGTGATCCCCTTGACAAAGTGATGACTCGGAGAAAATTTGCTTTCGAGAAAGCTCTTATTTCTCAAAAAGAGCCCAAAAATGCTAAAAGCTATTGAGGATGAGGATTGGTTTCTAGAGATGCAAAGAGGAGTTGAATCAATTTGAAAGAAATGATGTATGGGGAATTGGTACCTTGTCCTCCTTCTCAAACCATTATTGGCACAAAATGGGTATTGGGAACAAACTTGATGATCAAGGCAACATTGTTCGAAATAAGGCAAGGTTAGTAGCTCAAGGGTATTGTCAAGAAGAAGGTATTGACTATGATGAAACTTTTGCACCGAAAGACGTTTAGAAGCTATTCGTATTTTGCTTGCCTATTCTTGTTTTAAAAATTTCAAACTTTACCAAATGGATGTTAATCTGCCTTCTTAAATGGTATTATTCAAGAAGAAGTCTATGTAAAACAACCTCCGGGTTTGAAAATTTTTCTAGGCCTAATGATGTTTATAAACTTAAAAAGGCGGTTTTTGATGATTGAAAATAAGACCCCGCATGGCATGATAGACTTAGTTCTTTTTTCTTTACAAACGGTTTTATAAGAGGGGGTGCTTGATACAATCTTCATTTGTTTTGAAAAGGGTGATTGTTTTATTTCAGTAACTTATGTCGATGATATCATTTTGCGCTACTAATGATCTCCTTTAAAAAGAAATCTTCTAAAGTTAATGTGGAGAACCGAGACGAATATTTAATGGGGAGCCCAACTCTTTCGACATAAATTAAGCAATGTCAAGAAGGTATTTATATTTCAGAATCTTATGATACAAAAGAACTTTTGAAAAAGTTCGCATTGAATACAAGAAGAATTTCATCCTTATGTGGTAACAAAATGTCAAAATTGACAAAGAGTTTTGAGAAAGGTGTTCTCGCGGATGAATCAAAGTATCGACAAGATGATTGGTAGTTTCATTTATTTAACCGCTAGTAGACTGACATTCTTCATGTCCGTATGCCTATGTGCTCAGTTTTCGAAGCAATCCCAAAGAATCTCATGAGGCCGTTAAAAGGATTTTTCGATATTGAAAGGCACCATTCAATAGGCTTATTTTATCCAAAGAATGAAAATTTTCTCCCTAAAGTTATAAAGTGATCTGACTATGCTGGAAAATATTTGATGTGATCGCAGCACTTCCTGGACATGTCAATTTTAGGCGATTGCCTAGTTTCTTGGTTTTCAAAGAAGCCAAACCGTGTTTCTTCTTCATCTACTGTCAACATATTTCTGCCGTATTTGTCAGACTTAACTCTCTTCGGGACGAAACAAAACCTTAGCTTATTTACAAATGCTCTTTGAAATACCATCTTTTTGTGATAATATATCCGCTATAAATATTGCTCAAAACCCGTTCATCATAATCACATTAAATATATTGAGATTCATGATCACGGGTGGATCAGAGCCAAAAACGTGAAATCGAGATATATCCTTTTCGCACTCATCTCAAGATCAATTAGCGGATATTTTCACAAAACCGCTATCTTCCGAGACTTTTTCTTCTATACGAGCTCGGTTAGGCATAATGCATATTGAATAAAGCTTACGCTTGCATTCTCGCACATTTTTAAAACTTAGGGGCGAAAAATCGGATTTTTGGTTGAAAATTGGATTTTGGAAAAACGACAAAACAAAGGTCGAAGGAGTTGAGGGCAACCGGTCGCCTCAACCTCGACCGGTCACCCTCAACTCGACCGGTACGCCTAAGCTATATTTTGGCTTTTAAACGTTCCTTCCAAAGATTCTTCTTTTTGACAAATTTTGGCCATTTTTCGTCCCCTTTGCCAAATTCACTCAAATTTCATTCAAAAATGGATTTCATGCATCTTTTACACAACATGGACATTATATAGCATGATCATCATCATTATGGCTCACTCTTTCCGATCAAATGGTAAGAATTTCGCTTCTTTTACTCAATTGGTGGAACCTTGAGTTTTCGAGTTTCCTAAAATGTTTTGATGAAATTTTCGTATGATCATGATGAGCTTGGTTGTTGTGTTGTTATGTATGATGATTGACTTGAATTGATGTTGAAAATTTTTGGCTTGAACCATTTACAAAGGTTATATACAACCTCTTTTATTTTTAACGCACACAAGGTGTTCGATGTTATGTCGCAATGAAAATTTCAACTTATACATGAGTCTCTTGCTTTCAAAAGCTTTCTATACTTATTGAGATCATGTTTTGACAAACAAAACAAGCGTATGAACTCTTCATATTACATTTCTCCAATTTTCCTTGGATTATTATGCTTTAATTGATCAACTAAGTTAATTAACCGTCCCTTCGCGCACTTTGATATTATGGCATGGTGTTTTCACCATTCTAACATTCTTTTGATGATTCCAAAGGGGAGAAACAGGATATTGGCTCGTTAGCTCAAGAGAAGCTAATAAAAGCTCGCAATAAGTATTGTGGACTCTAATACCTAGTCCATGGCTTCGAACTTTGGACCTTGACATGAAATTGTTTATAAGTTTTGTGACAAGGGAGCTTCTTAGCTCATGATGCAATCTATATAAGCTTGTTATAGCTTGTGCTTCTTACTTATTAAAACTGGTTAAGCTGATATGCTCTCATAAATAAGAGCTTGTATGAAATACTTAATCTGATAGTTTACTCGAAACCGAAGTTTTCATATCGCCTTCAAGAAAATTGTTTCTGCTTGTAATCATCAAAAAGGGGAGTTTGTTAGATAAATGTTTTATCATGATTTGATGATTATGTTCGATTTGTTCAAATTGCTTAAACCAAACTATTTCCCTAAATATCGTCTAAATACTTCCCATCAACTTAAAATGTTTTTACATTTTCTGAGTATTTTTGGAAGTTTATTTTCAATAAAACATCGACAACACATTTATTTAAAGCTTGACTGTCGCCTTCCATAGGGCAACCCGCATCCGAGCTGAGCCGGAAACAAAATGGACGTAAGAAAAACAAAAAGGTATGACTCTGCCGACAGTGGGCTGGCCTGGGTGCGGCCGACCGGCCGACCTAGACGCTTACCTCGCACCAGCAAGTCGATTTTGCTCCTTGCCCTACTCGCTTTCGTGAAATCGCTGCGGGCAACCGCCGTCTACCCATGTGCATTTTCACCCGGCCGCACTTCTTCGACCGTCCCCTGTAAACATTCCTCGCAGAATTCACTTTCAATCTTATCTTCTCTGTAATCGACAACCCATGTTTATTAGCAAACTATCCGCTATGCTTCTTTTGATAACTTTTCCCTATTTGTGGGATTGATTTCTGGTCAAATTATATTGATCATTTTAAATGGTTTCTTTTGCAAAGAAATCACTCCCTGCGTGATGAGCTACTGTCCTGGAAATGAAAGCCAAGTCCTCTTTCTATAAGAGGCTTCATTCACAACAAGACACAACACTTACTACAAGCAAAAAGAGCATTCTACAAATGACTTCTATATCTTGTTGTATAGTTCTAATTATTAAGGTAAAATTATCTTGACAACTATTTTTATACTCCCTTAATTTAAAAACTTATATTTTTTATTTTCACATAATTTATAATTTAAGAATTGTTTAATGATCAAAGTACTATAAAATAAATCTAAACTATTATTTGATAAGATGACCAAATAAAAATTAAAAACTTAAATTATAAAATAAATTAAATAAATTCAAAAAAAAGCATATAAGATCTATAAAATATTTCTTAAATCTAAAATTATCCAAGAATTCATAAAATTATATAAATAAATGAAACATTATGAAATATGGTTTTAGATGTATCAAATAAATCTAAAGTTTATTTGACAAGTCTTAGAATCATTTGATAAAATCTAAATAATATTAAAATAAATCAAGAATTTATTATAATAAAAATAAATCATTGGATAAATTCAATTACAATAAACTTATATCTAAAATTATTCTATGATTTTAAAAATTACAAAATTAAAACCTTACTATTTAAATGAAAAACTATGATGTAAAATATTAACATATTTAATACATCATACTTTTCAATTTTTGAAAATTGTAATTCCCTATTTTCAAGTAAATCTAATTTTACCTTAGCATAATTTGAGTAAATTCTAATGATTAAGGTAACAAAAATATACAGTTTTATACTCTCTTAATTTAAATAATTAAAATTTATTACTTTGAGAAAATAGAATTTTCCTAGATTTTCATAGGTTTAAAATTGGTAGGATTTTAGATATAATGTGAATATGAATTTAACAGTTACTATTGTTATTTTATTTTTCACAAAAATTAGTATTTATTTTGTTTAATTTCTTACAAATCATAATTCTTGATGGATAATATAACTAAATATATGTTAATTATCGAATATGAAAAATTCAAACAGTATACTATATGGTCTGAATAATACAATACAAACATGGAGAACAAATTTACAATTCCAAAACCGACATAAAACAATGTAAATAAATATAATATATAATACAAAATAAACAAAAATATATTCAAATTTAGATATTATAAAAGAGATTTATATATATTCAAATTTGCATTATATAGCAATTTTAGAAATAAAATAGATGTACATCTATGGATTTTGTAGAAATAAATGTTGTTATACTTTTTCGATACAAAATAAGTAAATATTTATTATATAAAAAAAACTATTTATTTGTTCTAATATTTAGGCTATATTTATTTGTTAATCTAAAAAAAAAAAAAATATTGTTCATTCTTACTTTTTTCATATAATCATGATTTAAGTTGAAGATATTATTATGGATAAATCAATGGCACTAATTTTATTTATTAAAGTAACAAGTATAGTAATTTGTTGGTATACATTTTAAAAAATTATTAATTAATTTGGTCTCCATTGATCTAGTTTAATTTAGTTTTGAAAAATTATTAAGTGAATGTATAACTTTTAAAGTTTTAGATAGCTCAACAAGTGTTTTTAATAAATGTATAAACTTGCATCAAATATATAATTAATTTATTTTTTTCTCATTTGTCTATATTTTATAATTAATTTCTTTTTATTCTTCCCATTTTTCCAAAATTTTCATTTGTAGTTGGATATTTAACAAGATATTTTATAGGAATAATAATGATTCTTGTTTAATGAATCGTACATTGTTTTATTCGATCAAGACATGTCAACCTGCATGGCTGCATCCCCTTTCCATGTTCAAAGAAAGAGGAGTAGGTCTGAGTATTGAGATACCCGTCATGTCCCATCTCCTTTTTTTTAGTCAATCATGTCCTATCTCTTTACAATTCCTACAATGTATCAATTTCTTAATATCAAACTATATAATATTTTATTTTATGCACTCTGTGCATCGCAGAGGTGATATACTAGTATATTGTAAAAATAATTTTGGACATTTTTTAACAATATTGATTTTTAAGGTGGAGATTGTCAACTTACATATATGTGTTTAAAAATAAATCACTTGTATCGACAAAAATTAGATATATTTTGTCACCCTATTTAGAAAAAGGATATACATAATTCAAACTTTCAACAAAATTGTATGTTGGTGTAGGGTCTGTAGGCTAAGAGCATCCACACCGGGACTTTTTGGGGAGGTTTTTGGGAGAAAAAGCTGAGCAAAAACCTCTTGCCATTGGGAAGCATGGGTTTGAGCTTTTTGGGAAAAAAACTGGTTCGTAGCCTACGAAGTCGCTTTTTCAAAGACTAAAAATAAAAGAAAGAAAGAAGACACTCGCGTGATCGCACGCCGTGCCAGAGCCTGCGTTTGTGACACGAGTGAGTGGAATAATAGCCCACAATAGCCAAACCATTTGCCCTTTTCGTTTTTACTTTTGCTTTATTGTTGTTTTTTATTTTTTATTTTTGAGTATACCTTTTGCTTTATAATATGGTTGGCTTTCATTTTTTTTTTCTTTTTATTATATTTTCATCAAACATTGAATTTTATATAAAATCTAAAAATAATGTATATTAAAAATATAATATAAAGAATATTGATTTTGTTTTTAATAATTTATAAATAATGCAATATATAATATATAAATGAAATTATATATGTGTGAAATATAAAGTATAAAATAGAAATTATGGTGGGATCTAATCAAAAGTTGTTGGAGATTATTTGAAGAGATATAATTTGAGCTGGGTCCATAAAAAAAGTTGTTGGGAGGTTTTTTGATTGTGGAGAAAAAAAGTGAGATTTTTGCTTTTGATGTGCAGTGATGTGACGGTGTGGGATCCACAAAAGAGCAGTTTGTGGTTTTTACCACCTGGTGATGCCCTTAATGCGGGAATATTTGGGATGGGGCTGCTGCTGGTGGCCCCAACTTGTTAGGTCAGAACCACCAGGAGTTAGGGTCCATGTGAATTTATTTTTTTCTTTTATTTTTCTCTTTTCGAAGATACTACTGTGTGCAAATTTGACCGGGCGTATCCTTTCCTTGTATGGGGCTTTAGCCCCCCAAATTATTTGAAAATTCAATTAATTATATGTATATTTTATTTTAAAATATTAATTTTTAGTACTAAATATTTATTTTTTATTGATTTAGCCCCCAAAAAATTTTAGCCCCCAAAATTACGGATCTAGCTCCGCCTGAATTTGACTAATCCGATTTATTCCCCGATTATTTATTTTTATTTTTTAAAATAATATTGTATTTATTATACACAAAAAGAAAACCTTTTTTTTACAAAATTATAATTATAACAAGTAGCTTTTAAGAATGTATTTTATAATACGTTTTATAATTATAAAACTAGTTTAGTGATCGAGTCTAACGACTCTATCCATTAGTTTTGGATCTGGGGCAAATTGATGTTTGTGGCTTAAAAATTTTAGCATATCATATCTCGAGTTTAGAAAGGCCCGTCCAATTGCTAAAAGTTTGCATTTGAAATTTGGATGGAAGGATTTGAATTTTAGTGGATGACTAGAACAATACACACGAGATTTGTCCAAAATTTAAATTTTAGTGTCACATGAATTTTTTTCCACAAATTCTCCCCTTAAATCCAAAATTTTGATCCAAATGCAATCTATAATAGAATTGCTTCTCTTAAAGAATATTAATTGAACTTGACTCAATTAAATACACATAGTATCTGCTTAACCCTCCCCACGACCGAAAAAGCATTTCCTACAAGAGCCCATGTCCCCTTATGAGTTATGATTTTGTAGTCACATACTCACATAACTATGATTTATATGGAAAAAAGGTTATTGTTTCTATTAGAAGTAATGCAAAGAAATAAAACATGGAGAAAACAAAAGGCTAAGGTTACTAGATATTCCATTCGATCAACTTGAAATGAATACATCGTTGAATACGATTTAAGGAAAAGAGAAGGATCTAGAATAGGACACATGTTCTTGTTCCATTGATAGCGGGGAAGAATATTCTAACGGCTCAATTTGTAGCATTGTCATCATCAAAGAAATGATGAGTACCAGTGTACAAGGTTGAGAGTAATGAGATCGGTGACACTTGGCGGTGATCCAATCACAATTGTATGATATATCTTGAGTGTTAACAACCCCCTCAATCGAACCAGGTGAAGGATGATTTTGAGTCTAGAACGAAACCTGGTGAAAGATTGTCCCGTGAGAGGTTTGGTAAAAATATCGCCAGTTTGATCAATTGAAGGAACATGCTAGATCGAAATGTATTAAGTTGCACCTTTTATCGACAAAATATAAATCCAATTCGATGTGCTTGGCTTTAGAATGGGGAATGTGGTTTGCAACCACTCGCACCAATATTGTCACCCAAATAATAGGAATATGAGATCGAGACACCTACAATTCATTGAGTAAAGACTTGAGCCATAATATCTCGGTGGAGCAATGAGCCGACTTTCAATTCACTTCAAAAGATTGATCTAGAGATGGAATGTTGTTTCTTTGAGCACAAGCAACTAAATTGTCACCTATATAGATACGTAACCCAAAGGATGACTTCCTATCATCAATATATGTGGCCCAATTTGCATCCGCATATTCTATGATGTTATGATTAGATGACTTGGTAATCTCCGGTCAAAAGTACAAGTGCCGCCTAAATATCCGAGTAATCTTTTCGCGGCTCTCCAATGAGTGTCAAGAGGATTTTGCATGAATTGACTCAACTTATTAACACTATAATTGATCGGCCTGGTAATTGTAATGTATTGCAACGCACCAATGATACTCCTATACAAGTGCCATCAATCAAGAAGAACCAATGTGTTTAGACAAAGCCGAGATCGAACCATAGGAATAACATCGCTTGGCAGATGTCATATGATTCGGGCAAGAACATCCTTAATGTATTGAGATTAACATAAATGAAGTCCACCGACCGAGTATGAGTGACCGAATTCCTAAGAAATGATGCAATTTGCCCAAATCCTTTAAGGAAAAAGATTTATTGAGACTAATGATTAAATCTTCAATCAATTTGTCATTACTTCCAAAGTGACAATAATATCATCCACATACACAAGAACAATCGTGTACGAGTTGCCACAACCGAGAGGGTTGAAACTTTTGCCTAACAAGCTCAATCTTGAGTTTAGTGTACCAGCTCTAGTGGGGCCGACTTTAAGCCATAAATGGCTTTGCTTAGCTTACAAACAAATTGTCGAGTATGTAGCTTTTCAAAACCAGGAGGTTGTTGCATATAGATATCTCGTTCTAATTCCCCATGCAAAAATGCATTGTTAACATCCAATTGACGATTTGCCATCCCATAGACATAGCAAGAGATAAGTCACCCTAATAGTCACAGTTTGACTACGGGACTAAAGGTTTCATTATAATCAAGACCATAATTTTGAGTATATCCCTTAGCCACCAAACGCTTTGTATTTGGCCAAACTACCATCGAATTCATTTTTATTTTAAAAATCCATTTGCATCCAACAATTTGTTTATCTCGAGGAGCAGGACCAAAGTCCATGTATGATTTCGTAGGAGAGCAAAATACTCGGTTTCCATGGCATCTTTCCATTCTCGTATGTTGTAGAGCCTCCTCAAGAGTGTGAGGTTCAGTGATAGAGAAGAATCGTGAGTACTTTAGGTTTGACAATACCATCTTTTATTCGTGACCATAGGATGTTTATTGACCACCGAGGGGAAGAACAGGGAAAGGGGGACATCGTGGGTGAGCTCACTTGTCACAACAGTAACCGAACATAAAGAGGAATAGTAGAGTAAGATGAAGTCTGAATTGGGAGGAGAGGAAGAGATGGAACTAGAACAAGGACTACCTATTCGGACTCGAAAGGAGCATGGGTGTGGGAGTGTGATTCGGGGTAGATTGGGGCTTGGGAGAATGATCAAGAGGAATAGACTCTAAAGAAGGACAAGGAGGAGATTAATTATGACAGGATGTTGGATGACAAGTAGTGGTATCGATGAAGAGGTTTTGGATGACTGAGGAAATTTGGATTCTTCAAATAAAACATGTCTCCGAGGAAGGTTTTTGCCAAAAGGAAGAAGAACCTTGTAACCTTTGTATCCTTCACTATATCCAATGAATGTACATGGGAAGAACGGAATTGAAGTTTATGATTGTTTATGCTTCCGAGATAAGGATAACATAGACAACCAAAACTCTTAAAGCATGGTAGTCGGTTTTTGTGATACAAAAGTTCATATGGAGACCGACCTTTCGAGTTTTGGTAGGAGCCTATTGATAAGGTTCACAAACAGAGAAAAAGCATCCGCCCAAAAAGACCGAGGAACATTTGATTGAGCCATTAGTGCCAATGCCATCTCTACAATGTGTCCGTGCTTTCTTTCCACAAGTCCATTTTCCGAGGAGTGTATGGACAAGAAATCCTATGACTAATACCATGATGTCAAGAAATGGAGTAAAATTTCTCGAATTCCCCTCCCCAATCGGTTTGGAGAATTTTAATCTTTGAGTTAAATTGAGTTTCAACCATTTTTAAAAATTTCGAAAGCCGAGAAGAGCTTCGATTTGTTTTTCAAGAAATAAATCCAAGTGTATCTCGTATATTGATCAACAAAACTCGATGTAATATTTATAGTTGGTGGATGAATGAATTCGGGAAGGTCCCAGAGAGATCGAATGTATGAGCTCAAAAGCTTGAGTATAGTTAGTATGAGAGAGTGAAATGGAAGCTTATGAATCTTTGACTTGCAACAAGCATCACATAAGGTAAGTGCTTCTTTATTAATATCAAATGAAAGATTACAATTCTCAAACACTTGTTCCACATGACCTCAAGTGCTAGATGGCCTAATCTTTGGTGCCATATAGAAATATCAGCCTTTTTTTAACAATAAAAATCGAACACTAGCCGAGATCCTAATAAACTAAAAGAAGCACTAGAAGCACCGAATCGACTTGTTGGAGCTTATGGTCTCGGGGCAACGTAAACACCGTAGGTTGGATTGACACTTCGAGATCAAATGATACAAGCCTTCCTTAAGTCTCCTCGAGTAAAGATCGCCCCGTATTGAGATCCTTAACAACACAAAAATTAGGATGAAATTCAAAGAAGATAGAGTTATCTTTGGCAAACCGTGACACACTCAACAATTTTTTTGTTATATCGGGAAGAAGAATAAGATTTTTAAGATGAAAAATATAAGGACTAGAACAAGAATCGAGAGAAGAGTTACTAGTGTGAGTTATAGGCAAACCGATTGCCATCCCCCATGTGCAACCTGTTGTTTCCTTGATACTCAATAGATATGTTTAGATTGGCCATATCATAGGTGACATGGTTTGTGGCACCTTAATCAGAAACCAATTGGAATCACCACGAGGTTGTATCCGTGAAGCAACCATAGCAAAGAAGGTGATACAATCCTGTTTAAGTTAGGGCTTCCGAATTATTTGTGAGCTTGGAGAGTTGGTGTTATTAGGCATGAAGTTAAGATCGCCCTATAATAACACTTATCACCGTATGATTAGTATAATGGCAGATTTGACAAGCTTGTCTTCCATATCCCGTGAATCTTCCTCATCTACCTCTTTTGCTCGCGAAAATTGACCGCCTCCTCTAGAAAATTGATTTCCCCTTCCTCTATAGTTAGAGTTTCAAAGATTGTTGTTGCCTCTTCCGGCTCCTTGAATACCCATGTTAGCAAAATTATTGTCACTACAAGAAAAGCTGGCGATAGACACCACCAAAAAAGACACCGGTTTTATGACTTTTATCGGTGTCTTTTTTTTTAACACCGGTTTTGTAAGAAACCGTGTCTTATTAGTGTTGTCGTTTGATAAACAACACCGGTTTCTTAGAACCCAGAAATCATTGTTAAAATAATTCCCAAATAGACACCGGTTTATGATCGGATTTCAAAACCGTGTCTATATATAAAAATTATTTTAGATTTGACACCATATCTTTCGACACCGGTTATTGAACCGGTGTCGCTACTTTTAACACCGGATATTTAACACCGGTTTTACAACCAGGTGTGGTTAGACGATAGGACCCTTAGTAATTAGCTAGGTTATTATCGCCAAAAAAGAAAAACACCCGTCTGCGCACCTCTCCTGGGTCCGCCTCTCACTCAACCCCGTCTCTCTCTCTCTCTCACCTCTCCCAAGCTCCATTTTGTCCGATCCCTCCCCTCTCAATAAAGTTCTCTTCTTCAACAGACTATTGCTTTCTTTTCTCAGAACTCTATTTACTACGCGGCGCGAAAAACTTATATATATCCCTCGTATCTCGTGTTTGCGTATAGGTATACTTCACGAGATCACAGATAGAACCACAAGATTTACCGATAATTGGAGTGGATTTTGCATTTCTTTTGTTTGGCTAGAAGAAATGGTCGCTTTCTTGTTTCTCGTTCTCTTTTCATTCTCTCGCCCGAACACTAGGTATTTAGAATTGTTTGAATATTTGCCTATCTTGGATTGGATTTTTTTTTTTATTTGGGTTTGGTTTTCGTTGAGGAATTTATATTTGAATTGATTCATGATCTAATGATTACTTCGTGATTGTAGGAAAGATCTGGTGATTAGATCAATTGGGTGTTAGTTAGCAATTTTTTTAAAATTTTGTTTTTAACATTTTGTATTGGGCCATGGCATCTTCTACTTTTATTAGTTATGAGATGTGGTTACTGCAAGATTGATGAGAATGGTGCTTTTTGAATCTTTGATTAATCGTACTCGCCTGGTGATTCCTTGATGTAAATGTTTTTGTGATTGCCGCTATGTGCATTGTTTAATTTAGACCTCAAGGCCGGTTCAGTTTCTTTATAATAACATAAAGAGTTTCTTTACAGTCACTGTTCACTTATGAATATTCATTGGTAGTTTATGAACCATACATTGTTGCTACTTATGATATGATCGGTTTAATCGCACACTTTGAGTTTGGAGACGGAGTCGATTCACGAGAGTTTAACTCTAGATGGGATTGATGAAAAAGGGTGTAGTGATTATAGAACCCAAATACACACTGATAACTTAACTCGATAATTATTATCAATCATCTTCATCAAAATACATTATTCAATGTGCGAGAAGTCAAGTTATGTGGACCGAATTTTTATAGATGGATTTACCCATTTGAAAGATACATGAGAATCTTGAAAGGTCATGTTCGAAATCGCAACAGGCCTGAAGATCTCAAAGTGGAATACCATTTGCTTCAACAGCGGGATTAACATTTCCCGATGCGAAGAAATGGTATCAAATCTGGTTCATTCTTTTGATTTTCAGGATCCTATTCCATCTAAGATTCTTTTTTAATTTTTTAAGCCAAAATTAAACATATGTCAAAGTAATGGTATCAAATCTGGTTCATCCTTTTGATTTTCAGGCCACCTTGGATGTTTTGTCTATAATCTAGAAATCATACTCAAACTTACCTCTCAGAATAACATGCAAGGTGTGGTTTATTAGAAACTGGCTGAGCTATGATTCGTATGATAGTTTCTTTTGGTTTCAGTAAACTATGGTTTTGTAACATTCTTGGTTGTCTGCATCTGGCATTTGAATGTGAGGTTAAATTATCCATTCAATATTTTGGAACCATGATGATTCTTACGGTTTAGCTTCCTGCTCTAGAAAAGTTTGTCATATATTACTTGCCCATTTTCTTGCATTTCCCTTACTAACAAGACAAGGTGTTACCTTTGTTTCAAAGGTTTTTAATTCAGAATGGCTGAGCTATAATTATTGATCATTTTCATTTTTGTTCATTAAATCATTTTACCACTAGTAGAGCTGTAAACAGGTGTAAACATTGATGGGCAGGAGATTTCATTGTTTAGATTTTTGGAAGTCTTTGTAATGAATAATATATTGGAATTGACAACAGAGATGCATAATTGTCTTAACAAGTTGGATTATCTTCCCTTCCTAGAACAGCTTGTGAAATTATTTCTTCGTTATAGGTTTAGTGATCCTGCGACTCTGAAGATGCTACGGTCTATCTGCTTTTGTCTTCATATGGGGCAACATGTACTGAAGTTGGTCTATCTGCTTTTGTCTTCATTGACATAAATTCTAGAGAATTGGTCTATCTGCTTTTGTCTTCATATGGGGCAACATGTACTGAAGTTGATATGGAAATCAGTAGAAATGAAATTTATCCCAAACTGCCCCTCCATCCTTTTCTCCTGCTTTCTTCAATTTTGAGTTGCTTGTGACAAGCCGAACCAATGAAGGATTAGTTCTTGAAACAGGACACCCATATAAATGTACCCTTCACAACTAAATATAAAGATGAAGAATGTTACTAGAGTTTTGCCTTTCTTCTCATCCACAGGTAATAATGCTAATAATTGTGTTAATACTAACAGTTTAATCCCTCCTTAAGCAGTGGAAAAGCAGGTCGATCTGTTTTCTGGCTCGGTGGCGTTTACACAAGAATAATCAGACTATAGTTCCAAGATGAAGGTTAATTTTACGTGTCATGTTTCAACTAGATCTTAAAAATTAACATAGTTATCGTAATTAATATGCCAACAAACTGATCATCACATAGCAACTTATGATCACATGGGAAGTACTATTTCATTTGCTTTGTTATTGGTCATTTTCTTTTGGCATGTAAACTAATCACATAGCAAATGTAATTCACTTGACTTGTATTATGTATATAGTTTCAGAGTTTGAAAAATGAGGTATGATCTGATCTTTGCTGCAAGTTTCATAGTAGGGATAATTACAAAAATGCCCTGAGGTTTAGCTTAATTACGAAAAATTCCAGTTATGTTTGCTAAATTACAAATATATGATCTTTTTGCTGCAAGATTCAAGAATGAAACTCAATACGAGTATCATAGCAGGGATAATTTTAAAAACTATCCCTGAGGTTTAGTTTAATTACGAATATTTCCAGTTATGTTTCAAAATTACAAATTCCCCCCTTAAATTGTTATAACCCCCAAGGTTTGTATTTATGTAACAATACCTTCCTTTTTGTGGATTTTGGATCTTCTATCCTAAATCGTATTTCATCTTGTATTTTAATATATTCCGCATGTATGTATAATATGATAGGGATAATTACAAGAACTACCCCGAAGTTTGGGTTAATTACGTAAAAACCCACAAATGTTTTACCAAAAAACCACTACATGATGTGCATGCGTGTATAGTCTTTTGTAACATTGTTCATACTATAATAGAGAAAGCACATTGAACCTTATGTTTCTTAACAAAGATCTTGTGTCCAATTTCATTGTTGTCAATTAATGGAATGCTACATATGCAAACATGCAAACTGCGGACTAATCTTGATTAAAGTTGCTTTCTTTTGTTTTGGTCACGTGGTGAGACATTTTTTCAGCTACTTGGTATTTGGTGTGGGATCTTGTTTGACTAGCCTCAATGGCAGGCAGAGGGGGTTGCATGGAATGTCTTTTTTCATTTTTTTGTTGATGTTTTCTTTACTTGTTTAGTTTTTCTAGGGATAATTACAAAAACCACATGAGTCTTGGGCTTTGATTTGCTTCTTTTGTTTCTTGTTTTTACATCATTTTTTTGTAGTTGTTGAAATTGCAATTGATAAGCAAACAAATGTTTGTGTTGAGTTGAAATTCAATGAACAATATACTCATTAGCAATTCATGGGCCAACTTGGAATATAATTGGTTATTTTTATTTATTTATTTTTCATTAATGGCTAAATCATTCAACTCTGTTTGTATGTTTGTAGCCGAGAAGAATGAGATTCGTGACGAGAAACAAAGATTGAAGGCTGAGTAGGAGAAGCTTGACCATTTTTTAAAGCTTAAATGACATGAGCTATGTTGATCATATGGATTTTGTTGCCTTTAGTTGAATTATATAGTCTTTTTGTTGGTTGATGGAATTAATCGATTATGAATTTATAGTTGTTTTACCGAAAAGGAAAACGCCGCTACTAGTACTTTTTGTTGGATTTTGGCTATTGGTGACTTTAGTATTAATGGATTTCATGTTTAATTGGTAGTGCACTTATGATGGTTGCTAGAATTGGAGTTCATAATGAATTATTTATTTATATGTTTTTTTTTGCAGCTTGGGCCGGTGTTTTTGTGTAAATAAACAACCCTTTTAAAACCGCTTCTAAAAACAACAAAAGACACCGGTTTTGATGCGGTGTCTATTCATCAAAAGACACCTAGGTTGTTTTACTAATAGACAATAGGCTTTAAATCGGTGTCGTTGAAGGAAAAGACACCGGTTTAAACCGGTGTCAAAAATTCGGACTTTTAACACCAATGGCTTTAACACCGGTTGTTTTTACTAATAGACACCGGTTTAAAACCGGTGTCGTTGAAGGAAAAGACACTGCGGTTTTAAACGGTGTTAAAAGTTCGGACTTTTAACACCGGTGGCTTTAACACCGGTTGGTTTACTAATAGACACCGGTTTAAAACCGGTGTCTATCGGCTTTTTTGTAGTAGTGTGTTGTCATCAAACAAACCGGTTGGATTGTTAGATTCCATCCTGGCTTCACAAACCTGTAGAAGTAAGCGCACTAGCATCACCGAGGTTAATGAGTTCATTTCTGGAGGTGATGGCACACACAATAGGATCATACTCATTAGTGAGACCAACACAAATATGTAGCACTTGATCGTTTCTTTGATTATGTGTCTCCGCCGCACCAAGAGCATCACAAATGAGTTTGACCTTGTTGATGATCTCCTCATGGATCGATTCCTTTTCTTCATAGTAGACGACCAAGCTTATATTGCATCCTGTTTGGCCCGAGAATGACTTGAAAAATAGTTTCAGTGTGTGCCACGACGCAGATGACTCTAACCCAACCATTAGAACCAAGATGTTATCATATAGTGAAGAAAGAAGCCAAGAGACTAAGAGTTGATATTGTCTCTTGAAGCGGAGTATTCTCGGGTTGATTTTAGTGAGTTTAGTCTCTCGCATTGATGATATATTTCGAGGAGCCGTGATATCTCCGGTGAGATACCCTTCAAGGCCATAACCGGTTCATCGCAACTAAGATTTGTTGTTTCGGACAGGTAATTGGTTTTCGTGAGTTTTGTAGAGATGATTTGGTTATGAGGTTGAATGATTTGAACAGGAGAAGATGAGTTGGATGTGACGTCGGTTGCAAAGGATGTTTTTGATGGAGGTGTTTCAAGAGCCATTTTAGAGTAAAGGTTGAAACAATAAAGATGAAATGTTTGGGAGAAGAGGAGGTAACAGAGCCAGGATTAACTCTTGCTTGCTCGATACCATATCGAAGTAATGCAGCAAATAAAACATGGAGAAAACAAAAGGCTAAGGCTACTAGATATTCCATTGATTGAACTTGAAATGAATACATCAGCTGAATACAGTATTTAAGGAAAAGAGATGGATCTAGAATAGGACACATGTTACTGTTCCATTGGATAGCAGGAAGAATATTCTAACGGCTCTGAATTTGTAGCAGTTGTCATCATCAGCAAATGATGAGTACCAGGTACAAGGTTGAGGTAACAGATGGGTGACACTTGGCAGCTGATCCAATCACAATTGTATGATATATCTTGAGTGTTAACATTCTCTTAACGATTTATTTAAGGTTTCTTAGTTAGCTATTAAATGAAGACTGTTTTGTTTTTCAGATATATCCCTTCATCTTAATTAAGTGCTAAACCAAAATTCTAAAGTGTATTATTAGCGAATTAAGCAATATATACTGCAAAATCAATAGTTGTTTCCTGATTATATAAGTTACCAACACTAGCTGATAAATAAGCACACAATTAATTGCATAATATAGCTTTAGTACTTTACTTATCACAAGGTAGAGGTCTATAAATATTTTTTGAATAGATATCTGTTTATGGAATATATAGATTGTGTGTATTAATAAAATGCAATCTGTGATGAAATATAATTAAGTCGCGATAAAAAATCCAAAATGCTTACACACTGAATGAGATTTAACGAGATAAATGTCAAGTAATAGAAAACATGTACATGCATCGCACACACATATGTATATGTAGATATATATACATTCGGTATTATTTAAAATTTTATAATTTCTAACTATATATGATAAACAATAGTGTTCAACCTTCATTCAAGATAAATTAATTAACTAAGTACTTACATCAATCTATGTTATTTTTGTACCTCGACAGTACAAGCATCCCTGTCACAGACTTTATCACAATTCAATAATTAAAAAAAATATATATAACACTACAAGATAAGCCCACGACCTAGTTGATACCATTGTCAAAGTACATAAATTATCCACATTTGTTAACAAAGTTTGTCATACATAAAAGACTAAGAAAAAATTAAAAAGCTGGTGGTCATTATTCAACTTTCTTCACCAGCAGTCACAATCTATATGCACAATTTTTCTTCATGTCTTACATCATTCATTTAACCAAACAAAAAAAAAAACCATGCACAATTTGCATCTTATAAAAAAAATCCCACCACCTAAACTTATACTAAAACAACAAAAATCCATCTTAATTAGTCAATAAAACAATCGGATAAACAAATTAATCAAACAACGTGATCCCTATTATCACCCGGCGAGCTAGATTTACTCTTGGTGTTCGAAAATGGCGGTGAAAGAAACATCAATCCACTCTGTTGAGACGAACTAGTTGTTGTCGACGATGACTTGTTTAGAAAACTCGGCGCGCATTTGTTTGCTGCATTCGAGGTTGATTGTGAAAAGCTGGACAAAATAGGAAAAGGTTGATGATCATCACTAGTATTCTTGATATTGACTCGATTCGATTTTTCATCATTGATAATTTGATTAGCTAATGCGCTAGCATTAATAGCATTAGCGCCACCTGAGCCAATGATGGATGAAAGGGCGGCTGCTAATGCAGAATGGAAACTCGGGTCTGACGTAATAGCCTTAGTTGCAGCCGCAATGGTGTCTTGAGTGACATGAGATTGTTGGCTAGGGTTTGTAATAGTACTTTTTTGCAAGTAGGATTGGTAAAGGGTTTCATAGGGTTGTGTAGTTCCAAAGCTTAGTGAATTTGTTGTTGTTTGGTTGTTGTTCTTGTTGAATGGTTGAGTTCCATAGGTTAGGATCCCATTGTTGGTCCAAGAAATTGGGAGAGGGTTCGATTCGAGGGAGCTGAAGTTGAGATTTGTGGTCGAGTATCTCGGAGTGAAATTGGTGCCTAGTCGGCTTAAATGAGACGACATGGAGGAGGAGGAGGAGGTGGTGGAGGTGAGATCGAGAGTGATGGTTGGGAATGAAGGGGTTGATGAGATTGATGAGTTTGGTAGGTAAAAGGGTTTTGATCTTGAATTGTCGGAGAGATAGAAGTTTAGTCCATTGAGGCTGGAGGGAGTGGCGGTGGATGATGGGCTCGGCCCTGTTCCGGAGGTTGATGAACCGGACAATAGCATTGAGGCGGCTGCTGAAGTGGTGGAGGCCATGGCCGTCGCCGAGATTGGAAGTGGATGGTTGTGTGTTCCTTCGTATGTTGTGATCAGGATTGACATGTCCTCAGCACATCTTTGTACCTGAAAATAAGAAATTAATACATTCTTAGGTTTCAATTACGTAAAATATCAAGTTAAAAATCAGTACAATCAGGGACGGAGATAGGGGCTGGGCTGGGCTGGTAGTTGCGGCCTCTCCCCCTTAATTGCTTCATAAAATTAATATAAATTTCATGTGTATACATATTAAATTTGAAGTCTTGCCTCCTAAAAATATTTAAAAAACCTATATATATCTACAATTATTTTCTAAAATAATATTTGGCACTTGCAGTATTCATTTCTAGTTCCATCCCTAATCAGAATATTACTTAAAAAATGAAAAGATTGTAAGTTGTACCTGTTTCCGCACAGGGCACGATGGCGCAACGGTGCAACGATAGTATGCTCGAGGGCATGGATTTCCCTTGGCAATCTTCTGTCCATACTTCCTCCATTGGCATCCATCATTCATCTAGATTAATCATATAACATGAAAACAAAATCATTTACAACATTGCCATCTATATACGTATAATAATTTAACTAAAAATAATAATTAATCTTACCGTTGGGGTGTCACATCTGACTCTCACTGAAACCCTAGCTCTTTTAGCAGGGTTTTGTTGCGTAATCTCGTCTTCTCCACCCTCCCTCACATTCTTTGTCGTCTTAGGCGGCCACGTCTCTTCTTTCGCCTCTTCCAAACTATTTTCAGGGCTATGATTCGGAGAAGAATCGATCGATAGCTTTTTAGGCACTTGGAATTTGCAATCAAGCCCTAGTGTCAATCCTTCTTTATCATCTCCTACTTCCACAATATTACTAATCTCATCATTTCTTCCTGGTGTTTTTATTACGCGGTTTTCGTCTTTTATTAATCTGTCACTTGAATTTCTTCCTAGGCTTAGGGCAAATATTTCATCAGGTTGTTCTTCTGTTTGATGATGAGTAATTGGAGATTTTTTAGGCTCTTGCTGAATAACGTCTCGGTATTGCATTTGTAGGGTCCTGTAATCCTTGAGAATTCGGTCTAAGTACATTTTGAGCCGTTGATTTTCTTCCATTACTTCTTCCATTTCCGCTTTTGATGATCCGATTTGATTGTCCAGCTGCAACCATATATACATGTTTAGAAATTGCAGGGGTGTAAACGAAGCGAATAGATCGAAATACTCTACTCTATTGTTTTAGTCTGTATTGTGCAATATATATACCAGGCCAGTTGACATTTTAGACACGGCATATATTTCCAATAAATTTATAACCAGTTGAATTGTTTCCAACTATTTAACATATATGATTAATTTAATAGTTTCATTCAACTTATATATTTATAAATATAATGCAATATGGATTTAATTTTGGATTTTATATTAATTAATATCAGAAACTAATTTAGCTTTATAAGTCTTTACCTCTTAATTAATATTATACCCTTTGTGTTTTACCTCAACTTATCTAGCTAGCAAAAGATATATATATATGTATATGAGTTTGAATCCTCTATTCCAATATGTGTTTCATCTCGTGTTCCAAGTATTGTAAATACATGCCAAGTGTAAATTAATAACGTCATCAGTACACTTGCCGTGTAGGGATGATATTTGTAATACGAGATGTTACATAGTTTGGAATAGAAAATTATGTATATATATATATATATATATATATATATATATATTCTAATTACCTGTTCCCTTTTGGCAGATGAAGATGATCTTGATTCAGATACAGGTGATGATCTCTCTATATTTGTTATGACCACACCCTGTCAAATTTTTGCCGATTAAATAGAGTTTCAATAAAGAATTATGCATAAATATATAAGTATTAAAATCGTATTGTAACTGCTAAGGATCTACTACATGAGACAGCCAAATTGGATTAATTGTTGCCATAGGATTTAGTTTCTAGCTCTGGTCCAAAATTTAAACAAGTTGCATCAAGTATTTTATTGAATGGTCAATGGAAGGGCTGCTAGCTTTAAATATAGCCTTGCCGACGACGACTATATGAAACACATTAAACATCATCACATCTTTCAAGTTCTTGCAGCCCTTATTCCATGAGATTTGAAAAGTGAAATTGTCTATAATTATGCTAATTTAATTGTGAAAATTTATGAAACTGAATATTTCAAGTTGTTTCTATATGAAGAAGGCAATAATATTTGCCATGCATGAAATATCATCAACAATATATCATATAGACCACATTATTTTTCTGTTTCTTTTACTTTTACATATGGAGATGTAATTATTCGTAATGAAATCTATAAAAGATTGTAATAATTAATATACTATACATGATTTAATTTGTTTTGTACCTGGTTGGTACAGTTCATGAAATTCTTCAGATTAGGGGACGCTGCCTTCATCTCATCATCTTCTCGGCCTCTTTTTCCAGCTCCAACCTGAATTAATTAAACAGATAAAAATAACTTAATTAAATTTCACATAAAAACTGTACAATTATATATATAGCCTTAGATATGAATCATATCATTAACAAACATCTATATTTACAAAAATTGTACAATTATATTGTGCACTTCAATTTAATTTCTTAGCTGAAACAGATGCTCAAATCAAGTTTTTACAACCATCCAATCATCAAAGGGTGCACAAGAATTTCAAGAATCTATATTTTATACATAATAATGATTATACGAATAAAACAAGAACCATTTTTATCGATATCTCTAACAGTTTAAACTTTTGGCTAGATTTTGACAAATAATCATACTTGAATAACAACCTCCTCCCCACATCTTTCTTCATCACTATTAGATGCATAAAATTTCAAGATTCTGTATTTAATTACATAATGATCAATACATGAAGAAGAAAAACACGACGACCCTTTTTTTATTATATATATGCATCTCTAATAGTTTAAACTTTTAGATATTAACGAGTAATACCTGAAGAACAATCTCCTCGCCACAACTTTCTTCGTCACCGTTAGATTCAAAACTTTTGTTCTCATCTCCAAGAAAAGATTTTTTCAAAGAAGTCTCCATATACAAGTATTCTCTCTTTAATTTTGTCTGAATTTTTTTTCTTTGTGTGTGATGTGAAGAGCAATAGTCTTCTTCTTTATAAAAGGGAGGCAGCAGTATTTGACTTGTTTAAAATAATTCAAATTAAATGGCTTCATCCAGCACAATTGTACAAAATGTCAATGCCCCAATTGTACTCTATATTATACCCCATTGGAAATATGAATATACAATTTAAATAATACATATAAAATAAAACTTGAAGAATTCAACTTCAACGTTTAAGTCTTTGAGACCATATGTGTAATATAGTATCTACATATAGAGAGGTTTGAGCCGTAAAAGTCGGTCCCCACCACCATGTAGGCTTATACATATTATGTATGTATATACATGTATTAATTTATTTGAAATATATATGTACGTACAGGGTTGAAATACGAACCAAGCTACTCGATACTTGACTCGACATCGATCGTTAAAAGATCAATTCGTGAATATAACGAGCCAAACTTGAACACATTTTTCGCTCGATTAGTAAAAAAAAAATGTGTAAAAATATCAAATTATTGGACTTGATTCGTGATTGACTCAACTAAAACCCGTCTAAGCTCGATTCTGTTAATAATCAAACAAACTCAAACACAATTTTGAAACTCGAATATTACTCAAACAAGTTTGAACATTACTATGTTCGGTTCGACTGGATTCATTTACACCACTATATATAAGTATGCGAAATTTCAGGCCATCTTGGTTGGTAATTGGATGAGAGTATACATATGATAATACTATAATATAAAAAACTGATATTATTTAATTATATGTAATTTATCATTTCTTAATTTTGTTTGAATAGTACCACGTACATACATGTATGCATCTACAGACTACAGTTGAGGTTTGGTAGATTGCAAAAGTCATATGGTCAGAGGGGCTACCGGTCAAACTTGTCCCACCTCGGTTGATTTTGATGACCGTAGTGTTTTGAGCTTGGAGCCGGAAATTACATTGGAAAATTTAACTTGGTCATTGATTGGATTGATAGAATTAGAACTTTTCTAATTTTTCTTTTTCTTTTACCCATCTATATCTATATATATATATATTTATTATTTTTATATCATAGTAGATTAATGTGATATCACTCCAATTGTTATTACTCCATTGAATTCAAGTCTTGTCACTCCTATTGAAAGTACTTTTGTTAAACTCAACTCTTGAATGGATCACTATTTGCATCACAAAAAGTTATTAGTACTTCTTCCATCCACAGTCCAAATATCCCGTTGGACATTGTTTATCGGGCTTATCTAAATTATGGTCCAATCATATTATATTATTATATTATATTATGTATTATTTCATATTATTGTTTGGGTAATTTATTTAGAAAATTATTATATTAAATTATAGATATATATTAAATTATACTTATACAAATTATGATATTAATTGATAAGTATCCTTCTGATCATGTTCCAAACTCTCCTTCAGAAATTATCAGATTGTATTTTTATTGTTACTTTGAAAGTATTTCGAATTTCCAAATGCAATTAGCTTTATATAAAATTAATTATGTTTTGAGATCTTTCACCCATGTATATGTATATGAGAGAGAGAGAGAGAGTGTATTATGATCTGGATGCCAGCTAGGGCGAATCGAACCGAGCCAAACTTTTGAGAGTTTGAGTTTGACTCCTTTATTATCGAGTCGAACTCGAGCTTAATTAATTGAATATATTGATGGTTCACGAGCTTTTTCGAGCTTCACCGAGTCTAAATGAACTTATAATTATTAGAATTAAATTATTCTTCAATTTAATATAAAAATAAAATTATATATATATCTGAAATCCATAATATATCTACTAAAATCTATGATTTCATATTTATCATATAACTAAACTTATAAAAATTAAAATTAAAGTCATACTATTGGTTTAAATTATACGAGCTAGCTCACGTCTGGCAAGTCGAATATCTTTAAGCTTGAGTCAGGTTTATTAACTATCCTCATTAAACGAGCTCAAATGATATTTTATTGTGTCGAGCTTCAATTAACTCACAAACGGCTTGGTTCATTTGCGACCCTAGTGTCGATCAGGTTAATATTAATTTGCAAATGTACCAGTAGAACTAATCAGGGACGAAGCCACCTTAGGCCAAAGGGGGGCATTGGGCCCCCCTGAAATTTTGGAAAACATTTAGGGGTAATTGGGTAATTTCACTTTTTAAGCTTAAGAAAATGCAAAAAATAGGTAAAAATGGAAAAAAGCTTTTCTAGTTCTTCATTTTCATTGTTCCCTTCTCATTTGTGAATTGAAAACTATTTGAGTCTTGATCATTTTTTCTCCTTTTCGATAAGGTCTTTTTATGCACGTTTTATGTGTATATTTGAGTAGAATTCGAGTTATTTTATTGTTAGTTTTGTAAATTTTTGATTATACATAGTTCATATTACTACGAGGTGCTTTTATTGATGTAGATTGACCATTCGGGCTAATTTTGGTGAATTTCGGACCATGGATTCATGTCAAAACATACCAGGGAGTTTAAGGATGCAAAAACGCTCGAAATTCCAAGCCAAACGCGTCATTTCGGGCATTTTTGGTCCAACACGGGCAGGGGTGTCGGGCAACACGGCCGTGTTCACGGGAGCTAAAACTCGATTTTTCGCACAAAACAGACCTCCGACACGGCCAGGCCGTGTTCTAACACGGCCGTGTCCAGGGAACACGGCCTGGCCGTGTTGGGAAGACGACCATGTCGACGAGTGCGCACAATTAAACAAAGACGGCCTGGCCGTGTCGGGCGACATTTTCTGGCGTGTCAGGGACCTCTTTTGCAACTTTTCTTTGCGGAATTTGGGGAAAACTCACCAACCAACCCATTTTGACCACTTTTATACACCTTTAACACCCATTTTTTTTGCGCAACATGTCCCCATATTCCCTCAATCATCATGTGTATACAATGATTCAACCAACTCAACCATGAATGTGCACACAATGATTCAACTAACAAGCATGGAAATGGGGCATTTGTTAATATGGTATTTCACAAGATGGTGCTTATAAAAGCCAAGAGTTTGAGTTGGAAAATCATTCATGTAATATTCATTCATAGAGATTCATAGTGTTTAACATTTTGAGTGGAATTGGGATCAAGAGGTCTTGGAGGAGTAAGCTTGAGGCAACATTGGGGAAGAAGGCTTGGAGCAACATCATCAAGTCAATTGAGATTTTGATAAAGATAAGTACACCATGTCTACAATGTTTACATCTTCTTGTGTAATTTATTCTTGTGTCAAAAGCATGTGTAGCTAAAACTCCTAGTGTTTGAATGTAATGAACTCTAGAATGGATTTGTGATTAAGGTGTGTATGTTTTTAATAAAATTCTCATGTCTTGTGTGATTCACTTATATCATGCTTATCTCATTCGAGTTAATATTTCGGTATATTAATTTGATATCTTTTCTTCATCGGGTAATCGAAAGATTTATGGTGAAAAAGAAATTGTATAAGTGAAAAGAGTTGCATGCAATCCTAGATATGGGGGACGACATAAATCTTTTGGATTAGGTCAAACCTATGGGAATTCATAAATCGTTATAATGCAATCTTGGGGGTTTTAACTAGAAAGAGATTTCGGTTAATCAACTTGAGATTAGGAGTTTTTCGCCTTGAGAAAGGGATTAATTTAAATCGGGAATTTCTACGGTCCACATAACATGAGATTTTATTAAAAGAGGTTGGTTTTGTAAGGGCTTATGGTTGTATTTTTAACTTGTCAAATCACAAAAACATTCTAGAGGGATTTACATTCAAACACATTTCTATCTCTTGATTTCTTATTTTACAAATCTTCCTTCATTTTTACAATTTATAATTTGTTTTCCTTTTTCATCAAACAAAAACTCTGAAAATTGTTAGATTAAATAACAAAGAGACGGTAATTATTAGTACTTATAATCCTCGTGGGAATGATACTCGGTACTCAATAATCTATACTATAAAACGATAGGTGCACTTGCCTACGGTTTTAAAGGTAGCTTTTGAGCCATCAAGTTTTTGGCGCCGTTGTCAAGAGTAATATTAAGAACACCTTATTTTTGTTAATTTAATCATTTTTTTTTATTTTCATCAATTGTCTTTCTAGGTATATATCTTTGTAAGTCTTGGATTATACTTATCCTCCTTGTTTACTACGGTGCATGCCTACTCGTCGCCGAATGCAGGGAAGCGAGACCGCCGGTAGCAACACGGAGGAAAGTATTAAATGCACACGAGGAGGATACTAACGAAAGCAAGGATCGATATGGCGGATGAACAACAAAGAACCATGTACGACTACGCCAAGCCATCTATGGGCTGACGTCGTCTAGTATCGTAAGGCCCATTTTGGTGTGACCAATAATTTCAAATCAAACCGAATGTCATTCAAATGGTGCAACAATTTGTTCAATTCGACGGCCTACCGGACGAAGATCCAAATAATCATATCGCGAATTTCCTTGAAATTTGCGATACATTCAAAATAAATGGGGTCTCCGATGATGCCATCCGTTTACGCCTATTCCCATTTACTCTTGGGACGGGCTAAACAATGGCTAAATACTTTGCCAAAAGGAACGATTACAACGTGGAACATCATGGCGAAAAGTTCCTTTTGAAATATTTTCCACGAAGCCAAAATCGCACGATTGAGGAATGAAATCTCTTCATTCACTCAAGAAGATACTTGAGACCTCAGACGACACTTGGGAGAGATTCAAAGAATTGTTGCGGAAATGCCCACACCATGGCCTACCTATTTGGATGCAAGTCCAAACATTTTATAATGGGCTACTTTCGCAACAAGACAAATGATCGATCTGCGGCGGGGAACTCTTAATAACAAAACGCGGAAGCCGCTCAGGATTTGATTGAGGGAATGGCCATGAACGGCTACCAATGGCAATCCATACGAGGTAAAACTAACAGTCGGTTGGTGTGTATAATGCAGATGCGGTAGTTACGCTCGCCGCTGGTCGAAGCATTGACCCAAAAGATCGACGATCTAGCGGCTCTAAACCACCACCACCGCATATTTTATCTTGTGAAACTTGTGGGGATTGCATAATCATCGGGATTGCCCACACACAATACCTCACACCGAACATGCTAATTACGTTGGGAATCAAGGCAAAATTACCCAAGTAATCCTTACAAAGAACACATATAATCCTGGGTGGCGACAACATCCGAATTTTGGTTGGGGAAATCAAGGTCAACCACGACCTAATCCCAATCCTCGATCTACACACGTCTCCGGATTTCAAAGCCAAATCAAGGTAAGCCTTTAACTTGGAAGATCTTATAACAAAATTTGTGCAATCAACGGATACCCGATTCGGCGGTGGAAACATCCTTGAGAAATCAAGAGGCATCTATCCATAATCTGGAAAATCAAATAGGCGATTGCGAAGATGATTTCGAAAGGCCACAAGGTAGTTTGGGTAATATCGAGGCAAACCAAAGGAGCACGTAAAGGCAATCACCATCGTTCTCCACATGAGCATGATTATGCCAATGCCGCCATGCGAAATACGTGGAGGATGACATGTCCAAAGAAAATCTCATGAAAAAGGAGGTTGCGAATACAAGCCCAAGATCCCTTACCTGAGAGTCTAACCGAGAAGAAGATAGAAGGAGGACAAATTTGGTAAGTACCTTAATTCTTTCAAACAATTACATGCCAATATTCCATTTGTTGACCCTCCTTCAAAGCATGTTAGGGATCTTAATGACATCATTCTAGTGAAAATAAGCTTAACAAATTATCAAATGTGCAATTGAATGATAAATGTCCTTCCAATGAACTACCACAAAAATTTAATGATCCAGGAAGCTTTATTATCCCTTGCACAATTGATGATTTACCTGTTGATAGGCACCAGCCGACTTGGGAGCTAGTATCAATGTGATGTCTTATGAAACATTTAAGCATGCAGATTAGGTGAACTTAAACCTATTAGGATGGACATTCAATTAGCCGATAAATCGATTAAACATCCTAGAGGTATTATTAATGATGTGTTAGTCAAGATTGACAAATTGTGTTTCCAATCGATTTCGTTATTCTTGACATGCATGATAATTTAGAAGTTCCCTTAATTCTAGGGCGTCCCTTTTTGGCTACCGCTAAATCTCTCATTGATGTGCATGATGGAAAACTTACTTTGAGAGTAGGGGTGAACAAGTTATCTTTAAAATTCCTTTGAGAAATCCTATAAATGATACTTGTTTTTCCTATAAACTTGATTGAGACAAGGATAAATGATTCTTTGCTTGATATGTCTTATAATAAATCCTTGAAAGTATGTGATGTTCAATGTGCAAAAGTTTCCTGAGATAAATCCCATTTTGAGAATAACATGCAGAAAAATAGGACCATGAAGGTCAATTGTTCGAAAATCGATTCGGGTGGCGATGTTGTTCAAAGAGATAAAATTTTTCATAAGTTCAAGGCTCGCCCGATTAAATCTTCACATTTAGGTGAAATGGTCCAGCTATACGACGTTAAAGAAGCGCTAACCTGGGAGGCAACCCGATGTTTGTGTGCAATTGTTTTCATTTTTTTTATTTTTTTATTTTCTTTCAAAATATGGCACGCCTTGATGGGACTTGTGTCCTATCGTTTTATAGTATAGATTATTGAGTACCGAGTGTCATTCCCACGAGGATTATAAGTACTAATAATTACCGTCTCTTTGTTATTTAATCTAACAATTTTGAGTTTTTTGTTTGATGAAAAAGGAAAACAAATTATAAATTGTAAAAATGAAGGAAGATTTGTAAAATAAGAAATCAAGAGATAGAAATGTGTTTGAATGTAAATCCCTCTAGAATGTTTTTTGTGATTTGACAAGTTAAAAATACAACCATAAGCCCTTAACAAAAACCAACCTCTTTTAATAAAATCTCATGTTATGTGGACCGTAGAAATTCCCGATTTAAATTAATCCCTTTCTCAAGGCGAAAAACTCCTAATCTCAAGTTGATTAACCGAAATCTCTTTCTAGTTAAAACCCCAAGATTGCATTATAACGATTTATGAATTCCCATATTAGGTTTGACCCTAATCCAAAAGATTTATGTCGCCCTATATCTAGGATTGCATGCAACTCTTTTCACTTATACAATTTCTTTTTCACCATAAATCTTTCGATTACCGATGAAGAAAAGATATCAAATTAATATACCTAGGAAATATTAACTCGAATGAGATAAGCATGATATAAGTGAATCACACAAGACATGAGAATTTTATTAAAAACATACACACCTTAATCACAAATCCATTCTGAGTTCATTACATTCAAACACTAGGAGTTTTAGCTACACATGCTTTTGACACAAGAATAAATTACACAAGAAGATGTAAACATTGTAGACATGGTGTACTTATCTTTATCAAAATCTCAATTGACTTGATGATGTTGCTCCAAGCCTTCTTCCCCAATGTTGACTCAAGCTTACTCCTCCAAGACCTCTTGATCCCAATTCCACTCAAAATGTTAAACACTATGAATCTCTCTATGAATGAATATTACATGAATGATTTTCCAACTCAAACTCTTGGCTTTTATAAGCACCATCTTGTGAAATACCATATTAACAAATGCCCCATTTCCATGCTTGTTAGTTGAATCATTGTGTGCACATTCATGGTTGAGTTGGTTGAATCATTGTATACACATGATGATTGAGGGAATATGGGGACATGTTGCAGCAAAATTGGGTGTTAAAGGTGTATAAAAGTGGCCAAAATGGGTTGGTTGGTGAGTTTTCCCCAAATTCCGCAAGGAAAAGTTGCAAAAAGAGGTCCCGGACACGCCCGTGTCGCCCGACACAAGTCCTTAGAGTCATCTTCAAATCATAAAAAAAAAAAAACTCTTGAGCTTCTTCTTGCTTGTCCTAATTGGGAATATTTGAGATTTCACGGTATTCGAGTTGTGTGTTGCTTAACGTTGATTAGGTATGAAGATGCCGTTGAAGGTCCGCACCAAAACAACCCAATGGTCGCTCAACACCGATTCCACTATTGTAGTAAGGTCGCATTTTTCTTTTTTTTTTTTCACCTCTTTTATATCATTCTAATTTCTTTTTGTTTTTTTTTTGAGTGTTTTGTGTGTGTTTGTCCATTTCTTTCTTTCACATTGAGGACAATGTGAATCTTAAAGTTGGAGGTGGGTACAATAACATTTTCGGAATGCTTGTGTGTTTGTTTTCAAGAGATGTGATTTTTTTTTAACAAATTGAGTATTTGCTAGTCAATAACTCGCCCAATTATACCTATATTAACTTGTTAATTTGTGTTTTCGATGTGAAGCAATTGATTGTCTAGGATAGATTGACGTGGATGCGGGCTAAATTTTGACGAGATTTCCAACACCATAAATATTTGATGTGTTAAGGCATATACGACGGTACTTAGTGCTATGAACTTCCGAGAACTCATGATTTAGTAGTGGTTAACTAGTTGTTAAACCAAGCTTGTGAATAAAAAAAGAGAAAAAAAAAGAAGAAAAAAACGGACCAATCGAGGTTATACTCCTCTATTTGTTGTTGCTTAGTAACTAGGAGCATTCATGAGCCCCATGTTTGTCTTTTACGTAAAACGGCGACACGAATATGAGTATGGGAAACCACCCTAGGAGTGTTTGAACAGAAATTCAAAATATAAACCTAGTGGAAGCATGTCTCGAAAGGTCCAAAAAAAAAAAAAAAAAAAAAAAGGGAGAATGAATACTCCTCGACTTCTCATTCCAATAAAGTTCAAGAAGCTTGGTTATATGACTAGTAAGCTAACTACTATGATCCATGAGTTCTTGTATTTTCATAGCATTATTGAATTGAAGTTGTTCATAACTATCAATATTTGTGGCGTGATGATTTCAAGTCTCAATAATGCCTATCTTGATATTACGGTCTTTTCTTGACGATCGATCGCTTTGCAAAATAATTTTTTTACTTGAATGGTTAATTCGGGTTGAGAAGGCTAAGAACTTGACCGCTTGTGTTCAATGTGTTGAAAAAGAAAAAAAGATAAAAAATTTTGTGTTGTGATTTATGAATCCCTCTTTTTGATATAATGTTTTGCTTGAGGACAAGCAAAGTTCAAAGTTGGAGGTGGTTTGATAAGGGTCTTTTTATGCACGTTTTATGTGTATATTTGAGTAGAATTCGAGTTATTTTATTGTTAGTTTTGTAAATTTTTGATTATACATAGTTCATATTACTCCGAGGTGCTTTTATTGATGTAGATTGACCATTCGGGGCTAATTTTGGTGAATTTCGGACCATGGATTCATGTCAAAACATACCGGGAGTTTAAGGATGCAAAAACGCCGAAATTCCAAGCCAAACGCGTCATTTCGGGGCCTTTTTGGTCCAACACGGGCAGGGGTGTCGGGCAACACGGCCGTGTTCCGGAGCTAAAAACTCGATTTTTCGCACAAAAAAACAGACCTCCGACACGGCCAGGCCGTGTTCCCCAACACGGCCGTGTCCAGAACACGGCCTGGCCGTGTTGGGAAGCACGGCCATGTCGACGGAGTGCCTGGCACAATTAAACAAAGACGACCTGGCCGTGTCGGGCGACACGGGCGTGTCCGGACCTCTTTTGCAACTTTTCTTTGCGGAATTTGGGGAAAACTCACCAACCAACCCATTTTGACCACTTTTATACACCTTTAACACCCAATTTTGCCGCAACATGTCCCCATATTCCCTCAATCATCATGTGTATACAATGATTCAACCAACTCAACCATGAATGTGCACACAATGATTCAACTAACAAGCATGGAAATGGGGCATTTGTTAATATGGTATTTCACAAGATGGTGCTTATAAAAGCCAAGAGTTTGAGTTGGAAAATCATTCATGTAATATTCATTCATAGAGAGATTCATAGTGTTTAACATTTTGAGTGGAATTGGGATCAAGAGGTCTTGGAGGAGTAAGCTTGAGGCAACATTGGGGAAGAAGGCTTGGAGCAACATCATCAAGTCAATTGAGATTTTGATAAAGATAAGTACACCATGTCTACAATGTTTACATCTTCTTGTGTAATTTATTCTTGTGTCAAAAGCATGTGTAGCTAAAACTCCTAGTGTTTGAATGTAATGAACTCTAGAATGGATTTGTGATTAAGGTGTGTATGTTTTTAATAAAATTCTCATGTCTTGTGTGATTCACTTATATCATGCTTATCTCATTCGAGTTAATATTTCCGGTATATTAATTTGATATCTTTTCTTCATCGGGTAATCGAAAGATTTATGGTGAAAAAGAAATTGTATAAGTGAAAAGAGTTGCATGCAATCCTAGATATAGGACGACATAAATCTTCTGGATTAGGGTCAAACCTAATATGGGAATTCATAAATCGTTATAATGCAATCTTGGGGGTTTTAACTAGAAAGAGATTTCGGTTAATCAACTTGAGATTAGGAGTTTTTCGCCCTTGAGAAAGGGATTAATTTAAATCGGGAATTTCTACGGTCCACATAACATGAGATTTTATTAAAAGAGGTTGGTTTTTGCTTAAGGGCTTATGGTTGTATTTTTAACTTGTCAAATCACAAAAACATTCTAGAGGATTTACATTCAAACACATTTCTATCTCTTGATTTCTTATTTTACAAATCTTCCTTCATTTTTACAATTTATAATTTGTTTTCCTTTTTCATCAAACAAAAACTCTGAAAATTGTTAGATTAAATAACAAAGAGACGGTAATTACTAGTACTTATAATCCTCGTGGGAATGACACTCAGACTAATAATCTATACTATAAAACGATAGTGCACTTGCTACGGTTTTAAAGGTAGCTTTAGAGCCATCACTTTTCAATATTTTGTACATTCTCTTTTGCTCCACCATGATATTGAATATGAATTTTGGCATTATTCTCTTGTACGGTTGTATCTCTATTCAACTCTTTGGGATTATTTAAGGTTCATTATCAAATTCTCATAAAAGATATTTTGCAACGATTTTAAAATATGGAAAAGAAGATGAATGTTATGATATTTTGATGTAATTGTATTATGTTATTTATTTTTGAATATTAAGATGTAATTGAGGTATTAATACATTGACATTATCAAAATTAATATTTATTAATTTATAGTATTATTTTTAGAGTTGATGTATTGCATTTTATTTTTATATTAATATTAACTGGGCCCCTACATAAAATTCCCGGCTTCGTCACTGGAACTAATTAACCAATCGATCCCTTTTTACAAACGTAGAAGCCCAGAGGTTAAAAGCTCAAGTTAGGGCTGGATCTTCCTATGATAAGTCAAAGTTTGGTTCATACAGAGTACTGGGTAGGAATTTGTCTGGTTTGTGTCCCCCATGCTTATTGAGCATTGACCTCTACGAATCTCAAATGCATTGCTAGATTTGCTATCAATTTTTGAAATGATCTTGAAATTCATTAAATATTAATTACACTACCTGCAGAAAATTTCAGTTTATCGATAGAATTTACCGACATAAATAATTTTGTCACTAAATTTTACAGTTACCTATAGAATACCTATAGAATAAAAAAATTATTTTTCCCAAATTATACCGAGAGATTACCGACATTTACTAAATTACCGACATAAATACTGTAGGTAATTACTAGCAGTTTCAGATTGTGTAGGTAAATATTTACCTACATTAATAATATTACCTACAATTTACAATTATCTTAATACTTACCTACATATTTTTTCTGTAGAAAAACTGAATTTTTATTGTGTGTTATGTGGAGGACCTTTTTGGTAATTTCATACTGATGTGTTAAACTTGAATTATACATCCTGATGCAATACAAAATCTTGCATATAAGTTAAACAATGTTAATTAACTCAATAAGCTAATTAAAATAACAGAGTTTATAATAGGGCATTAACTTTGCAATTGAGGGTCTAAGAACCATTCAGTTTCATTTCAAAATCTTTTTATCTTTTATTACGTAAAAATATATTAAGATTCACGCTACTCACACATGTATTTATGTTTTATCATGCAGAAAATACTATAAAATAAATATATTTTCATTTCTAAACCTATGTTATCTACTCCAACTTATGACTTATTGTTAGGGCGATTTTATTTGTGATCGCCTAAAATAATTTTCTAAAATATAAAAATTGGTTTTTTGATTTGTTTTGCCTTTCTAGACTTATGATATAATTAGGACTTTTTAGATAAGGGAAGAAATCATATTGATATGGTATTGATATATTAGGATTCTTGGATAGTTATCTTGTTTCCTAACATAAGTGACTTACTTGTCATATATTTGTATATATCTTCTTTCCTTGTGTATTGGGTCTCTTGAAGGGTTGGACGGCTATATAAAGGGAAGAGGACGTCCATAATCATTACGCAACAAATATACCAGAGATACAAGAGTCTTGAGAGAGTTAAGAGTCTTACAAGCACAAGGAGTCTCGCTGCCCTGGATGTGATCTCGAATGTGACTACATCTGAGATAACATTCAGCCCTGCAGTTGTGTTTGTTAGGTTTTTCATCCATTGTTTTTAGTATTGTGATTAACAAAGTCCACACATATCTATTGTTGGATGAGTTGAATTACATAGATCAGATATACTCTAGATATATAGGAGTTTTTCGTTGAGTTTCTACTAGTTGGATTTTAGTATTTTTGTATACGGAATCAAACTGTTTTTACTAGTGAAAAGTTTTGCCATATTGGTACGTCTACAAGCTTGTTGACTTGTAGACAATTTTTATTTCGTGTGTCTCTTTACTGTTTTCAATATTCTGCTGCATGTGATTGTGAATGTGATCACGTCTTCAATCACATCCCTACTCTGCAAAACCTTTGGTAAATATTCGTGCTATATATAATTCTTTCAATTGGCATCTAGAGCCTACACTGGACGACACTAAGTGTTGATCCTGAGTGTTTGTTAAGCATGGATACTCAAAATAACCTCACTTTTCGTCCCCCCATTCTTGATGGCTCCAATTATTCTATCTGGAAAGTCAAAGTTCTGGCCTACATCAAATCAATTGATGAAAGGGCCTGACGCACAATCCTTACCAGGTGGTCACCTCCAAAACTCATTGATATGGATGGTGACTACAAGGACAAAGGAGAAATTGATTGGACTAATGATGAATTAATTTTGTCCAATTACAATTCTAAGGCTTTGATTGCAATCTTTGGTACTATGGATCAAAATATGTTCAAAATCATTGCTAATTTTAATGTGGCCAAAGATGCATGGGATACTCTGCAAAGTCATTGTGAGGGATCTGCGAATGTGCGAAAAACCAAACTTAGGTTGCTCACCAATATGTTTGAAAACCTGAGAATGCGTGAGGATGAGAATATCACCACTTACAATGCCAAATTGTGTGATATAGCCAATGAAGCTCAAGCCCTAGGTGAACCCATCTCAAATGAGAATCTTGTGAGCAAAATGTTGAGATCTCTTCCCATTAGGTATAATATCAAAGTTTCATCCATATAAGAGGCCCATGATGTGTCCACCTTAAGTCTCGAAAGACTTGCTGGCATTCTTCAAACCTATGTGATGAACATGGCTCAACAGATGGAGAGTTTGGGTCACAAAGTTGCTTTTCAAATTGACTCTCCCTTTCAACTTGAGTCCCAAGTTACCAATGATTTTGCTGACCTTACCAATGAGATCGAAAAATCTGATCTAGGAGATGATTCTATGGCCTTGTACTCGAAAAAGTTTGATAAGATTCTTAAGCTCAAAAGTCAGAAAAAGTCTCAAAATTTCACCAAGCCTTTTAAGTCTGAGTCAAGCAAGTTTCCTCAAAAGCACACCTTTGATAAAAGTCAAGAACGTTTTTTTGGTGATAAATCGAACAAGTCTGACACAAAAACTCTTGACTCCATTAGGTGTAGGGCATATATTGGGTATGGTCACTATGTTGCCCAATGTGCTAACACTCTTATGAAAAAGGGAATGAGCCTGACTGTGACCTTGAGTGATAATGAATCAGACAGTGAGAAGAATTAACAGGAATAAACCAAGGTTCTGACCACCTTCGTGAAAGATCGAAAGTCTCTCCAAATAAATCCTTCAGGTGTCGCCAGAGGTGTGGCCCGAGATGTGATCACACCTTCACTAATCACATCTAATGAACAGGATCTCTTATCTGTCTCTAACCTTTTTTGTTTCAATTCTACCTCTGTTCCTGATGATGTTGAAAGGATGATGAATCTGATGATGAAAGTCTGGAGGACACATACGCAAACCTTTACAAGGATTGGCTGAAAAGGATTAAAGTGAACGAGATGCTGAAAAGGAGAATGATCGACTCATGAAGGAGAATGATGATCAAAGGTAAGTAGTTACCAGGTTGGAGGCCTCTCTTACGAAGAAAGAACTTGAGTTCGAAAAGGTAAAGTCTAAACTTGAAAGCATGAAAAAGTTTAATTCTGTGAAAGCAAAACTGGATGATATTCTTTCCATGGGTAGTGATGATAAGACTGGCCTTGGTTATAAAACTTCAGTTTTTGTGAAAGCAAATGAACAAGGAGAATCCTCAGATTCTTCAACAATAAAAGGATTTTTCCCAAAAGTCTAAACCACGGAAACGACACTTTATCTGTCATTATTGTCATGCTCCTGGACACATAAAACCATTTTGTTATAAACTGAAATCGGATTTAAGGTCTGGACGCCAGATGTCATCGCAGGTGTTACGACATCCTCGTAATCATTTTTCAAAATCTGTCTGGGTAAAAAAATCTGATGTTAAATGTCATGTTATCTATACTTTCTTGATATTTAACGTTGCAGGATCTTGGTACTTCGATAGTGGATGCTCACGACATATGACAGGTACCTTGGAGTATTTAAATGACTATGAAGTTTACAATGGTGGCAATGTTACCTACGAAGGTGGAGCCAAAGGGAAGATTGTTGGGAAAGGGACGTTAAATGTTGAAGGATTACCCAAGCTTCGTAATATGCTTCATGTAGTTGGTCTTAATGCTAATCTCATCAGCATAAGTCAACTATGTGATGATGATCTTTATGTAAAGTTCAATAAAAATTCCTATGAAGTGTTCGATGAAGCTGACAAGTGTATCCTTACTGGTTTGAGATCTTCTGACAACTTTTATCAGTATTGTAATGAGCAACTCTGTCACAGGGCACTCACAAATGACACTGATTTGTGGCATCAAAAATTAGGTCACGTTAGTCATAAAAAGCTAATGGAACTTGTAAAATTTGAAGCTGTTATTGGTTTGCCTAAACTGTCTATAAAAAGTGTCAGTGTGTGTGAAAGTTGTCAAAGGGGTAAACAAAAGAGAGTGTCGCATCAAATGACATCACATTTCCACACCACTAGATGTCTGGAGTTAGTTCATATGGATCTCATGGGTCCTATAGAGGTTGAGAGTGTGGGTGGTAGGAAGTATTCTTATGTGATTGTCGATGATTGTTCACGTTATACGTGAACTTATTTTTCGCGTGAAAAATCAAACTTTTGATTTCTTTAGAAGTTGGCATAAAAAGGTTTGTAACTTGTATAATTTAATTGTTGCCTGAATTAGATCGGACCATGGTAAAGAATTTGAGAATTCTTCTTTCTCGTCATTCTGTGGTAGAAGTGGGATTTCTCATGAATTTTCCGCACCTAAAACTCCGCAACAAAAAAGAGTGGCAGAAAGGGAAAATCGTACATTGCAAGAGATAGCCCTTCTCATGCTTAGTTCTAAAAAACTTTCTAAAAGGTTTTGGGTTGAAGCTCTGAATATTGCTTGCCATATAGCTAATTGTGTGTATTTGAGGCCTGGATGTTCTATGACCATGTATGAAATACATATGGGAAAGAAACCTAACCTCAAATATTTTCATGTTTTTGGGTGTGTGTTCTATGTCCTTAATGATCGTGATAATCTTGGTAAATTCGATTCCAAAAATGACAAGTGTCTTTTTCTAGGCTACACTTCGAATAGTCATGCCTATCGAGTTTATAATCTTCGTACTAAGACGATCATGGAATCTATAAATATTATCTTCGATGATCTCTCAGATATTGCAGGGAAGAGTGAAGAAGATCATGTGGATCTACTCGAATTTGTTGAGACTGCTCCAGCGAAGGATGTAGGCACAAATGTTATGGAGAATGTGACTGAAGCCTGATGGCTCAAAAGCTACTCTATAAAACCGTAGGTAAGTGCACCTATCGTTTTATAGTATAGATTATTGAGTACCGAGTGTCATTCTCACGAGGATTGTAAGTACTAATAATTACCGTCTTTTTGTTATTTAATCTAACAATTTTCAGAGTTTTGTTTGTTAAAATGGAAAATGAAAAATAGAGAATTTAAAATAATTGCAACTTACAAAAGATCAAATAAAAGTACATTGTAGAATTAAGAAATCAAGAGCTAGAAATGTGTTTGAATGTAAATCCCTCTAGAATGTTTTTGTGATTCAACAAGATAAAGATACAACCAAAAACCCTTAAGCAAAAACCAACCTCTTTTAATAAAATCTCATGTTTCATGGACCGTAGAAATTCCCGATTTAAGTTAAACCTCTATCGAGCGAATAACTTCTAACCTCAAGTTGATTAATCGAAATCTCTTTCTAGTTAAAACCCCAAGACAACATTATAACGATTTGTGAATTCCCATATTAGGTTTGACCCTAATCCGGAAGATTTATGCCGCCCTATATCTAGGATTGCATGCAATTCTTTTCACTTATATAGGTTCTATTTCACCATGAATCTCCGATTTCCGGTGAAGATTAAACTTCTTTTTTGAGCTTGAGTCTTCTTACCTTCTTTTTGATCAATGTTAGACTTCATTTTCGTCGTCTTTTTCATACGAAATTCATGTGAGTTTGCTTCAAGTCTTTACCTTTATCATTCAAAACAAGCCAATGTGATTTTTCTTGAATTTATTGATTATTAAGCTAAAAAGTTAAAGAAATTATCCAAAAAGAGTTATAAAAACATGAACAAAAATGCACTTATCAAACCGCCTCCAACTTGGAAATTTTGCTTGTCCTCAAGCAATTTTAAAACAAAGAGTGGGGTTGAAAACAAAACGAGATATCTATTTTCACAATTTCGACATGATTGAAGTAAATCACTAACCTTTTTATTCCCAATTGAGCCAATCGATTCGTTCTTTCAAGTCAACCAATTTGTTAAAAAGAGGGTGACTTCAGTAACTGGAATCGTTTCATCATCATAGTTGTCATATCACAGAAATTGTTAATCATTCGCTTAGACCAAATACGAGAATGTAATGATAAAAGGTGATGTCCAAAACTCGGGTTTTTTTTGTTTTTTTTATCATGTATATAGTTATAAATTATGACATTTTTGAGGCAAACTTCCACTAGGTTTAAATTTTGAATGACTTTCCAAAAACTCCTAGAGTGGTGTCCCATACTCATATTTGTGCCGCCGTTTTACGTAAAAGACAAACATGGGGCTCATGAATGCTCCTAGTTACTAAGCAGCAACAAACAGAGGAGTATAACCTCGATTTGTCCTTTTTTATAAAAATATGAACAATTTTTTTTTTGTTTTGTTTTATATATATATATATATATATATAAACCCGAATTATGGTTTCTCCAGTGATCATGACACAAAGTATCTAAGTTTAAGCAAAATCCAAACTATTTTCATGACATTAAACTCTTTTGGCCAAATTCATCCTTTTACTAAAGTCACACGGTTTTAAAATATTTTGGCGATTTGAGTTCTCAAAAAGATGACTTTTTCGGGAGAAAAATGGTTATAACAAATCCACAAACAACTTATCTAATTGTAAAAAAAAATATAGAGTGCATAAAAAGAAAATAAAACATCCACAAAAATAACTAAAAACACGCAAATCTCACGCAAAGCTAAAGAAAAATCCAAATGTGCTAACAAGTCTCACCACCTCCAACTTCAAGGGTCATATTGTCCCCAATGTGAAGAAAGAGATGGGATAAAGTACGAAAATAACAAAAAACTAAAACTAAGAGAACAAATACGACCTTTATTGTGGTGGAGGAAAATGTCCTTGGGAGATATGTCATTGGTGGATTTGATCTATCATGGCAAAGTAGGACTGTTGTTGGTCGTATTATTGTTGTTGTTGCCGTTGAAGATTCATGAAATACTGTTGTTGTTGTTCTTCAACTCGAGCAAAGTGTTGCGTCATTCTTTCCTCGTGGCGATCCAATATAGCTAGTTGCTCCATTTGCTCCAACCGCAGGGCTTGGAGGAGAGATCTAGTGTCATCCACGGGAGGGGGAGGTCTTCTAGGTGGTTGAGAAGTGGAGGGACCTTCAACATCCAGATTCTCACTTTGATAAGCTTCCGTGTCCGAAGCCGGCGGGGCGGGTAGTTGTAAAGCATCCTGGTCAACGCCGTGAGCATAAAGCATCTTCCAATTTTCCGGATCCCGAACTGAAGTGCGAGAAGGGTCCGGCAATGGATGCGTGTAGTCGGTATTTTTGAATTTTAAGACATAACTCATACCACTCTGAATCATTCCCATGGCGATGCAAGACTCAAAGTCAATCCGGGTCGGTCCCTGGGCTTGCTCGAGTCCTGCGAGGTCATAACTGAAATGGGCGGCGATGGGAGTAATAAGGCCACCAATGACGATTTTACCTCGATCTTTCTTGCTTACTTTGAGAAAATGCTTTGCTAGATAGGAGCCCGTGTCAGCTAAAGAGGAATACACCATAGATCATAGAAAATAGAGCTCATCAAGGCGGACGACCCCTTCGCTTTTGCCCCGGCCAAATAATATGCTTGAGAGTGCCCGATGGACATAACGGAAGCATATATTGACAATACATAAGGATTTGGATGAGGAAGGGTTATATTCTAGCTCATGTGTAATAGCTTGCCAAAATTGTCGATCACGGAACACCAATGGCTTTATGCGCAACCCATTTGTGGGCAGACCATAGATAGTGTTAAATTTCGCGCAGTGTGAGTTGGTGATCATTGTTGAAGAGTCGAAAGGTGATACGTCCTTGCGTGCTTACCGATGTGATCTCGGCGTTATAAGAACTTAAAAATTCTAATGTGAGACGGAGGTAGGTGGGCATGGCTAAATTCATGAAATAGCCCCACCCAAGCCGATCGAACATCCAATCCACATCCGCACGAAGCTCGAGTCCATCCAATGTAAGGTTGTCTGAGAATCGTGTGTTTATAATTTGGCGTTGGGCTGATAATGATATCTTTGGGCCTCCCGATCGGCATCCTGGAAAGAAATGCCATATGGGTTGGCGAGGACCGGTGTGTTGGCGCGAGTGGCTCGGCGGCGAGTCGGTAATGGGGTCGCGGAGGATGAAGCACCACCGCATAACCGCGCTTTGACTGGGATTTCTATGTCAATAGAAACTTATAACAGCGTGAAAAAAAATCATTCTAAGAGACATAACAACATCCCAAGCATGAAGGATTACCAATTCATCCAAAATTTTCGCCATATTAACACAATTATTCAACAAGAATCAATCTTCAAAAGCTATACACCCCATTTGCAACAATAATTCAACAACATCCCCTTCTCAACAAAATTTCAACAATAGCCAAAGAGCAATTCAACAAGAACAATGATATCTCTTTTTCAACAACAATTTAAGAATATCAATCATATGAACCCAAGACTAATTCTTCAAATTTATTTCATGAATATCAAGAACAAATGACCAATTCCTTAATTTAGCAAGATGAACATCACAAGAATAATTTCCCACCATTACCACAATAATCAAGAAATTACCACAAACAAACCCAATTAAACTCACAAAAAGCACAAAAAATATGTCATAAAAAGAAATTCATGATTTTACCATTAAGCAATAAATATCCAAATTTTAATTTCCCTAAAATTCAATTTCTAGGGCATGAAAAATTGGTAACAAAAAGTCATGAAATTCCTAATTACAACATGGGATAACCTTCACTACAACACACAAGAGAATAAACATACCAATTTAAACAAGAAAAATTCGAAATTCAAAGGAAAAGTTGAACAAGAAAAGAAAAAGAACAACACATACCTTGAAGACATTGTAGAGGAGAAAGAAGAACCTTATGGTGTGAAAATGTGTGGTGTGATGTGTGTGAAGAATTTGAGAGAATAGAGAAGAAATTTGGGGAAGTGAGGGAAGGGTTTTTAGAGAAAGGGAAGATTGGGGAAGAAGAATAAGGGTTTGGGGAAGAAAAAGGGGATAAAAATTGGGTCCCCTATTTTTTTAAAAAATACCGAACACGGCTGTGCTTTGAAAGCACGGCCAGGCCGTGTTCGGTACGTCCATTCTGCGCATTTTTTTTAATAAAAACACAGGCGTGTTAATCAAACACGCCCCGGGCGTGTTTTCGACGTAATTTCTTCCCCAGATTTTTGGTTTTTTTTTTGTTTTTTTTTTGACACACGGGCGTGTTATTTTAACATACCCTGGCCGTGTTTCGTACGAAATTGGACCTGGATTGACAAACACGGCAGGGTGTGTTCGTCAATTTAATGACGAACACGGCCGTGTTTGATAAACACGCCCCTGCCGTGTTTTGTACGTTTTTTTTAAAAAAAAACATCCCCAAGCAAGCAAAAATAGGAAAAATCAAGCAAAAGAAAATACACAGAAAATGTCGGGTTGCCTCCCGGATAGCGCTTCTTTAACGTCGTATAGCTGGACCATTTACCCAAATGTGGAGATTAGTCGGGTGGAGCCTTGAACTTCTGAAAATCCATTGGGCATTTAGTAGCACTACCTCCAACTTCAAGCTTCAAAATGTGTTTTTTGACCTTTCGGGTCTCTATTTTGGAAATAAGTCTCCTAAGGAGATTATTTTTCATGGATTGGCCTGCACTTTGATCAATTTTTTTCTCCAAGAGATTTTTAGTTTTCACTTTACTCAAGGAAACTGAGTCGACAAAAGAACAAGTAGTATCCTTATCAATTTCAGCATGAATTTTAAAAATTACTTGTTCATCCCTCACTCTCAAAGTTAATTTTCCCTCATGCACATAAATGATAGATTTCGCCGTAGCCAAGAAAGGACGCCCATGAATTAGAGGAACATCAATATCATCATGCATGTCAAGAATAACAAAATCAATCGGGAACGTGAATTTATCAATCTTGACTATCACATCATTAATAATACCTCTAGGATGTTTAATCGATTTATCGGCTAAGTGAATGTCCATCCTAGTAGGTTTCAGTTCACTCAATCTCATATGCTTGAATGTATCATAAGACATCACTTTGATACTAGCTCCTAAATCTGCTAGTGCCCTATCAACAGGTAAACCATCAATCGTACAAGGGATAATAAAGCTTCCTGGATCATTAAATTTTTATGGTAATTCATTGGAAGAACATTTATTATTCCATTGCACATTTGATAATTTGTTAAGCTTATTTTCATTAGGAATGATGTCATTTAAATCCTTAGCATGCTTTGAAGGAGGTTGAACAGATGGAATATTGTTATGTAATTGCCTGGAAGAATCAAGGTACTTACCAAATTTGTCCTCCCTTCTATCTTCTTCAGTTAAACTCGGGTAAGGGATCTTGGGTTTGTATTATGCAATCTCCTTTTTCATGAGTTTTTTTGTGGGCATGTCATCCTCCACGTATTTCTACATGGCGTCATTGGCATAATCATGCTCATGTGGAAAATTGATGGTGATTGCCTTTATGTGCTCCCTTGGGTTTGGCTAAGTATTACCCGGCAAACTACCTTGTGGCCTTTCGGAAATCATCTTCGCAATCTGGCCTATTTAGTTTTCCAAATTATGGATAGATGCCTCTTGATTTCTCAGGGATGTTTCCACCGCCTGGAATCGAGTATATGTTGATTGCACAAACTTTGTTATGAGTTCTTCCAAGTTAGGCTTACCTTAATTTGGCTGAACTCCAGGAGACGTGTGTAGATTAGGATTGGGGTTAGGTCGTGGTTGACCTTGATTTCCCCAACCGAAATTTGGATGTTGTCGCCACCCAGGATTGTATGTGTTGTTGTAAGGATTACTTGGGTAATTTCTGCCTTGATTCCCAATGTAATTAGCCTGTTCAGCGTGAGGTATTATGTGCGGGCATTCCTGATGATTATGCGATCCTCCACAAGTTTCACAAGATAAAACGTGTGGTGGTGGTGGTTTAGGAGCCGCTAGATCATTGATCTTTTGGGTCAAAGCTTCGACTGCGGCGGCTAGTGTAACCACCTGCATCCGCATTATAAACACCCATTGTTCTGTTAGGTTTTACAGACGGATAGCCATTCATGGCCATTCCTCTATCGTCTTGGGCATTGAGTCGGATGGACATGAAAAAAAAAATGAATTGATAGATTGGTGTTTTATTGTTCAATGTTCCCTACGCCGCATCAATCATTTGCCTCGCTTCGCTGACGAGTAGCCCATTGTAAAACGCGTTTGGACTTGCATCCAAATAGGAGGCCATGATGTGGGCATTTCACCGATTCTTTGAATCTCTCCTGTTGTCGTCGTCAAGGTCTCATCATCTTCTTGAGTAAATAAAGAGATTTCATTCCTCAATCGTGTAGTTTTGGTAGGTGGAAAATACTTCAAAAGGAACTTTTCGGCCATGATGCTCCATGTTGTGATTGTTCCTTTGGTAAATTGTTTAGCCATTGTTTAGCCCATCCCCGAAGAGTAAATGGGAATAGGCGTAAAAGAATGGCATCGTCAGAGACTCCATTGATTTTGAAGGTATCACAAATTTCGAGGAAATTTGCGATATGGTTATTTGGATCTTCGTCCGGTAGGCCGTCAAATTGAACAAACTGTTGCACTATCTGAATGACATTTGGTTTTACTTCAAAATTATTGGCTGCAACAGTAGGCCTCACGATACTAGATGATGTGCCGTCTATGGATGGTTTGGCGTAGTAGTACATAGTTCTTTGTTCATCCACCATGCCGAAATCTTTGCTTTCGTTAATATCTTCTTCGTGGTCTGTATTAGTACTTTCCTCTGTGTTGCTACCGGCGGTGTTGCGCTTCCAAATTCGACGACGAGTAGGCATGCACTGCGGTAAATAGAGAAGATAAGTGTAATCCAAGACTTACAAAGATATTAAAAAGAAAGATGAAGGTAAAATAAAAATAATAAAAAAATGATTAAATTAACAAAAATAAAGCGTTCTTAATATTACAATCCCCGGCAATGGCGCCAAAAACTTGATGGCTCAAAAGCTACTCTAGAAAATCGTAGGCAAGTGCACCTATCGTTTTATAGTATAGATTATTAATGCAAGTGTCATTCCCACGAGGATTGTAAGTACTAATAATTACCGTCTTTTTGTTATTTAATCTAACAATTTTCAGAGTTTTGTTTGTTAAAATGGAAAATGAAAAATAGAGAATTTAAAATAATTGCAACTTACAAAAGATCAAATAAAAGTACATTGTAGAATTAAGAAATCAAGAGCTAGAAATGTGTTTGAATGTAAATCCCTCTAGAATGTTTTTGTGATTCAACAAGATAAAGATACAACCAAAAACCCTTAAGCAAAAACCAACCTCTTTTAATAAAATCTCATGTTTCATGGACCGTAGAAATTCCCGATTTAAGTTAAACCCTCTATCGAGCGCGAATAACTTCTAACCTCAAGTTGATTAAGCGAAATCTCTTTCTAGTTAAAACCCCAAGACAACATTATAACGATTTGTGAATTCCCATATTAGGTTTGACCCTAATCCAGAAGATTTATGTCGTCCTATATCTAGGATTGCATGCAACTCTTTTCACTTATATAGGTTATATTTCACCATGAATCTCTCGTTTTCCCGATAAAGAATAAACTTCAGATCAATATCGCGCAAATATCAATTCGAATGAATAAAGCATAATATAAGTGAATCACACAAAACATGAAGATTTTATTAAAAACATACAAGTCTTAATCACAAATTCATTCTAGAGTTCATTACATTCAAACACTAGAAATTTAGCTACACATGGTTTTGACAAAAGAGTATACTACACAAGAAGATTTGAATAAAATGAACATGGTGTACTTAGCTCTTATTCAAGACCAATTCAAGACTTCCTCCTTGGTTGATTGCAATGATGTTGAGCTCTAAGCCTTCTCCTCTATTGCTCTTCAACTTCCAACTCTACTTCTATTTTATCCTCTCAATATATTTTGCTTTGAAACTTAAAGTGAATGGATGAATGAATTCAATGAATGGAATGGAATATGGAATATGGAATTGAATCCTCCAACCCAAACTCTTGGTTTTTATAGACATTGTTGTTGTGAAAGAACACATTAACAATGTCATCTTTTGGCAAATAATTGTTCCACTTCCATAGTTGGTTTGTTGAATCCTTGTTTTCATATGATAATTGAGGAATAATAGAGTTTGGTGCAGCAAAATGAGGTGTAAAAGTTGCTCAAAGGTTGTCAAAAAGCAAAAAGTCTCCATAATTTCCGCCAAAAGAAGAAGAATTTTGAGCTGGAAGCAAAACACGGTCGTGCTTAAAAAGCACGGCCAGGCCGTGTTCGTCAAAATTGCCGAACACGATCGTGCTTAGCAAGCATTGCCAGGCCGTGTTTTCTTCGTCATTTGAGAATTTCTGGCAGGGTGTGCTTTTAAACACGGTCTGGGCGTGTTTGGATGGTCGTCACGCTAAACACGGTCGTGCTTTACAAGCATGGCCTGGGTGTGTTTACCTGTTTTTCTTTTCTTTGAAGCATGGCCATGTTTTCCAACACACTGGGGTGTGTTTTGCACGAGCTTGAGTCTTCTTACCTTCTTTTTGATCAATGTTAGACTTCATTTTCGTTCGTCTTTTCATACGAAATTCATGTGAGTTTGCTTCAAGTCTTTACCTTTATCATTCAAAACAAGCCAATGTTATTTTTCTTGAATTTATTGATTATTAAGCTAAAAAGTTAAAGAAATTATCCAAAAAGAGTTATAAAAACATGAACAAAAATGCACTTATCAAAGCCCCATCCATAGCTGTCTCAAATGCAACCAAAATGTGGCATCGACCCCACATCATGTCATTGCGGTGAGTCGACTCGACTCGACTTTGAACCTGTTGAAGAAACTAATAATCCAATCGTGGATCGTGGCAGTGACATACCTACAAGGATTCGGAAAAATTACCCTACGTCTTATATCATTGGCAACACTACTGATGGTATTAAGACAAGAGGGAAAGGTAGAGTGAACTATCGTGATATGGAAAGAATGGTTTGCTTGTCTACTGATTGTACCAGTGTGAGAACATGCTGTTTTGTGTCCAATTTTGAACCTAAAAATGTTGTTGAAGCTCTTAAAGATGAATTTTAGATACATGTTATGCAAGAGGAACTAGATCAATTTGTCAAAAATGATGTGTGGTTTTTAGTCCCTAGGCCAGAGGATGTTAATGTGATTGGGACAAAATGGATTTTTAAAAATAAAATGGATGAATCTGGTAAAATTGTTCACAACAAAGCTCGATTAGTCGCTCAAGGGTACACACAGGTTGAGGGGGTGGATTTCGATGAAACCTTCGCTCCTGTAGCCCGTATTGAGTCCATACGTTTGTTGCTTGCTATTGCATGTTACTTGGGTTTAACTCTTCACCAAATGGATGTCAAAAGTGCCTTCTTAAACGGTTTTCTAGATGAAGAAGCTTTTGTTGAATATCCTAAAGGCTTTGAGGACCCTTTTAAGCCTAACCACGTGTATAAGCTTAAAAAGGCTCTCTACGGTCTCAAACAAGCCCCTAGAGCTTGGTATGGTAGGCTAACTGAGTATCTTCTTCAAATTGGTTTTAAACGTGGTGAAGTTGATAAAACCTTGTTCATTCAAAGAAAAAACCACGACATTATGATTGCTCAAATCTATGTTGACGACATTGTTTTTGGTTCCTCCTCTGATAAATTGTTAAAGGAATTCATTGTTTGCATGTCCTCCACTTTTGAAATGAGTATGGTAGGTGAGTTAAGTTACTTCCTGGGTTTGCAAATAAAATAATTAAAGGAAGGAATTTTTATCTCACAAAGCAAGTATGCTAAGAATCTTGTGAAAACATTCGAGCTTGAAAATGCCTCTCACTTGAAGACTCCCATGGGGTCGAGTCAAAAGTTGAGTAAAGAAGATGTGGCTGAAAGTGTTGACCACACTTTGTATAGAAGCATGATATGAAGTTTGTTGTACTTGACTGCCAGTCGTCCTAATATTATGTTCAGTGTTTGTCTGTGTGCTCGTTATTAATCTGATCCCAAAGTTACTCATTTAAAAGCCTTAAAACTTATTAGTCGATACATTGGGCTAGAGATGTTGTTGATCGAAAAAGTACAACTGGTGGATGTTTTTATTTGGGAAATAATTTGGTCTCATGGTACAGTAAAAAGCAAAATTGTGTATCTCTTTCGACTGCTGAATCAGAATATGTAGCAGTTGGGAGTTATTGCACGCAACTTTTATGGATGAACAAAATGATTGAGGACTATGGTTTGCAAAGTGAAACACTGATTGTCTATTGTGATAATATGAGTGCTATTGATATTTCGAAAAATCATGTCCAACACTCTCGTATTAAACACATAGATATTAGACATCACTTTATTCGAGATTTAGTTGAGAAAAATATAATTTGAATTGAGTATATTCTCGAAAATCGAACTTGTCGACATCTTCACCAAGGTTTTGGATTTTGAGAGATTCTCCAATCTAAGGAAGTCTCTTGGTTTGTGTGTTCTCTGAAATGTTACACGAGATGTCACAGCATTGCACATCACATCCGCTGTGACATCCAAAATCTGCATCTCTATTCTTCTTCTCTATTTCTTTTTGATTTTTTTTAGGCATCCCTGCATTATAAGCTTTCATGCATATATGCAAAAAGTGGATTGATGGTTCGAACTAGTCACATATATTGTCTCCCTTGGAAAACTGGTGTGAGTTGATCTTTCCATTTCAAAAAAAAAATGATGATATTTTCCCAGTAGCTGAGTTGTGAATAGAGTCTTGATCATGCTTGGAGGCCTTCTAGAAAAAAGCTACCAACCCATTGTGTGAAGCTATTCCTTGTGACCAATTTCTTCAAGCATATTGTTGTCTAAAAAGGCATGATCATGTGAAAAAGAGCTACTTTTGGCATTTGAGTGAAAGCTCCCTGTTGGTTAACTCCCTCATGAGACTCGGAAGAATTGAAAAAAACTCAAAAATTTCGATAAGTTGGGATTTTGGATTGCGATTCATTCAATCGATTAGCAGGTGTGTGTGACTAAAATGGGACGACATTTGAACCTACATCCCGTTGTTGCAAAGACTTTCACCTCGTGCGTGTGATTTTTTTTTTTGCATTAGGCATATTAGGTTTTGCATGTCCTGGTGATTTTGGATTTTTTGCTGAGATTTGGTTACCATATATAATCTGTGGGTGATATTTTTCTCTTCCTAAATCTTGAAAATCTTGATGGATATATTTTGTGGGTTGAACCGATTTGGAGGATCAGGGTAAATCTTTTTTATTTTATCACAAGTTGACATAATTTGGACACTTTGTGAACCAGAGTTTGAGATTAATTGGGATCCTGATTATTTCCTTATTTTTCGATTTTTACCATGAGAAATTCTTTCCTAATTAAACTCTTCCATTGTACTTTGATTTACGTGCCCCATTATGATTCTTTGCAATCACTATTTACTTGCAGGCACTTGAGTATAGAACACCCACTTTCTCTCACAATTTTCGAAGCTTTTGTGTGGTTGAAATTTTTGTTCAGGTTCAAAGCTTCTCTTCCTTACCATGGCAATGTTTGTTTCCTCCATCAAGAACCTATTTGGCAGCCCCAGCAAATCATCCTCTTCCTCGCACAATTCCGAAAGCCCCAAGTCTGAGAAATCCATAGAAGCGAGTACTGTTGCAGATGTTGTTAGAGATGGAACCCCATCTGACACTACATCTCCGTCTGCCCAAACTCCGACCCCGTCTCCGATTAAAGAGGGTTTGTTACCACCTGGCCATCACAACTCCTTCCTCCACTCCTACTGAAGTCACTGCGAATATCATCACTCCTCCATCTGCGCAAAACCCTGCACCCGACTCTGTTCAAGATGCCCCTGCATCTGAGCCTGAAGATGTCCCTGCATCTGGGACTGCATCTCTTACTGCTCCAACCACGGAACCAGGTTTGGAATCCTCTCTCCCTGTGCACTCATCCCCTCCAAGTTCCACTTCTACTGCTATCATCCCAGTTCCATTTCAAGACGAGGCCATTGCCTCTGTTCTTCCCAATGAGAAAGATAATGAGATTGACGTCGATAATCCTCCGGATTTTGAGGTCATTCGTATAGTTCATGGCCCTTTGGGAAACCCTAATGTGCATCGTTCGAAAAGGCTTCGTGGTTACTCTCCAGAGGACTTCGAAGCAAAAGACCACTGTTGAGGGTACTTCGAAGACAGGGAGAGATGAATTGCCTATTCCTTTTGTCCATTTTAGTGATTCCGAGGACAATGTGAACCAGTTTGTTGTTCAACCCAGAAACGAGTGCAACCAGAGTCCAAAGATAGTGATGATGATGTGCCTTTGGCACAAATGGTTGAGAAGGTCAGAAAGGGAAAAGGTGTGGCCAAGGATGTGACCACATCTAAGCCCACACCCGTTGCAGCTGAGTCAAGTTCTGAGTTCAATGACTCAAGTGATGAGGATTTCGATGCCTCAAAAGAACCAGATCCTGAGATTGATCTTGAAGCCATGGTAGATGAAGTAGGTGATGAACTGATTGCTGAAGAACAGAAAGAGGCTGCTGCTGCAGATGTTGAGGAAGATGTGATGTCATCCGACGACACATCTGATTCTGAGTTTGATCTTGAGAAGGCTCACTCTGAACAATTTTACACAACCTCTGCAGCATCCAGGTTTCATGCTTTACTTTCCTGTTCTTTTATTGATGAGAAAAATCGAGATTATGAGCACTTTGAGAAGTATAACTTGAATCAATTTTTTGAACAACAAAATTTGTTAACCACGATCGACACTGCTCTACCTTATATTGACTCAGTGGTCTGTGAATTTTATGCTAATCTGTCTACTCATATTGTTGTTCGTCGATCTCCTAAGTTTGGGAAAGTGTTTGTTCGCAATAAGACATACGAGTTCAGTCCCTCCGTCATTAACCGGTTCTTTGACATGCCTGATTTTGAGGAAAGTGAGGTGCCCTCCGATTACAATGAAATAGCTCATTTTCTCACTGGTGGGCGTATGCAAGATTGGCCTGCCCATCCCAAAAAGCTTGTCTCCTCCCGTCTTACGTCCTTCTATGGGTTTTTACACAAGATATGTTGTGCCAACTGGTCTCCTTCGAAAAATAACTCCATAGTCACAAGGACGCATGCTCGAGTTCTATATCAAATTGGGAAAGGCCTACCATTCAGCTTTGGGAAATTGGCATTCGAGGAGGTCACGTTCTTTGCTACCAGTTAATCGAAAATTTGGTCCCTACCATTCCCCAGTCTCATCTATAAAATCCTGGTATCCCAAGGATTTGAGCCGAAGTAGGGTGAACACTTCACCAATCAGCCTGGGGTCTTTCATGTGTCTCGACCTCTGCTCAGTCCTCAAAATCGCATTGTTGATCTGTCTCTCATCTATCCTGGAGATGCTTCACCTGCTCCTACGACTCCGACCTCTGCTGCTTCTCCAGATGTTGATAGCCCTGTCCCAGGGTCTGTCCAGGATGTGGCCCCGGATGTGGTTCCGGATGTTGGCCACATTCCCACTCCAATTTTCTCTAACATTCCCTCTGTACCTGTTTCTACTACTTTCTTACAGGTTCAGCTCGCTTTTGCTGAGCAACAGATTGCTCACTTCACTGCTCTCCGGTCTCAATTGCAACATATCATACGGTTGGACCAAGCATTACTCAAGGGGGAGTTATGCCAACTGAGACACCCATGACTGATGTTCCAATTCCTGAAGATAATGCAGCTCAAGATGATGTTGTTGCTACACCGTTGACTGGACAGAATGAAGGCCTTCAGTTTGATTTTGAAGGGCAAATGGACACGAATGTGTCTACTGATGAACTTTATAATATTTGATTTGGGATGTACTAAGACTACTCTTCTGCTAGGTTTAGTTGTTTTGTTTGTTGATAACTTGATAAACTCTCGTTTGTTAATTTTTGCTGCAGTTATAAATGTGACTTGACATGTGATCGCATCTGTTTCAGTATTTTTACTCAGCATAATATTCAAGGGGAGTTGTTACACTTAGGGAGAGTTTGCTTGATATGTGTTTTGTCCAGAAAGGCAAAAAGGATGAGATTGTTAGGGCGATTTTATTTGTGATGCCTAAAATAATTTCCTAAAATAAAAAGATTAGTTTTTTGATTTATTTTGCCTTTCTAGACTTATGATATAATTAGGACTTTTTTAGATAAGGGAAGAAATCATATTGATATGGTATTAATATATTAGGATTCTTGGATAGTTATCTTGTTTCCTAAAATAAGTGATTTACTTGTCATATATTTGTATATATTTTCTTTCCTTGTGTATTAGGTCTCTTGAAGGGTTGGACGGCTATATAAAGGGAAGAGGACGTCCATAATCGATACGCAAGAAATATACCAGAGATACAAGAGTCTTGAGAGAGTTAAGAGTCTTACAAGCACAAGGAGTCTCGCTACCCTGGATGTGATCTCGAATGTGACTACATCTGAGATAACATTCAGCCATGCAGTTGTGTTTGTTAGGTTTTTCATCCATTGTTTTTAGTATTGTGATTAACAAAGTCCACACATGTCTATTGTTGGATGAGTTGAATTACATAGATCAGATATACTCTAGATATATAGGAGTTTTTCGTTGAGTTTCTACTAGTTGGATTTTAATATTTTTGTATACGGAATCAAACTGTTTTTACTAGTGGAAAGTTTTGCCATATTGGTACGTCTACAAGCTTGTTGGCTTGTAGACAATTTTTATTTCGTGTCTCTCTTTATTGTTTTCAATATTCCGCTGCATGTGATTGTGAATGTGATCACATCTTCAATCACATCCTTACTCTGCAAAACTTTTGGTAAATATCTGTGCTATAATTCTTTCACTTATAATCCAAGCATATTCTAATTCTCACACGAAGAGAGAACAAAAATATTTGCAATTCTGAAAAATGTTAGAAACATAGAAATGAGTTTGAAACTAAAACCAATGAACAAAAATAATTTCAATTTGCATCATTTTAGTGCATACACTCCAACTCCAGTAGGTTACAATAAATCCTGCACTAAAAGGAATATTCCATAATGTTGCGTGTTTTAATGCACATTTTCATACCCTAAAACCATTAATTAATTAAAACCAAGAAAAAATAGCCTAACTACATTGTTGCGATCTTTCTGGCGCAAAACTATTCACATCTTAATTAACGACTAATTTGGCATAGTGTTGGAGTAAATTTTTGGTTCAAATTGAAGATAGGCCATTCTCTTGAAGATGTATAAGACACTATAGTATAACATGTGAGTATTTATTTCACGCTTCAAGATGCAAGTATTATTTTCTCATATTTCACACAAGATTTCTATTCAAACTTGTATATCATTTTGTATTTGAAATATCATCACTACATGCCACAAGTGTAATGATATCTTCATTAATGCACACCAGTGCATGTATATTTAAGGTATTTAGAATATAAGATGAATCAGAGTTTATTTACTTTGTGGATTATTGCCAATAACCTTAGCTAGTTTTGTGAAGCTGACGTATAATTTAATGTTAAGGGCCTAAGGCAAATAATTGTTGTACCTTAAATCAATTCGTGGAAACATCTGGATAGTGTCATAGCTTTGCAGTTTGCACTACTATATAATGTGAAAGGAGGACACGCATACATTGGCCTGTATACATGGTGGGCTGTCTGTGTCGGAACAAAATTAAAATTTATGATGCCATAAAATAATTATGTCGTGATTGAAAATGAACATGAAATGACGTTCAGTGCTAATTTAAATTTAACATTTTGCAATGAAGATTAGAAAAGTAGATTAGACAAGTAACATTTGTAATTCAAAAGTTAACAAAATTACACGATAAGTACAAATTAAATCAACTTAGTTGGTAATTAATTGGAGTGTGAATAAATCCCAGTTCGAGTCTTCTACAATAATTTTATATTTCATTTTATGTTGTATATTATTTTTAAGAATTTGTTAATTAATTTCAAATGATATTTAAAATAATACCTGAATATATAGAAGTGAAATATATATGCGCATATATATAACCATAGTTGAGTCTTCTACTACAATTTGGTACTCTAGCATTTTTTATTTTACAGTGCATATATCACGCATACGTACAAACGACATTGTCTCTGATGCTATTCGAAAACACAGATCGCTTCAAGTTAAGATAATTGGTGTGACAAATTCAATAGTCTAAGTCCAAGAGTTGAAGTAACTCCAATAGCTAATATACCTCCAAAGTCATGAGATGTCTATAAAAATCATGTAAAGATCCTCTGAGTAGTAAATTTCTTGTTAGGGAACATGCATGCAACACAAACAGACAATCAGAAGGACCTCATGGTTGTCCCGCGAAAACCCCTTCAATACTTAAGTCAGCATATCGTAATGAGTATAGTCCAATGCAGAGAATAATAAGTAAAATTAATTAATTCAACTTACCTACAAATGAATTGATAGTAAATCGAACAAATGGAGATAGACTTTTTATACTCGGGACATTGGGTCCATGTGCCTTGTGATAATGACTGGCCTCATCGGCCATTTGAGCTTCATGGCTTGAAATAATGATTTGGGCCTCATGGGCCAATTGATAATATTCGAAACATAATTAATATTCATGGATAAATAATTAATTAATATGGTAATTAAATAAGGAAATAAATTGACTATGAAAAGACAATTTTGCCCGCATCAGTCTATAAGTAATTTCTAGATTATATTTTATATATCAATATATGTATTCGTATCGTGTGTACAAACGCAAAATACGTAGGATAACATAAAACTTGTGATTTGTGAAAATACAAGTGATTAGCAGATTATAATTATTACTAATACTTTTCTTGAATCAACTATCATTACTAATACTTAATAAGTACAGCAAATGAATTAATCAGCGAATATTAATTATGCATTTTATGCATTCTGCACTTTCCAAGTAACTTGAAGTCTTGCCATGGGATATTATACTCACCTAACCCTTGAAAGTTTGAAACAATAAGCAATTTAGTTTAAATCAATTTGCTAGCATCGACATTAACCCTAATGTGAAGAGGGCAACTCAATAAATAGACCAACAATATTTTTATCTTATTTCAGTTCTAATGATTTCATATATAGTAAAGAAAAATAAAAATACCATCAACTTGTAAACGTGTGATATTCAACATAGCAGACTCCAATCAATCCACCTAGGGATCGAATACGTTGACATCTAATAATGGGAATTAAATCATCCAAGAAAATTTGCCCCAAAACGTTTCCTATACATTTCCAGTCTCTCTCCTACTTCTCTTTTCTGTTTTTTTTTTTTTTTTTTCTTTTTCCTGTTTCCCTTCGATCTATATATAGGGTCGGATAATTAAATACCATATTTCTTGAATATATTTTAAAATTTTGTTTTGTATCTTTTGTATGTAGAGAAAACGAGGGTGCGATTTGATATCCTTTTATTTTGGATTTTTTTTTTCCTTTCTGAGAATAGTGATTTTTTTATTTATTTTTTGAAAAGAAGAATAATGAATTTGATAGTGTGATTAAATATGAGATGAAAATGTAATGATTAAAATTGATTTGATATAAATTAATAAAATAATGATTAGATATGTTTAGTAGTTATTAAATATGTGAGTGAATGATAGTGGAATTTATGGGGGAAAAGTGCAAGAATGATTAGAGCTGTTAATTTCGGTCCAATTTGACCAACCCGGTATTTTTATCGGGTCAGTAATATTTAAGACTCAAAAAATCAGGCTTATTTGACCCAACCTATTAAGCACGAAAAAACCTGGTCGGCCCGGTTTTTAAGTGTATTTTCATGGTGAGCTCTAAAAATAGCGAGTCCCATCTCTTTTGCTCGGCTTTTTGTAATATTTAAATTGATATTTGGATTTTGTTATAATCCCTTTGACCATATATAGTAATTAAGCACATGCTTATAGCAAAACTTAATATCCGAAATTGATGGTAATTAAAGGATGTGATCAAAAAGGATAGAAGAACATGTGGCCGGCGTGTTTATGAAGATAAAAGAGTTGAAGAGGGGACGCCGAAATGGTCAGCAAGTATTCATATTTCATACTAAAATTGGCCACCGTGTTTGTATTCATGTTTCCAAGTCCAATTTCCAGGTTTAGTGTTGGAAAATGAATTTTCAAACTTTATTGGTTTTTGTGTGAGAATTGAGAATATGTTTGGTTTGTTGTCCGAATTTCTCGTTTGAAAATGAGAATATGTTTGGTTTGTTGTCCGAATTTCTATTTTTGACATAGGTTTGCGTGATTGTAGTGTATTTTTACCAGGTTTGCGAATTGGAATGAAAAATTGTTTGGTTGTGTTTCCAAAAGAATATTTTCCATAAAAGTGAAAATTGGAAATGACTTCATTTCTAATGAAAAACTTTTAAACAAACATAAACCCATTTTTAAAATAGTTGGAAAGTGGAAAAAGGTGGTTGGAAACACAACCATACATCACCATAGACTTTCAGAATTTTCAACTTTCTTGTCAATTTATTATAAAACAAGTTGAAGATCATTGATAATTGGCCCATTGGTATGACTATATGTATATTATATTGAGAGAGATAGATATATTACTACCCCACTTGAGGAAGACTTTATTATGGATGATTATAATATTTTTGATTAAAATGTTATTTGATGATGTTGAAGTTATTGTTAATGATATATATATATATATATATATATCTACACACACTAAGTGACGGTAGCTTTTATTTTCTCTTAACATAATTTCCATACGTTTAAAGTAAATGTAATTTGTATGTATAATTGTCACAATTAATATCCATATATATATATATATATATATCTACAATGCATCGCTATACGTGAGTTATAGGCATAGCTTGTCTGTGTATTGTAGGTTGATTCACTTGAAAACTACTTTGACTTTGGATTTACCTAAAAATTGGAATTGGTGTGAAATTAAACCGACTCAATTACCTTAACTTGGAGTGACATCCACTTTACAACATTACTATACGTGAGTTAAAGCTTATTGTGCATATTATACAAAATCAACAAATATATGTCATTTTCGTGCATTTTTCTTGACAAAATTACCTTACTTGTTAGAACTTTTAGAATTAAAAGTAAATGAATCTAAAATTCATTAAGGACTTTTTCAATTTGAAGTAAAGACAAAAAATATTATGAAATACATATTTTTTTCTTGATCATGTTATGTACCCAACATGGAAGCAACATATTGCTTAATCTAATTATCGATGTCCCAATTAACAAGTCATGAAGTATTTTATTTTTTTATTCCTTTCAAAAATACTATTAGCTTAATCGAAGCTATCTAATAGCTCCATATTGTTTGACAAAGTTTACACTAAATTAGTGTATTTTTTTAAGAAGTATTAAGATCTAAGAACTTGATGACTTCTATTTAATTAATTTTTTAATTCAACCGTTAAGGACTTAGTTTCCAACAAGTCATACATGATAATGGAAGCAACAACCCATTTCACTTAATAAAATATATCATATATATGGTCCTTACATGCATTTGTAGAGTCATAAACTTCAGAGTTATGCTAGATTCTTGGCAATTTAAGCCCAGTGATGGTGTTATTATATTCAACAAGGTCAATGGTCATACATGGACATAAATGATTGGATGTATCTGGAGTATTCTCTCTTAATTAAGAGCATCTTCCATACCAATAGTGTGTTTTATCTTCGATTTCGAGCAAAAATTTACCTTAGCATTGCACCAAAGTCTGAACCATTTTGAAGACGTAAATAATTTTGTGCCAGAAATGGTGTAACAATGTAGTTGCTCTACATTTTTTCCTTTTCTTTTCTTTTAAATTAATGATTTTAGTGTATTAAAATATACACTAAGATAGAATATTAGAGAATATTCTCTTTTAGTGCAAAATTTAATACAAACTGTTGGAGATGGAGAATCTACACTAAAATAGTGCAAACTATTGGAGATTGTCTAATCAGTTTTGTTAGGATTAATAGATTTTTTTAAATTAAAGATAAAAAAATATAATGTGAAACCCGATCATTGTAATATTTATTTGTATTGTGCTAATTGTCACAAGTTGGCAAACGGACGAGATCATCTATTCCAAAATCGTGTTTCATCTTCTATTTCAACCGTGTGGATGATTGACATGTGTATTACACTTACCATGTTAATTTTCAAGCATAAATCAGCAGAAATTGTAGGGTTCTAATATGGTAAGTGTAATACACGCGTGTCAATCATCCACACGGTTGGAATAGTAGATGAAATACGGTTTTGGACCGCTTAGCAAATAATCATTAAAATGCGATAGGGGAAGGCCGTTAAATTTGCAATAAAACGTTGATAGCTATAAGGTAATGACAAAATAATAATTAAGTGATAATATTAAAATTGTTACTACTAACATGTACTCAGCATTTTTTTATTTTGTTTTATTTTTTTGTTTTCTGTGGCATAAGTTTTATTATAGTACTGACAACAAAAATGTCACTAGATGAAATCAAATTTTTATTGCTGTTAATTTGTCACTCTATATTTGTTGCTAGTAGTGATATTTATATGCAATTCTTGTCAAATTAATATCGTGATAAAATAAAAATACTTTTCACTTAATATATAAAATTAATTAATGGCAATTTCAGTACTGCATTTGGACATGTCACTAGCTTGTATTTCTTTCTATAGTGGGAATTTTTTTATATAAGGGTTACGCTATTGAGAAATACAGTTTAGATATCGATTTTTTGCTCTTAATTTGAACTTATACAACCATACCTCTTTGATATGATATAATTAGTATCTAAATATATCTCTAGACATTAATTCATGCAAAAACACTTAATGAAGATTTTCTGGATAAATATGTGTTAGTTTTGGATGATACTTTTTTGGTTTCATTATTGTATACAAATATATGTGACATGTTTAAATGTTTTTAAAATATATACTAAAGTGAAATTGCGTATACACCTAAAAGTGCATATCACTTCAAGTTAAGGAATTTGGTAAATGGTTCCAAAATTTTCTTTGGAACTGATGAAATCTTCAAATGGGAACTACTTTGCAACACAAATAATAAGGTTAGGGGGTTCCTGGGGTTGTCCTAGCTAGGGAGGCCCCTCCGACGTTCAAATCAGTGAGAGAAAAATCCAGAGCACAGGAATATTGTGAATTAATTGAACTTACTTGCAAATGAACATGGAGTCACCTTGTATACATGCGATGATGGGTCACATGGATTTAGTGTAATAAATTGGGCCGTTTGGGTTAATAGTATGCCTCGTGGGGCGTAAATAGTGAATTGGGTCTAATGGGTTGCTCAGTCAATTAATAACATTCAGATTCAATAATGAATATTAATAGGTGAATAATTACATAATGGCATAATTAAATAAAATATATAATTACAATTTTACCCCCAACATGCATAATTTTCTTTCCACGTCTCATTGACAAATTAGGAAATAGATAGGTTTTTCAGGGTAAAGAATGGTTATTGATGTTAAGTACAATATAATTAGTTGGTCTTTTAACTTGTTTATATTTATATAATTGAAGACAAGTACTATCTAACTGATTCATTTAAAATAGCAGCTCAATAGCCACTTGTTTATAAGTAAGATCTTATATAGTTAGTGTATCACCAAAACAGGATGTCATGTTTATGTAAATTAATTAATCGTAACTAAGAGTCTAATTAAGACCTCATTATAATTTATATATATAACCAAATATTTAATTATCCACGCGTTTGTGCTTCGAAACGCCTGTAACCCTAAAACTCCTCTAATAATGCTTTATTATTTACCTTGACATAGATTGATTGTTTGACTTAGCTTAGCCTTTGAAGCGTCTTTTATGAATCTTCAAATTAAGCCAGCTTTAATTATAAAAAAAAAACATATTTGAGAAAAATAAATTTGGTTTAGCTTAAACTAAAGGAGTGTTTAATTATTCAAAAAAAGTGTTTTAGCTGAAAAAAATTACTTTTTAGTATTTGTAAATGGCAACTTCTCCTTTTGATAATTGAGGTTCATTTAATCAATCTAAAAGTAGTAAAATGTGTGCTTTGAAATTTTATATGTTGTTTTTGTTTGACTCGTACAAACATTTTAAATAAATATTTTTATAATTTTTTATCAAACACTCTCAACTTTTGAATCTCAACTTCGAATACTTTATTTGCAAACAATACCAACTTCTAATTGTTAACTACTTTTACTTCTCCTAAAAGCAAAATCCTTTTGCAATTTGCAAACACTGCTTAAGTGTATATAAATTGTTCTTCTAATATCATCTCCTAATATTGGGTGACTATAGCTAGTGTTCTATTTCTATCTTTTCTATATATACTTAGTGTACGAGCCATAATGATATTAGATTATTTCATCATTAATTAACCTTTTTTCGAACCTTTTTTGGAGAGGTATAAATGTTTAGGAAAAACATTAATACGACGTTCATATCTTTTGTAATTTTGTCACACTCAGGATTGACTCCAAACATTGTAATTTTGTTTATATCTTTAATTAAGAGATTTAAGTTTCAAAATTTATATACTATTATTTTATGTTAGTTAGATGATTTAATTTGGTAGATAGAATGTATCAATTTATGATTTTTAAAACATAATTTGAGATACAAATTAATTAAATGCTGGACTATGTACAAAAATATTGGGTTCTGAAATATTGTGATATATGAATATTTCAATCATTCATACAAGATGTGAACAGCATACAGTTAATATTTTAGATAAGATAAAAAAAAAAAAAGACTGAAACATAATTAAATAAAATTAACAATAAAACAAGTGTGTAATGCGAGGCAGTTCAAGATGCACACAATATATATAGATAATCATACTGTGTTGAAAATTTTGCACCTTGCGAGTCACGACGACCAAATAATTAACAAGTATTCCAAATTGTCATATATTTGTGAATGAGTCAGTTTTGTTGAAGAAATAATTAGACTTTCAAATTCTTTAATCCTTAATTAAAATTACAAACATATTAAAAGGGATAGTTGTTTTCCTAATTAATGACATTGACATGGGCTCCAAACGTTAATGCGGCTCATATAGCTGTACGGATTCACTTGATTATGTAACAAATTTTGACTGCACGGTACCAAAGCCAAAAAATATTTAATTTGTTTAACACTGGAAAAAGACTCATTAATATGATAATAGCAAAAAAATTTAAACTTGGCACAAATGATGAATATATATACATATATAGGGGTTAGATTTATTGAGATCAGTGTGTGCCGTGAGACCGAAAAACTAGATTATCAAAATAATGAAAAACATCATATTAAGTAAAATCTAGAAATATGTTTAAATGATCACTTAAGAGACACCAATATACTATCCCAAATATTAGTGAAATGTTAATTCAAATATAAATATATGGGCCATTCCTTAGTGACATATAATATGCATGTAGGATTGATCCAATTATGATGGGTCACTAATATAGTCCAAAAAATATATTCAAAGTATTTTTACATAGTAATCAAAACCCAACTGACGGTCAAAAACACATAAACCCTTACCATCTAAACATCTTTAAAATCATATCTAGTCTTATAAAGCAAAGCAATACCATAGTTGTTTCCTATGGCAGGGGTTTAAACCTCTTTAAAATAATATCTAATCTTATAAACCAATACCATAGTTGTTTTCTAATAACACTGGTTACGTTCCATTAAAAAATTGTGTGGGAATTTATTGTAGTTTAATTTGTTGAGTATTTGTGACCCATTATATTGATTCCAAATCAAATTTCACCAGTCTCACACCCACCTTGCTCTAAAGAAATGTTTAATTTATTTGACACATAGGAAAATACCTAATTAAAATTAATATGAAACTAGAAAGATTTTGTAGCTAACACAAAAGTTGAACATATATACTTAGGCTCCCACTTTGAACTCCTTTTTAGTCATTGTAGTGGATATCAAATTCAATTTATATGGAGTCGTTGAAACCATTTCAACAAATCTCCGTATCGAATCTAAATCTTTCCATACAAATACAACTTTATAAAAATTTAAAAACATCTTTATAAAATATTTGAGAGCTTATAAAATGTGTAAATGTATTTGGTATTTATTAAGCTTCCAAAAAAAAATAACATGTTAGAATGTTATGGGTTGTTTCTAAAAAGGTTAGGAGGGAGATCTCATCTCTCAATCTCCTTTTATTTTTATTTTTTTCCCAAATTAGATCCATGCCAATTTCTTTACACAATTTTAATAATAAAATTGTTATTACTACCATTTTAGAAACGTCATCATCCTTATGTTATCCAATTTTAATAAATAAAAAAATTAGTTTTTTGTTTTGTAAAAATGACTTGAGACAAACCAGATTTATGACTATTAATTATTTAAATGTCTATTTTTTAAAAACTAAGTCGTTAAATGAAAAATTATTGAACGTTAAATAGAATTAGGGGTGGCAATTCGAGTCATCGAGTCGTGTTCGTGTTTAGTTTCGATCAATTTCGGGTTATGTTCAAAAGAATTAAATTCAAGATATTATGTCTTAAGATAATTTGGTATTTTCATGTCAGATTTGTGTTAGTCGCATTCGTGTTTCTCGTGTTCGGATATCTCTCGCCTCTCGGTAAGTTCGGGTTGGGCTTGTCAAGGGATTATCATCCTAAATGGGTCATTCCTAAATAACATATAATAATCATGTAGAATGATCCAATTATTATGGGCCTTTACTAATAGCCCAAGTATAGTACAGCCTACATTCAAAGTATCTACCTAGTAAAACGGGGAAGAAGGAGAGCAGTTCAAGAAATAACGGGAATGTAGAAACATAAGTAACAAACTATCAAAAGCTGACTGATACATAAACCTTACTCTCTAACTTCTATAAAATCATCTAATCTTATAAACTCAGTTCACTAAGTTCTTACTCTCTACCTCTTTAAAATCATATCTAATCTTATAAAGTTCCCAGAGGTTTCTGTGAGTGAGTTTTGTGAGTTTTCACTTCCAACGAGTATGATGTATCGATTATTGGCTTTCAGACATTTGAAAAACAGAGGCGGCCATGCTTCTTTGGATTTGTTCACCTCTTCCAATCTTTCGAGGTATCTCAAGAACGCCCCTTTTGTAGAGTATTTGTATCAGGTTTTTGGATATTTGTAGTAAGGGTTTGAGAAATTTTGTGGGTTTTTGTTTATTAGTGACGACTGCAAGAATTTTACTCTTTCGCATAATTTGATGATCAGTTTTAATTTTTTATTCGAGTATTAAGTCGTTTTTTTTTTCAATTTAGTATATCATAAAATTCAGGATTTTTTTGTCTGTTTACTGGTATTGTATGGGGAGCACTGAACAGCTCTGTATGTAGTAAAACCGAGTTTCATGATCATATCACACTGAAGTTATAAATTCTGTTGAGATATTAAGATACTTTGATTTTTGTGAATTACCAGTCCATTGGGAAAAAAAAAACTGTCATATATATCAAATAAATAAAAGGATAAAGCTAGTTCGTGGTATATCTAGGAGTAGATGTCCCACATATATTCATTATCGATCGTAGGTAAGTAGGTTTCATTGCCTTCTGTGTGTGAATTTCATGCTATTTTATGTGTAATGCAGATTTGTTCATTCCTTACCTTTTGCAACGGTGAAAGCTGAGGAAATCTCAGGCTCTCGGCCAGCAGAAGTGCTGAATTTGGGTACATAACACAACTCTTGAATAATATATTCAGTTGATGATACCAAACTGTAGTATGTCCAAAATATTGTTCCACGTTCTAATCATTTTGTATTTAGTAATGTTCTCAATCACAATTATCCAAAATCTAAATCTTTTTGTATGAGGTCAGCAAATGATTTTTGAACTTAAACAGAACTGTTGGCCTTATATTTGTTGCTGGTTTTGTTTTGAATGACAAAGAACACGAATGTCCTGTATTTACTCTTTAGTGCAAGGTAGTTGGACAAGCTCTTCCAGTTGGAACACCATTCCAGATCCTTTAAATGGTGAATCATTTATTAAAGTTGCCGAAGTAGATGAGAAGGGAATACAGGTATGTAGCCTAAGTGCAGCCTGTAGTCTTGCAACTTTTATATTGCTCGGAATAATTAGTGAAGCTTATCTCATTTCAAAAATGTTTTAACAGTTCATAATTTATGCAGCCATTTGTGGAGAGCTTGTCCCAGTGCCCCAAACATGGTTTACATAACCCGTTTAAAGCACCTGAAAGGTTATTGTTAGCTTGTTTATTTTTCTTGGGAATTTTTTTCAGTTTTTAATTTTATTTTATTTTTGTTGAAACCTGTTGGACTTGTTTCCAAGTCTTCGTTGTTGTTGAATTGTTAGAGTTTCGATTCTTTAATTGTATTAACCTTATAAGGATTGTTTCTAGGTATCTTATGCTTGGAGATGTATCAATAAAAGCAGCTAACAAGCTTTCTCTACCTGAGGTGAAGTCTTATATTAAGATGATCTTGTCGGTTGGAAATTATTGTTAAAATTTTCACACTTGGCGGAAGAATAATTATTTATGTTCTGCTTCTAGGTTTCTGACTTCTTTGCCAAGTTGATACAAAGAGTGTCTCCAAAGAGTTACCAACAGGCCCTTGGGGAAGTTTATGTCACACAGAAGTTTTTGGAAAATTTCTGTGGTGATCAGGTAATGTGGTCGGCCTATTCAAAATTTACATTGTACAATACACTATTGCAATTCATCTGGCCTTCATTTATTTACTTTCGGATTTATCAGAATTTTAATTTAAAGTATTTAATAAAATAAAATGCACAAAATTTCTTATGTCTCATTTCGTTTATTTCTTTTTCTTTTTTCTAAATGCATTTTTACTCACGATTAGAAAGAATAGTGTTTAAGAAAGAAGTAGCTTGTAGCTCAAAACTTTTGTTTTTGACGGATATTAAGTAAACCTTTTTGTTGTTTCATATTTTCAAATATGAAATTGACTCTTCATCTCAAATCATCTTGCAGGTTCGTTTCTTGGCTAGATCATTTGCAGTACCTGGAAATCATCTGGGTCAGCAGAGCCATGGTTTTAGGTGGCCTTATGGCCCGGTAAGTCGATACTTAAGAAAATATTGGTTAGATTCACCAAGAACAAAAGAGAAAAATACAGATAGTATAACCTATACGCATCTCTGGTGAGATTGGTCGTGTATTTGCAAGCACCTTTTCTTGCTTATGCATTTGGTTAGGGTAGCGTGCAGTGTACGATTTTTTCAGTTACGTTTAATATTTTGTGCTTTCGGTATGATATATATATTGTTTGGTGTGAGCGATTTCTCTTATCAGAAAAATGAAATTTGGACCAAAATGCAGAAGAGTTGTTCAATCGATACTCATGTATGCCATATAGAACATTTTTCAAGTTCTTGGAGGACACCTTCTTGTCACCTCGCGTTTGTAGTACTTTTTCCTGTGAATGCTAGTTTATTCATTAAGTTGTCAACTGATTTTCTTTCTCTTTTTAGGTTACAATTATTACTCCTTTCAATTTCCCTTTAGAGATTCCATTGCTTCAGCTGATGGGTGCTCTTTATATGGGGAACAAGCCACTACTTAAAGTTGATAGTAAGGTAAGTTATCACTTATGGAGGTTGTAAATTGTAAATTGTACAAATTTCCACTTCTGGAGGAAAAATGACCTTCATGTAATTAGTGGTCTCCGTGTTAGTTCTGGCTTTCATTTCTTTGGTTCTATAAACAATTTTTTTATTTTTCTGCTTTCTACGCTTGAAATATTAATAAATTATGTTTATGATTTTCAAAGGTCTGCGTGGTTATGGAACAAATGCTCCGATTACTGCATGAGTGTGGGTTGCCTTTAGAGGATGTTGATTTCATAAATTCCGACGGACATACCATGAACAAAATTCTCTTGGAGGTTAGTTCTTTGTATGCTTGGATGAGAATCGCTGCATATTTCATATATTCCTGGATGTCATCATTTCTTTAATACTCATCCATCTCTAGTGGTTCACAGAGTTATATGTTCAACAAATGATGTAGGCCAAAAATTAAGATCAGCACATCTTACCATTTTATTTCATGGAATGCACTTTTGTAATGGTGTTACACACACAAAAACACGAATATGATTGTGTGTGTGTGTGTACATTTAACATACTTTTTTTTTAACAAAAAGAGTACTTCTCTGAACTTTCTTGTAAATTCCCTGACAATGAGACTGGAATGTATAATATGGGCATCATACATTCATTAGAAACTTACATGTTCTTTCTTTTTCCTTTCATTTGTTATTCTCTAGAAACACTTGCTTGTATATTTGTCTCTCCCTGGATTTGACTAAATAAAGTTGAAGTACTGAAATTCAATTTATGTTAAATATCCCTAGCTAAACTTTACAAAGTTCAAGCTCAACTTATCTGAGTCATCATTGGTCAAAAAGTAACTTAGACACTTGCTTGGCGTATGCTTGCCAAGGGCTTAAAGTTAAGCCATAAGAGAGTAGAGTCTCTCTATTGCAGCATTTGGCCTCTCTTTTGCCTTTTGTCTTTAAATCCCTTAAGGTTGGAACTTGGAATTACAATCAGGCATAAACCTGTTTTGCATTTTAGCTAATAAGAAATTTGACGTCGGTTCATCAACCTTCCAGCTCTTATAATAAAAGAAATGTGAGTTACTTCTGCAGCCTTGTTTTGCAATTCTTAGATAGCTTCTTTGTTTGTCACATTTTTGTCTCTTTTGTTTAATTGTTTCATCCTGCTTGATTAGCCAACTAATGAATAACTTTTAGCTGTTGAGTTAGCAGAAAAAGAGTGTTGGAACTTGGCTTCTTTTATATCGCTGCATCATTTTACCATTTTAAGTTGTATTTAGTTAAAATGTCCAGTGAAATTTCATTACTGGTTCAGGAAGAAATTGGGTTCTCTGCTCCAGTTTGAGAGCTCCCCGTTGGACAATTTTAAAAATCTACTAATATAACATCATAATAAATGTTTCATATTCTTAGCTTGTCGATTTAATCCTACAGTTTCACCTAATACCAGTAGCTTTCGTGGAGACAGTGGATGCTGATCTTTGGGCTATAATTTACAATTGAACACTTCATATACAGTTCAACCAAAAACAACTATTTTGATGCCACAACTAAAATAGATGTAGATCTATTTCTATTTTTTGACACTTCTTGCATTTCACATTGGGATAGTTCCTTCGCAACATTTTGAACCTAATATGTAGAGAATTAATCAATTCATAATATCCCTTTGTTCTAAGGTTTCCTTTGGGCGTAATTTCTTATACTTTCACAAGATTAATTATATTCCCGACAATTTTTTCATGATTACATTATATCATCAGGCAAAACCACGCATGACACTCTTCACTGGCAGTTCGAGAGTTGCAGAGAAATTGGCTGTTGATCTCAAGGGACGTGTCAAACTTGAAGATGCTGGGTTTGACTGGAAGATACTCGGGCCTGATGTCCATGAGGTTTATTACATATGTTTTCTGCTTGCAAACTTTTGTCTTTCAGCATTAACGTATATAATTGCAAACATTTTGGACGTTATATTGTTCATTTTCGTTTATAGGAGGATTATGTAGCTTGGGTCTGTGATCAAGATGCGTATGCATGTAGTGGTCAAAAGTGTTCAGCGCAATCGTTGCTATTCATGCATGAGGTAAGCTCCAAGATTAATGATTCATATTGAAGATTTCATAATTTAATGCATATTTCTTTCCAAGTATTATTTATTCACGGTAACTTAAAAAAACTACCATTGAGTTTTAGTCTAATTACAAAAAAGTCTAATTATCTTTCAAAGTTACAAATATATAAAATAAAGTCCTCATTGAGATTTGTATTTACTTAACAAATACCCCTCAAAAGGTGAAATTTTTATAATGGAAACAAACAATAGCTTGGTTTTTTGTAATTAGACTGAACCTCAAGGATATTTTTGTTATTAAGCCTTTTATTTACCGAAATAGTGCATCTTTTCTTTACAAACGCTGTTTAATCAACTCTATATCTCACGTGAATGAGCTTTATCTTGGAAACCAATGATATATACCTTTTGCCTTTATGTTTATCCAGAACTGGAGTAAAAGTTCGCTCATAGATAAATTGACTGGTCTTGCTGCTAGAAGGAAGCTGGATGATTTGACAATCGGCCCAGTTCTTACTGCAAGTTTCTTTTTCTTTCTTTTTCACGTTTTTCTTGATTGCACTGAAGACTATAGGTACTCAGTGATTTAGTACGATTTTACGTCTAATATAGTTTCATATTTTTAAAAACTTAAACATATGATTTTTCGAATACCATTTTTTCGATAAACATCTCATTTTCCTCTTTTTTTTTCGTCTTTTTCATGTAGGTTACAACTGAAGCAATGCTTGGTCACATGAACAAATTGCTCGAGATAAAAGGATCAAAGTTGCTTTTTGGTGGTGAAGCTTTACAAAACCATAATATTCCTTCAGTATATGGTGCCATTAAACCTACTGCCGTCTTTATTCCACTTGAAGAAATATTAAATGAAAATAATTATGAGCTGGTAACGAAAGAAATCTTCGGTCCATTCCAGGTAAATGACATCCTACAATTAGATTTCTTTAGCATTCCATTAAATTTTGTTCAATTATGACACGAATCCACAAAGATAATATTGTTGCTTGTTATGCACTTAATCATTTTTGACAATGCCATGATTTCAGATTGTTACAGAATATAAACACAACCAGCTTTCGTTGGTTCTGAATGTGCTCGAGAGAATGCATGCGCATTTAACCGCGGCAGTAGTTTCAAATGATCCTTTGTTCCTTCAAGTAAGACAAAAATTACAAATTATTGTCTCATCTACAATTTGTTTCTTCTCCTTTTATTACTTCTTTTTAGCTTTTTGCTCCGAACTTTCAATATTTGGATAAAATCTTAGAAACAATACAAGCTTATCAAATGAATCAATTTGTAGGATGTTATTGGGAATTCTGTCAATGGAACTACTTATGTTGGATTGAGAGCAAGAACTACAGGAGCTCCACAAAATCACTGGTGAGTACAAAATAGCAAGTATATTTTTTTTTCTTTTTTCAATAATAGAAAGTAAATTTTTTTTTTCTTTTTTCGATTATGATCGTATATAACAATATATTGTAGGTTCGGGCCGGCTGGAGATCCAAGAGGAGCAGGAATAGGTACTCCAGAAGCAATAAGGCTTGTGTGGTCATGCCATAGAGAGGTCATTTATGACATTGGTCCATTGCCACAGAATTGGAGAACTCCACAACCAACTTGATCGATCGATAAGATAGTTCTAGATTTTCTGTCAAAATATTGTAGACATTTTGCATGGAACATTTTGGATATATAAAATTGCTATGGGTTTGGTGAGCATTTTTAATTTGTGTTCTACAGCTTATAATGTTCTTGAAACTTTATAAAGGTTTCACTTCTTGGCTTCTAAATCTCCACTTACATGTATCTATAAGGGTTTATTGTGGTTGATGTTTTAATGGTGTTTGAATGTTATGCATTCGGATCTCCTATTTCTTACGGTATTTCATCCGGTGTTTACACTTTGGATGTATGGCACGTATATAATAATGACATCATGTTTATACACTGTGGTATTCACATGTGTGTTGTAATACAATATGAAACACGGTCTGCAATAGAAGATCCCAAATCTTTTTATGACTCACATCAAATGCATATTCATTAATTACAGATTGAGATAGAGATAAAAAAAATGAGGATATTGAGATTTTTTTTTATATACAAAAAGGAGGTGATACAGAGTCACGAGGCAAAATTAGAGCTAGCTGACCGAAAATAAGGAGTGAAAGGCCAAAAGGGTCAATTGAAATTATATATTTGAAGTATACTAAAATAATTTATTAATACTCCTTTATAATTTGATCAAATACAATTGAAAATGTTTAATATTTGAATGTTTGATGATAATAATTTGTATTCCTTTCTTAACTAGTTCAAAGTTATCTTATAACTTAAGGATTGACTGATTTAATCATATTTTTCCCAAAAGATTTCAGGAACAAATACTTAAAAAATATTCTCTGATTATACAAGCGGATTTCTCTCATAATTTACCAGTTCTTTTTAAGTGAAACTCTCTAAAGTTTGTCCCTCCAATATATTTCTCTGTCCCAAAAATTTGAGCACATAGCTTATGCATTATAACAATAAAATCGTCATCTTGTAAATGTCATCTTGTAAATGTGCAACTTATGACCAATAGATCTATCAGATGTGTCGGGCCGGTCCTAGCTCCGTATGGCCAAAGATAAAGTCAAGTTGGTCGGGTCGAAATTCCTATGGGTCGTCATTTTGGAGGCCCAAATCCGCTCAATTCATAAAAATATACATGAAAAGTCGGGCCAACCGAATCGAGCGAGAATTTTGGGTCTAATGGGTCGGGCCAAATAGACTGTCTCTTTTCTCGCTTAGCATATAACAAGTGGCGTTTATTACGGCGGACTAGTTTTGACAAGCTCTAATGACCGAACAACGTTGTCATCATGCAATAATATGCACAGCGGTGTCCATCGCACGCATGATTGACACGCGTGTATAGATGTTACCATATGAAAACCCCACAATTTAGGCTTAATTTATGCTTCAAAATTAATATGGTAATTTTTATACACGTGTCAATCATCCGTGTGATGGAATAGAAGATGAAATATCATTTTACAATAGAAGATCCCATCCGTTTCATTAGAGTCTTAGAAATAGTTACAAGGTGATTTGGGGCGTATTTGTTAAAATTTGAGACCTTCTTAAAATTTGAGACATGTTTTAAATTTTTTTGGTTGAAGTTAGACGGGATTGCTCGTGCCTTAGGCAATGAAGTCGGTCGACTGAGCCAAAAAAAAATTAAGAAATTTAGGGCTCTTGTATAGTTTTTATATATAGTACAATTATGAAGTAAATAATATATTACACCAAAAATAGGAATGACAATGTGGCGGGATGAATCGAAACGAGGCGAGGGTAGGGCGGGAACGAGTAAATAATGCATTTTTTTTTTTGCAAATAATATTTTTAATTCTCAATTTATATATTTTAACAAAAACACATACATATTTAATTAAATTTATGTGTTATATATGTTAATACTTTAAAAAATTATCATCAATATACTGAAAATATGTATACTAGATGATAATTTTAAGAAAATAATATTTTCACATATATATAATATAAAATATACTTAATGTATAATTATATATATATATATATAAAGCGGGAGAAACCACCCCATTGACATAACTGGGGCGCGGATTCCCATATGGTTCGGGCATAGATGGAAACCCCAATCGGGTTTAGGGTATTTTGCCATCTTTACCAAGAAATCCATTGTAATTGTTGAATCTTATCACTCTTGAAACTTTGAAAGGTGATCCAAGTTATTGAATACCTTATTATACTATTGATTAATATTTTTGAACATCAATATTATATCTACCCTATATACTAAAAGAGAAAACAAAGTTGACACGTGTAATCACTTATTAATCTTGGACATTTGTCAACTTCTCATAATCTCAATTCCATATGGCGCTTCACATTTATTTATGTGGCAATCTTATGTACAAAATTTAAAAATAACAAATTTAATCAAAATTCTAAAAATGTAAAATATAATCCCGAAAATAAAGAATTTGCTCAATTTGGAAAAGTCGATATTTCAATTCTATCCGAATATATTTTTATTGAGAAATATTCTATTAGTTTAGAATATATATTTTTGAATTTAAAAGATAACAAATAATCCAAAAATCAAGGATTCCATTTATATTATCTTTTAAATGTGTTATTTTTTAAATTTGGGACACTAAAATTTTGTCTTTGGATAAATTCCGTGTAATATATGGGTGTTACTCTCGTTATTTTATATATAATAGAATTGTATTATATATTGCATATTTTTCTTTTCTTTTCTTTTTTGTCTGTTGTCTAAAAGTTTTTATAAGAAAAAAAGTGGGTCCAATTTTAATTTTGACTCTTCAAAATATTTGAGGCCAAAGTTTGTTTTACTTTTTATTATTTTCTCGTAGCAAACACAAGTTTTACACGGCCCAATATTGGTCGAGGCCCAACCCAAGAACCACCAACTGTAATCATCATGGCTCATAGATAATTCTCCGCCAAACCTTAAACCACACCTAAAACCCTCGGCCGCCGCTCTCACCGCCGCCACCGTATACTCCACCACCACAACCAACAGGCCGGAGAATCATTACGAAGTTGATTCTTTCAACTTGTTAGAATTTCATTTCTCGTCTCTAAAATGTCTTTGCTGGAAGTAATAACAAAAGCTTCAGCCGCTATCCCAACCCTGACCGATCAAGAGTTCAATTATCCGATTGTGCTCAACCCGGACCCTATTTTCGCAAATCTAAAGTTCGAAACTGATGACCTGAAAGCTGAAAACCATGTAAAAAAGGTCACCGGATGGGAAATATCGGAAATAGATCTCGAACTTATCAAATTAGGTCAAAAGTTTTCCAAGAGACTGAGGAAGAAGCTGAAAGACACGAACTCGTTCGGTAAAGTTGCGTTCTTGCAGATGTTAACTTCGTATTTGGAGAATTTTGGGGAAAAAGTTGGAATTTCTCTTGGTTTAAATAAAAGAGAAAAAGGTTATGCTTGTATGGTGGTCGAGAAGTTGGGGATTTTGATGGCTAGAGATGTTAAGGGTTTGGTTTTGGAGAGTTGTATTGTTTTGGAGGTTTGGGATGTGTTGGGGGTTTTGATAGTTAATGGGCTTGTGGAACATACATGTACATCAAATTTGATTAATAAGTTGATCAATAAATGTAAGTCCGATTTGATCGTTTTGTGCGTGAAGCATTTGCCGGATTTGCAAGCTTATGATTTAATGTGCATTTTAAAGTATTTTCTGTTGATGTCTGATGATGGATACAAGAGTTTGATTAGTCTGAGGGAGGACTGGGAGAGCCAAGCATTGCTAGCAATCGAAAAGGCGAGTGGAGAAGGAGTTAGTACGAAAGATAGGAGCTTGGCAAAGGAAGCTGCCCTTTTGGTCATGGTGGCACATGATGGATTTTCAGTGTCGGAATTGTGCTTGCATTATTTGTTTGCGTCGTTTAATCTTGATGAGGTGATATTTTCAGCTTGTGTGAGTAAGTTGAATGGTGAGGAGATAAATGCTTTGATTCAATACTTGGGGAAATGGCTGAAGAAATATGAGAGGTTTCCTCAAGTGGGCCCTTGTCCTAAGGCATCGTCTGTGTTGGGTTTAACGGTTTGCGATTGGATCCCAACTCTAGAAACTGTGGTGAAATGTCTTGGTGTGGTTGTGGATGAGCATTTCTCTTCTTTGGTTTTGCATTCTGAATTTCATGAGTTGAGGTCTTTGGAAGGAGTGGTTAGTTCCTTAGCTGCTGAGGCAAGGCTTTGTGGTGCTTTGGCAAACTTGACCGAAACGTTGAGAATTGAACCCCAGGGTATGGATTGAACTTTGTCTTGCATTTACTTACATGTTGTGGTTTTTGTGTTAGTTTTACGCTTGTTTAGTATAGTGTGTTCGTTTAAATAGTCTTAAGTGTTACATATTTTGAATCTGACATTTTTATGTATTTTGTGCCAACAATGTAACGACCCAATTTTATGAAATTAAAGTACTCTAAAAATATTATTAAGAAAACACAAATTTATAAATTAAAGTGATCCCAATAATTATCAAAAAGTTGATTTAGAATTTTTAATTCTTAAGAAAAAAGTATATAACGATAATAATAATAATAATAATTATTATCGTTATATTTTTTTCCTTAAAAATTAAAATTTCTCAATCAACCTTTTTGATCATTATTGGGATCACTTTAATTTTTAAAATTATGTTTTTTAAAAATATTTTTAGAATATTTTAATTTCATAAAATTGGGTCGTTACAAACAAACTTTTCAAGCTATGTGATACTATTGCAGCTGACACATTTTTTACATGATGTTCTTTCTAATTAGTTATCACTTACTGTTGCGACTTTTCGGAAAACTTATCACCCTTTTGTTCTTTGAAGAAGAATGGTTTTAGATTCTTTTAATAATGGCTATCTGTTTTCAATTCGTTTCTAGTTTAAACATTATCTGGATCTTCATGCTGCCCCGTGGGGATTTTATGCAGTGCCTTCCTCTGTATAAAGGCTATAGAAACTAAGTATCAAGTGAGCTAATTAGAAAGGTAGGTTGCAAAAGGACACCTAGTACAAGTTGTCATTATGGGAGGATGGTTGCAAAAGGCTATAGAAACTAAGTATCAAGTGAGTTAATACACTTCAGATAGGAGGAAAACAAAAATATCACTGAATCAAGTTTTGTGTAGGTTTGTCGTTGTGATTAAATTAATCAACTAGTTTGAAGGTCAGTGTATAAGCCGTTGGGTGATAAACACCATGTGCTTAAGGCCTATGTTTGATTTAGAGGCTGGGTAAATATGGAAACTTTGAGATCATACTAACCTAAAACCAATGTGAATGAATGTGTCGCTGTAAACAACTCTCACCGGAAATGGTATTTTTTTTCTCTCTGTACGAGTTATTAGAATAATCAGACGTCTCGAATAGTTGATTGTGATATGTGTGCATGATTGATTTTAGTTATATGTATCATCTCTGAAGTCAGATCCCATGCGTTGTCTCTTCCTATTTTACTGACGGAAATCATTTCGATACCATCCCCTTGGTGTCCCCTACTATTTTGATCTCTAGTTTTATCTACAGTGTGAACTGTGCCATCTTTGTTTTATGGATCACTTAATAAAGAGCATTATGTGGCGTGTTTTGCAGACGAGTCTTGGGGAATTTCGCAGTATGAAGAGGGTCCTGCCAATGCCTCCACCAGACAGATAATCTGAACGCGTCCTTGGCAAGATGGTCTTCATTTCGAGGAGAGATTTCAGGTGTTGGCATGTTGCTGCATTTCGATCACCGCATTCATGCCTGTACCGATCTTTTTGCTCCGATTCAGAGGAAATTTTATTTCATGTGCAACTTTCTTTCTGCTTCAATTTTGATCAACTAGTTAAACTTTTAGCATGATGTATGAAAATGTACTAGGTAAGAAGACATACACTATGTTCAGAGAAACTTACATCCGTGGGGCCAAATATTTTTCAAGAAATTACCATTGTTCTGGTTGTAGTCAAGTGATTTCGGCTTGCATCTGTCGTTTGTATTTGGTTATGAAATGAAATCTTTAGATGTTTTTGCTCCATCATATCTTCTATCAACCTTTAGGCCTTGTTTGGGAATTGGATTACAATGGAATTACAATATAATCATTTTGTGTCAAATGTTTGGCAGTTTTCATTTGAGGGTTTGACATATCGGGTCCAGGTCAGAATCGAATACTAAGGTCGCGATTGGATAAGAAACAAAATTCATTTTCGTTCCGCTAAAGAAATTTTTTACACCAAACATATGATTGTTTATGAAAATTTTCAGAAAATATACTATTCTCTCACTTTCATTTTTTCTTATTTTTTCTATCACCAATCACATCTACACATTTTTTTCACAAAAACTAATCATTATTACACATTCTCCCACAAATTTCACTATTCATTCACTCACACATTTCTAACTACCAATCATTATTTTACTATTCTTAAATCAAATCAACTTTCATCATTACTTTTCCATCTCACATCCAATCACAATCTCAAAATTCATCTTTTTCTTCTAAAATATTTTTTACCACTATTTCTAGCAAAATGAAAATTTTCAAAATGAAAGTATATCCAATCGCGCCCTAAATAGTTCAACTTATGGTTGACCCGAAATGTCCCGCTTAACTTGTTTGAAATATTGTGTTGTAATTTATTTTTAACTTTGGTTTATAAATTAACCGAAAGACCCAATATAAGTATATAACTCGTAAATAGGTGAGTTAATCATGTCTAAAGAATTATACAAGTCAATTGGATCGGGTTCGAGTTATCTAGGGTTGCAAATGAATCAAAATCGCTCGTTAGTTATTAGGGGCTCGACTAGATAAAAACTCGTTTGAGTTTGTTTAATGAGCTTAAAATAAATGAACCAAAAGCAAGCTTAGAGATATTCTGCTCGTTAGCTCGTGAGTAGAATCGTTGGTAAACTCGTTTAAATTAAGCTATATACTTTTATTTATGATCAATATTAAAATATCTAAATAGATTTATTTGTTTGAATAAAAACATGAGTTTTAATATATATATTATGCGTGAAATGTGCAAATTTATTTTACGATTTTTGTAATAAATTGAAGAACATTTAATTTATAATTTATATTTACTAAGCTCGTTTAGGCTTGAAGAAGTTCGTGAGCCATTAATATATTCGATAAATTCAAGTTCAAGTTCGACTTGATAATAAATGAGTCAAGCTCAAACTCTCAAAAGTTCAGTCGATTCGGTTTGATTGAAAGCCTGTAGAGTTACCCGTGTTTTAAATAAGTCGTGTTCGGGTTGGCGTGTTGATGTGAATATTCTGCCTCAACTTGACCAGCAAATCGGAATACTAGTCGAATTGTCATCCCTATTTGGTTTGATGGATCTGTTTGATAATTAGATGACAGTTAGACATTTGGACTAAACGCATGAATGATTAGGGAGTGTGCAAAAACTGTTTTTAGAAGAAGTGATCTATTATAGCGAGTAGTAAGTAGTTGAGAATCGAAGTTGGTAGTGTTTGAAAATAGAATTAAAAGTTTAGAATGAGGAGTTGGGAGCGTTTGGTGAAAAAGCGATAAAAGAAATCTTATTTATTTAGAAAATTCAAACTAGAAGCAGACGAGAATCTAAAGCACCCCTCTCCTCGCTTTTAGATTCGATTAAATGAAGCAAAATTAGAAGCGAGAAATTGGTATATGTAAACACTAAAAACTATTTTTTTAAGAAAAAAACCGAAAATCACTTATTTTTAGTGTGGGCAAACACTCCCATAAGCCATAATCAGCCAATTAGGTGGTAGCCCGTTAGCCCAAGATTAGTCCAAATTCAGCCCATTGTAATGAAAGTGCAATTTTACCCCTCAAAGTAGCTAACTATTGTCGAAATACCCCTTCTAATTTCTATTATAAAGATGATTAGTGGTCTAATTATTGACACTGTTAATTAATTAATTAATTAATTAGTTTGTTGGATTTTTTTACGTTTTCTAACTGAATAATATCTACAAAAAAAAATTCAAAGTTATAAAATTATTATAAATATTTTGTAATGTACGAATATGGAAAAAAGAGACTTTAAAATGGAAATATTGCGGGCGAGCAAAATCGGCCGACCCGGCCCGGTAGAAACTCTAATTTCTCGGCTGCAAATAGTAATTCCATTTCTCTCTGTAATATGTAATACCTTATACCCTGCATAAAACCCCAAATTATTACAATAACGGACCTCATTAGAGAAAAAAAAAAAGGGAAAAAAAAACTTGTGTTTGCAATAACGGGTATCAATGGAGTCCAGGGATGAAAATGCTTCTGAATCGATCGATTTGAAATCAGAGAAGCAGAAAAAGAAGAAGAAGAAAGCCAGCGAAGAAGAGCTGAGGATAGAAGGCTACTCAATCGACGGATTGTCAATTGCAGGGCACGAGACTTGCATAATCGTGCCAACTCTCAACTTGGCTTTCGACATTGGCAAGTGCCCTCAACGCGCCGTCTCCCAACAGTTCCTCTTCATCTCCCATGGCCACATGGACCATATTGTAATGTCTCTTCTTCTTTTTTTTTTTAGGCATGAATGGTTGCAGAAGCAATTATCTTCAAATTCTTGGTTTTTTTGTTTAATCAGTAAATTTAAAATAAAACAAATACATGTTAACTAGGTTTCTGCAAATGGTAGAAATAAGAAACTGAATTTTATTCATCTCTTTTGTATTTAGGTTCTGGTTTGAAGTGACTAAATCCTCATAATCGTCCCTCCTTTTTGTGCATCTTTGTGTATTGGCCGTGCTTGTGTATATGTGCGTTAGACGACCACATTATAGACTTATAGTTAGTGTATATGGAGAAATGTTTATACGTTAGACGACCACATTATAGACGGTACATTCATTCATCTACCGTCAGTCTATGGAGAAATGTTTATACTTTGGCTTTCTCAGAAAGGTACTCTTGTATTATTTCTCAGGGTGGACTACCCATGTATGTTGCTACACGTGGTTTATACCGAATGGCGCCCCCAACCATTTTTGTACCAAAAGTCATAAAGGAAAATGTGGAAAACATTTTTGAAGCACACAGAGCAATGGATCACTCCGAGCTTAAGCATACTCTTATTGGTCTGGATGTGGGTAATAAAGAACACTTGTGTTGTTAAGTTATATGTGCAAACTCTTTCTCCAAAGGCTTTATTTAACTGTGATTTATAGGTGAAGAGTTTGATTTAAGAAGAGACCTTAAAGTTAGAGCATTCAAAACTTATCATGTCGTTCCCAGCCAGGTTATCATCAAGGCTCTCTAACTGTTTTTTGTAATGTTTCGTTCATAACGTTTTTGGAAGCACAATTGTACTTAGAGAAATGGTTTTCCTTTTTCATAGGGATATATAGTTTATTCAGTGAGACAAAAACTAAAGCAGGAATATGTTGGGCTACCTGGAGCTGAGATAAAAAGCCTGAGACTATCAGGTGTAGAGGTGAGTTCTCAATAATTCTTGCAGTTTAATATATGATTCTGTGTAGAATATTGTTTGGGTGTGGTGGTAAATTATATGTGCTCACTTATAATATACTCTGTTTTCTTTTTTTTTTTTTTTATCATATTGCATCCAAAATGACAAAAGAATGCTTGTGTAAGACATACGGTATCACCATCACAAACTTTATATGGACGTTGTTTCATCATGGAATTTTATAATATGAGTCCCATGTTTTATTTGTTAGTTTGAGTTGTTTTTACTTGCAATGTGGGCTTGGCAATTTAACTATGTTAAATGATGAGGACTGCAGTAATTTGGGAATCTCTTACCACATGATGTTCCAGTGGTTGTACCAAGTATAGAAGGTTTCTATCATATGTTTAAATGTCAAAGGATTTTTTTTTAGGAGCAACTTGTTTTAGAAGATGATGCTCACTCTATACTTGATATATTTAAGTTGGATTTTCGACCATTTCATTTATCGAATTTTACTTTCTTGGGGATAGAGTTTTATTTACTTCTGCTTTTCCTGTATGAGCAACTGATATTGTTCAACATCTTTTAAGCATGTACACATTGCAAAAGACCTTTGTACCTTCCAAATGTCTTTAGATAAATATAATAGATCTAAACATGCCTTTCCCAAACTCTAACCACCATTCTGTGCCTTCGCTTTCCAAGATAACTAATTCCATCATCGTGTTTGGTGCTCCAGAAAAGCGTTTTGAAAAAAATAATTGATGGTGAAGACTATGTTTCTTTTTCCACAAGTTGATCTTGCTTTTGATGAAATTTAGAAGTGGTCATATTTGATGCTGTATATTTTAATCTATTGGCAGATTACAGATACTCATACATCACCTGAAATCGCATTTACGGGAGACACTATGTCAGACTTCGTTATTGACCCGGACAATGTTGATGTTTTAAGGGCAAAGATTCTCATTATGGAGGTATCAATCTTTAAGTACCATGTATATTTTGTAATTGCTTCATGCATCTTAGGGGCCTAAAGTAAAGCTCATCTAGAGTTTCACAGTGTCAATACTTGTGTCAAATGAGTCATTTTATTCAACTGTCTGGTTGCTGCTAGGTGTTTAGTTTCTAGTTAATTACAGAGTGACCACATAACAGTCACAACTGAATAGTATAAGCAATTGAGAAAAGTGAAAACAAAAGGCACGTTTGTTAGATAATAACAAAAATTTGAAGCAAGTGGTCATTTGTTATGGTGAAGAAGTGTTTGTATTTCTTGTCAATCTACGACTTGTCTCAAGCTCGTCTGAGCGGAGATAGGGGAACTTTCAGATTTTAAGCTCAACGTATTTATCTTGTTTCATTAATTAATATCTTATTCCAAGTTGAAATAAATAAATGTGACTGAAATAATCAAGAAATGAAAACAATTTTTTTTTCTCAAAATTTCTTGATTGATATGGTTAAGTCATCAATACAGTTTTATTTATTTGTTTCTCCTTGTTTCTAATTTCCACTTGTAGAGTACCTTTGTTGAGAGTTCAAGCACAGTGGAGGATACAAGAGAGTACGGACACACTCATTTGTCTGAGGTTCATGTTCTAATGCCCTTGTATTTTCCAATCTACACCCATTCCCTTTTATTCTGCTACTTTGTCAGATACTAACTGCGGTTTCATTTCTGTGTGATTTGTTGCACCACCAGATTATTAGTTACGCAGACAGTTTTCAGAACAAAGCAATTCTTCTAATTCACTTTTCAGCTCGCTATCAATTAGACGTAAGTAGCTTTATTATCAAGTCTATATATTAGCTTGCTTACATAATGGGAATCACAATGTCCTGGTGTGTGATTGTAACAGGGGCCACAAACCTGTCCGCATATAACCATATGTCTAATTCTTATCGATCACATTACATCAATTAGGAGATTAGCTTAGCATGTGTTGGAATTTAATAATTACTTATTGTCTTTCAATTCACGTTGATGTTTGGTTTGTATTTCCATGAAAATCTTTTCATGATATGTTAATGAGGTGCACAATAGGTCCAGTTTCAGCGCAAACTGAAATTAGGATTTCGGTTCGGCTGGTTAACTAAATTATGTGCACCTCTAGATGTTAAACTTATTAGAGATTGTCATGACAACATATGTGAACTTGGCAGCAGATTGTTTGATATTGTCTATACTAGTCTGCTAACTTTTGTGTTTGATTTATCAGGTAATTGAAAATGCTCTTTCTGCATTATCACCTCCGTTGGCAGGAAGAGTTTTTGCCTTAACGAAAGGTTTTGAAGTGCAGCTAAACGCAAGCTAATTATGAGCGATAAAGTTTTAATCTGAAAGCTATACATTCTAAGTTGGAACTTAGAGATTAAGGCGCACTCGGCTTCCATTGAACACACAGAAGACTTGATTCTAAAAGAGGATGATCAATAGGATGAAAATCTATAGGGTTAATTAGAATACTCTTGAGGTTTAGTCTAATTACAGAAAAGCCCATTTATCCTTCAAAAATTACAAAATCCCATTGATATTTGTTTCTATTTTACAAATTGCACCTATTGAGGGTGGGTATTTATAAGCCAAAAACAAACTTCAAGGGGACATTTGTTACGCCTCAAGTGGGTATTTATAATTGTGAAATATAATTAGTTTTTTTTTTTTTATTATAGACAACCACAGGAGTGGTTTTTGTAATTTACCCTCTATATGCTTGAACATTTCTGTGAAATGTTGTAATTTTGAAATATAATTAGATGGTTGTGTGATTTACCCTTTATTATTGAACAAACTGATGTGATATGTCTTGGTGTGGTTATGGATGAGCATTTATCTTCTTTGGTTTTGCATTCTGAATTTAATGAGTTTAGATCTTTAGGAGTCATTAGTTTCTTAGCTGCGGAGGCAAGGCTTTTGTGTTACTTTGGTGAATTTGACCGAAAAGTCGAGAATTGAAAGCAGGGTAGGGATTGAATTTTTTCTTGCATTTACATGCCATGATTTCTGTTTTAGTTTCATGTTTGTGCAATGCCTGCAATAGGCTTTTTATTTGTTGTTTTGCAAATAAAGCGTGATGTGCTATGACTGTCAATGTGGTTCAAATACCCTTAGGGCACATTTGGATGGAGGAATTTGAATTCTAAGGGATTTCAAATGAATGGATTTCAAAGTCATTGGATTTGAAATCCACCTCTTGTTTGGATGATGTGGATTTGTGTAAGGATTTCAAATCCATCGTAAGTTTTGATAAAAAATTTAGAAGCTCAATTTATTTTCTTAATTGATATATAATAAATAAAAATAAAAGATATAATCTTATTATTTTGTGTGTGTAATGTGTGTAAATGTATGTAGTGTGTGTAAATATGTGCAATATATGTGTAGTGTGTGTGCAGTGTGTGTAGTGTGTGCAAATGTGTGTAAATATGTGTATAGTGTGTGTAAATGTGTATGGTGTGTGTAAGTGTGAATATGCAAGTGAGCATAAAGAGGAAAAAAAAGAATGGATTTCAAATGACTAGGTTTTGGGAGGGATTTGAAATCCTTTGAAAATGAACTAAAAGTTAAAGAGGATTTGAAATCCATTGATTTGGATTTATATGCCAAAAAGGGTGTGGATTTAGCTAAGGATTTCAAATCCCTCCTCCCAAATCCCCCATCTAAATGGACCCTTACAGTCGACATTTTCATGTATTGTGTGGTAGTGGTAATACTATAGCAGCTCAAACTTTTTTATATGACATTTTTTGCTAAAATTAGTTATCACCTACTGGTTGATACTTTTGGAAGATTTATCACCTAAAGAATGGCTATCGATTATCTGCATCTTCATGGTGCCATGTGAGGATAGGGGTCAAAATCGAACCAAGCTAATCGATAATCGATTTGAGATCGATCATTAAAAGCTCGTTTGAGCTTGGTTCGTTAACATAACGAATCAAGCTTGAACACAATTTTTCGTTCGATAAATATAAATTTTGGCTCGAGTTCGACTCGATTAGAAAAAAAAACAACACAATGTGTAAAAGTATTAAACTACTCGAGCTCGATTCGTGTTGGATCAACTAAAGCTCGTTCAAGCTCGATTCGATTAATAATCAAACCAAATTAAAACACAATTTTTAAAGTTCGATAAAAGTTCAAACAAGTTTGAACAACACTATGTTCAGCTCGACTCAATTCTTTTACACCTCTATGTGGGGATTTTATACCAGTGCCTTTCTATGTATAAAGAATATGGAAACTAAGCATCAGAATGAGCTAATTAAAAGGGGAGGTTGCACAAGGATGAGTCGTAAATCCAACCACCAGTTATGTATGAAGGCCATGGGATGTAAATGTTATCTAGGCATAATTAAGAGTTGAATAAAACCAAAAATATCACTGAATTAGAATTTCAGAATTTGTCAATTGAAGTAGTGAGGATGTTCTTTATCCAACCCCTAAGTTTTTTTTATTACCCCCAAGTTCAGGTGTGAGGATGTTTGTAACTTGTAGTTCTCTGAAGTAACTTTGAGCCTGACATTAGATTTCTATCACTTTAATACTAAGTTTTATACAAGTTCTTGGTCGTCCAACAACACAACTAAACTAATATAACCCCATCTCTCAAAAGTTACTGTTTGCGGTGCATGATCAGGTTTAATATGCTCTGTTAACTTTATAACCAGTCAAATAGCCCTTAACATCATTTTCTTGTGTTTTTTACAAATGAAAATCCAACTCCCAGTCTTGTTGGAATTATATAAGGTAAACAATGTATCTGTTTAGTCAGTTGACAATGCATTTTTTTCAATATTTATTGTTCCACAACCGTTTATCCACATTGTAAACTATATATCACTTAATAAAGGGCAATATGTATCATGTGTTTCGCAGCCTACCACCATTACTAGAAAAATACAGTAGCCATAATTTTAAGTGGAAAATTTTTGATATATAACTCAAAAAAACCAGACAAACAACAGCAGTGCTCCGGCAAAATGAATAAGATTGCAAATCGCATAAATAAATTCATCAACTTGTGCTCTGGTTCTCAAAATAACAAGACCAAGTCTAAGAGCTATCAAAGATGAAAATATCTGTAAGCACAAATAAGTCGCATTACATTACAATACAAGTAGAAATCAGCCTCCTACAACAAATAGAAGCTCACTGCAGTAGTTTCTAACTGGGACTTGCAGAACATTGTGGCTTGCAGTCTCATAACCTTCATAACCTTCACCTACAACACACAAAGAAATTGAGAAAAATGTTAATATGGCTTTTAATGACACAAATACCAAATGACAAGCACACCTAGTCAAAGAAACATATCAAACTCATCCCAGATTTAGACACCAGATAATGGTGCCAAGAAGAGGTTTACTAAATTCACCATATACAAGTCAAAAAATCTTTTGACCATGTTCTCGTACGGGACTTGTATTTCCTAAAAAGGAGTCCATAATTTTTGAAGCCTTTTAACAAGCATGTGAATGGGCCCTAAGGACATAGACTGTATGATTAGCCATTACCAGAAAAAGAATTGAAGTGCAGTCATCAAGATAGTTTAGGCCCAATTAAAAGACAATTTATTATTCCAACAAATATCGATAACCATAAAGTCAAGCGGTGAATACTCTATACCAATATGCAAGGTAAAAAAATAGAGCAGGAAAAAAGTTACATAAAGATGATCAGGACTTACATGAAAATCCAATCATCAAAACAGAGTTGACCTCTTCAACTATCATCTTCAGCTGGTGCCTCCTTGACATCAACCGTGAAAGTGTACTCCTGATCACAGCCAAGATAAGAATCACACATGAAATACAGAGTATATGTTTTCTTTCCAGGTTCTGTAGGGGCAGTAAAGTCAAGTTTCACTCTGGACTTCCTCTGAAGAGTAACCCTTTTGATAGCAAGCAACTGATTAGTTTTAGTATCACCAACCACCAACCACCATCCTTCTTCTTTCGATTTAGGATATCTAGGGGCATCCACAGGTCCCACCTCCGTCCTCCCTTCAAGATCACGTTCAAGGCTGACATGCACACTAACGCCCTCTCCAGCTCTAACATTGTCACTATCCAGCACATCGTACGTCAAATCAATGTTTGGGAAACGATTACAAAATCGAGCAATATCGATCAACTGTGAGTCTGACATTTGCAGGAGCTCTCGCCTTTCATCATCCTCCATCTCCACAAGATCAAAGACTGTCTCGATGCTTTTCCCGGGATTTTCCTGGCATCTCTTTGCCAACTCCTTAGTGAAGTGAGGAAGTTGGAGGAGCATGGAATCACGCTCCCACATTCCCTGAGTTACCATCTGACTTACTTCCATGGCAAGGAGGGCCAGGCTAAGCCATCCATTGCTGGAAATAACATCAACCATGGCCTGAAGCAGCCTGCATGCATAAATGAGCACCTCTTGCTGGTCAGAAGCTAGATTTCCACCGATCATTTGCCTAGAGAAGTGAGCTTGTAACAGAGCATTTGCCTTCACATTCGGGTCAGTGAACTTTGGGTTTTGAAAGAGAAACGTTGGTGATTGATTAACCTTCGTATCAACTCTTCTTCGCCAGGTCTTATGGGAAGAAGCTCATACTCTGAAGCTGAAGCCAAGATTTCCAAGAGACCCTTCAACTTTGTTTTAGAAGTCAGAGAAGAACTAAAGCGCTCAATTGTTGTGTAACTGATGTAATAATAAGAAGCAATCATGCCAAGATTCAAAGGGGACAGCAGGTATTCATCCTCAACGGCAACACATTTACTTGCTTCTAGATCACTGAGCGTGTTCTCCACAAGCTCTGACAGATGATCTGAGAGATGCCTGTGACTGACACCCTGAAGATTATAATAGTTAGGATTCTGGGTGAGCCTTCTGTACATAAATGTCCATGTGAGGTAGTCCACCGCATCCTGCTTGTTTTGAATAACTCCCACAACCACCTCAGCATTCAGATTATCGTGCAGATAATGGTGCAAATGGCTTTCCACTGGGAAGGCCTCATACAGAAACTTCTTATAATATTCTTTGCGTGGCGCATGACAAAGGATGACACATTTTCCAGAGTTGTCTACAAGAGGTCGGCTGGCATGACCCATCATCTGCAATAAATCAGTGACGGGATAATCGGTGTGAGAATTTTCCCTGCCATCATAGTACTGTGTTCCCATCACTACCACCAGATGTGCAGATAATGGGACTCCCCAACACATCGAACTGCTCATCACACAGACTTGAAGCCACCCTGTTTCAAATAGCGTCTTCACTATATCCTGATCTGTGCTGCTTAGGCCCTCATGCAAATAACCTACACCAAATTTAATTGTCTCCTTCAACATAGGTTCCTTGATGTTGGCAACAAAAGGCTCCACTTCTTCCGGGGGCCGCAATAAGAACAAAGGTTTTTGTTCGCTGTCAACACTTGAATATGTCATCAGGTCCACGGCAGTGAGACGGGCATGCTTCCTTGTAGGAACAAAAACAATTGCAGGCTTGCCATTCTTAGCATGCTGCACAATTGCAGTGTATGTAGGTTTTGTCATGGCTTGCATCCTGGCCTCAAAATTAGCAATGTCAACACCCTGGATGTGAATTTCCAGAGGCACAGGCCTTACCGGGAGGAAAATTGAAAAGACCATGAGATGTGGCCCCAATCCATTCTCCTAGATCCTTGGCATTCGCAAGAGAAGTTGACAGGGCCACAATACGAATTTTGTTCTCCAGCTGACTAGTAATGTACCGCATCCTAGAGACGATGATCTCCAAGACAGGACCACCTTGACCCCAATCAAATGGAGCTCATCAATAATGAACAGACTAACCTGCTGAACATGCTTCCGCTGTTTCCATCGGCGAGACAAAGCATCCCATTTCTCAGGAGTGCTGATAATTATTTGACCTTTCTCAAGAAGTTTCAAGTCTGTTGCAGTCTCTCCAGTTAACTCAACCACCCGCATTCCAAGACCCTCTCCGAATTTTTCTTCCAATCATGATACCGCTCCTTCGCAAGAGCTTCAATTGGAGCAATATAGACAGCCCGCATGATACTATCAGGTCCTTTTTGATGATTTCTTAGAATGGCAAACTCAGCGCATATGGTCTTCCCACTGCCAGTGGGTGCAGCAACCAAAACATTGTCATCGGAGTTATACAAGATGGTGAAGACCTGGGTCTGAACGGGATTGAAATGCTTGAAATGTTGATAAAGGGCTTCATATGCTGGGTTTCTCAATGCTGTCACTGGAAGAGGCTGCAAATCCAGCAACTCAGTTGGAGGAGGATACTTTTCAGGCAGAATTAAGTGCCTGAAAGAAACAGGCAGAACAGTCTGCGCTCCAAGCCATCTATCAGACACAACATTAATGAAGTACTGAGGAGGCAGTGGTTCATATATGGGAACAGTGAAATTCAGAGTGTGGTCCTCATCAATATACTGTTTCTTCAACATGAAATATTCATGATGAAGGATATATTCCCCATCATTATCCTCGACGATGATCCAAAAAGGCTCCACATACCCATGGACCTTGTCATCCCACTGAAAGTCCGGCGTGATGGTTAGCTCAACCCTCAAAACAGAGCGAGTAATTGGTTGAACGTGAGCGTTCAGGTTTAGCTTTGGGAATTGATGAATAAATTTATGAAGTGTCCTCCCCATCTTAGGAAAACGAATAAGTTCACCAATCTCCTGAGCAGAGAGATCATAGTACCTTTCCCAGGCCAAATCTTTCTTTTCCAACTTCATCAGAATTTCATTTGGAATACCATGGAATTGACGAAGTGGTGTCTGCACACTCCACATCCTCTTGCCTATCATTTTGCATAGTTTCAAAGCCTTCTCCGCCAGTTGGGCCCATCCCCTTTTCAAAACTATCTCAAACAGTGCCCGCATCAGACGTCCAGCACTCTGCAAAATAAATGCACAGAAAAAAAAATATGAGAACCAACATTATGGCAGCAACAATGGAAGGAGCATCTAATTTTGATCCAAAAAGAAGCTCAAATAGAAGAAAGTGTGGTACCACAAACCTGAGTAATATAAACCATGTCAGATGTCAATGAGAGTCCTTCAAGCTTCAACTGTGAAATATAAGCTTGAAGTAGAACATTAATTTTGGCACTAGGTTCCTCGAGACTCTCTTTGATTGGTATAGGGACCCGGTCTAAGAGCTTGGCTAGTTCCATCTTCTCATCCTGTCTCACAGTTACATATTTGAACTCTTCACTAAGGGAGAAGAGACGACAAAGCTCGATATCGCCCATTGTTGGCTTCAAATACTCATTATATGTTGATATTGTCCCATGACTTATATAGTAATAGCTAGCAATGCGGCCCAAGTCAGTGACCTGGAAATATCCACTTTTCCTATCATACTTCACCAGGTTATTTTTATCCAATACCGTAGCTGCTGAATGAATCTGAAATACCATTACGGAAAGAGTTAGTTGACAGATAAGCAGATGATTTTCAAAGCCATTTAAGACTAAATTCAAGAAACCCAACATGAAAACTATATTGAAAGGCCTCTAAGTATCAAAATGAATCAAATATCTGGACTTTCTTTTTATATAATATACAGATGATCTGATCCGCAAAGACATTGCGAGGTAATCATATCACATCTCAACTGGGCATTATAAAGTAGAGATCCAGAATCAGGTTCATGAATATTCATGGGGAGGTTGGAGTATTACAGGGATGCAGCATTCAAAGAGAGAGGAAACTTTGACTGTTCTATTTTTGTTCTTACTTTCTGGCCTTTTCAGCTTTATTTTTGGGGTATTTCAGGTTTTTTTTTAGGATGCAATGATTTTAATAATTTGATCTATGTTCTGACCATAGTGACAAAAATCGGCAATCTTTTTAATTTATCGTGAACTCATAGAAGAAAGTACATTTCCTTTAAAAACGCGAGTAGTTAATATCACGATATAGACGAAATTATCGCGGGATGGGTGATTTTATCTTGAAAATTGGTAACGTCTGTCAGATTTTGAATTCAGTATTTGTCTGTTAATCTTCTTCATTTACCAATTGGTTTGGCAGGCGGTAGCCTGTCATTGCCATACTAGGTGAGATAATTGAAAACTTATTTCGAAACTAAAAAGATGCTGCAGGATACATAGATGAAATTGGACAGATCCAAATTTACTTTCACAAAATCATTTTAAAAATTTCAACAAAGAAAGTAAAAAAAAAAAAGGAAAAGAAAAGAAAAGTCAAAGTGTCCTTAAAAGTTGATCCTCCAGTATCCAAACTTAATCTTTATCTTTTGCAATTAATGCAAATCAAACATTATTAATTAGTTCATGCATTTGTTTTTCGCTAATTACTAAAAAAGCTCATTATGTATCAAAATAAAGAATCTGCAAAATAAAAAATTAAGCCAGATAATGTCTCATACATTATAACACTCCATTTATTTAGTTTAGTGATTTATTAGCTTAACATAAAAAAATTTACTTCAGCAATTAATAAAAATAATTATTTAGATGTAGCTCATAAGTCGAAATTCAGTTTTAAAGATATCAACAAAGGAAATTTCGTAATGTAATGCCTTAAACGAATTATCAATAGGAACAAAGCAAGAAAAATGCTTACCAGATCAGCTCTTCTTTCCTCCAATGTTTCATCTCTTTCCTGAACATCAGGTGCCAAACCATAGAGGGTAGGATTCCGCACCATGCGAACCCAAAGGTAAGTGTATAAGAGCCATTTGCATGCTTCTCTAGCATTCTGCACAGTTCCAAGGACGATTTCTGCATTCAACTGATCGGCCAATTTGGAGATAAACTGGCTTTCAATAGGAAGCTGCTGATTCATTAAAGACAGATAATATTGTAATTCACTATGTCCAGTTATAATTATTCCTTCACCGTAAGTGTCATATTGAGGCCTTCCAGCACGACCAAGCATCTGCATGACATCTAGAGGACTTAACTCAGTCCATGCTCCTTTCTCAGGATTGTATATTTGGGTGCCTTTAATAATAACAGTATGAGCAGGCAAGTTGACACCCCAGGCTAGAGTTGCAGTAGAAACCAACACTTGTACGTGCCCATCTGCAAAAAGCTCCTCAACAATTTGCCGATCAGCTCTAACCATCCCTGCATGATGAATTGCAAAACCATATGGCAGTAGGTCCTTGAGATCGCTGCTCTTCACCAGCTCCGTGTGAGACTGCAGAATTTCACGACTTGCACTATCTTCCTTCAAGAATTTACCAAGAGTGTCATTAGCAAGGGCTGTATCGCGAATTGCACGAGCTGTTTTGGTTGTTTCTTTCCTCGAGTGCACAAAGATCAGTACTTGATGCTTTCCTGCAACACTGATCACCTTCTCATAACACACATCATTCATCAACTGAAATCTCTGTAATGGCTTCTTTACTGTAATCCCGATATACTGCTGAGCAAGAGGAACAGGCCTGTAGCTATTATCGAAATGGAAAAGCCCCTTCTCTTTTAGGTTAACTCGTAACAGTACAGCAACATCTTCATAATTTGGAAGTGTAGCAGATAATCCAACCAGCCGAATATGCTCTTTTGTAGTTTCAATCTGCCGAACAGTTCTTGCAATAATGCTTTCAAGCACAGGACCTCTATTATCATGCAGAAGATGGATCTCATCAATAATGAGAAGTTTTACAAGCTGCGTGTATGTACGATCACCTGATTTTCTGGTAATGATGTCCCACTTCTCAGGGGTTGTCACAATAATTTGAGTTTCTTCAATCTGTTGGCGGGTCAATGTTTGATCTCCACTTAGCTCCTTAACCTTGACACCATAGTGCTCCAAACGGTTAGAAAGGTTGCCTACCACCTCCGCGACCAGTGCCTTCATAGGTGCAACATACACAATCTTATAATTGCTATGATTAATAGACCCATCTTCATTCATATTCAATGCGATCTGCTGAAGTATAGTAAGCATAGCAACATTTGTTTTCCCAGCCCGGTAGGAGCACATAGCAAGATATTTACTGCACTAAACAGCGCAGTCTCATAAACTTTACTCTGGACCCTGTTCAACTGGCTCATTCCTCTGAAGGCTGGTTGTGCCCAGTCCGGCATGTCAGAGATCTTTACAAGTTGTTCACCCGCAGCCAACGGCATTGGCTTCAAAGCTGGCACATGAACCTCCTCGTAACCCTTCCTATGATTTCTATAAGAACCCACTGGAAGCTCGCACTTCTTGTTTGCCATGAACAAGCCACCTTGGTGAAAGGCAAGGCTGTCAAGGTCAAGAAGTTGTCGCTGCCCCTTCAACCAACCACCATCAGCATCTCTATCAACAAGCTGGTGACGCTCCGGTCACCATCTCCACCAGTTTCATCCTTCAATCGCCGAGCCTCCTCTCTAATGTTTTTCGCCACAATCTTCTGCCTCTCTTTCGCAGTAGCTCGGGTGGCATGCAATTGCTCCAGGATGGCAGCATGATCGGCCCCAACCCCATCATTTCCTCTTCGATCTCCTTTCTCTTTTCTTGGTCCTCAGCCCTGGCCAGGCGGGTACACCATACTACTTTCAAGCGGTTCCGTAATAAATATTTGATAAGACTAAACTTATCAAACTGCAGATGCACCAACAGCTTGGTCTCAACCTCACGGTCATCACCTTCAGCAAGAATTTTCAGAACCTCTTCGGCGAGCTTCTGACTCTGCTGAGGATCGATTTTCTGGTCATAAGCCTGTGAGATCTTCCTTTGAAGCCAATATGCATCAATATCCTGCACATTCAAGGTCATTCCCTCATTAGCTTCCTGCTCGTCATCATCATCAATCCCACCGCCCATCTGCATAGCCCCGGAACCATCCACTTCTGTCAAATCATCATCTTCCTCTTCATCCTCAGGTACCATGTCCAAATCGCTCTCTTCCTCTTCCTCTTCATTCTCCTCAAACTCAACAGCAACACCAACATCATCATCAAGACCATCATCTCCATTTACAGCAGCATCACCGGCATCACCACCATCTTGATAATCAGTTATGAGCCTCCCAATGGATACTAGCTGATCAAAAGTAGGGCCTGGGATGGGATTCAACAACTTCTCAATCTCCTTTTTCTTATCAGGATTCTTTATGGTATCATTCTTGAGAACAGCCAAAATCTCATCAGCAGCCCCACTAACAATATTCAGAGGCTGCCCACCCAACTGTTGCTGAATAACACTAAGCATAGCTTCATATGCAGCCCTTGTTTCCTTAGTCTTGGGCTGGTAAACACCTTCCTCCGACGAAGTGAGGACGCTCTCCTCCTGAAGACGCCTCCTTTTGCTCTTAGGTGGAGCAGCTTCAAAAGCAGGCTCTCGGTCCTTTTTCTTCTTAGATTTCTTCAGTTTCTCCTCTAACTCCGGCGGTTTGTCCCTGTAAGCACGGTCGCCAAAGGATTTTGGGTCAATCTTCCCCCACAAAGATTCTGGCTCCCCAGTAGGCTCATGAGTGTCGCGAGGGCGGGAATCAGTAGTAAGGACCAGACTCGAATTAGCTCTATACTCGTACTGCTTGAACCGAGCATGGGCCTCGGCACCACCACCCGGATGAGCCATATTGTCCAGTCAACAGCTAACAAGTTACCCTAAATTACAACAACAAACACAAGCTTTCAATCAGTAACTAGTCCGAAAGCAATTGAGCCCTAGATTGCAGGGATAATTAACCAGACTCAAGTGAAATTCACTGAACGTATTACAAAAACGAGCAGAATAACGGGGATTGGGGGGGCGGCGGGCGAAGGACCTGAAAAGAGAAGATTAAGGGGGGAAAAACACTCACCGTAATGCGAAAGGCCCAAATGAATCTGTCGTTGTCGTTGTCGTTGCCTGAAACACTCTTCTATCGCTGCGGAGACAACGGAAAAACCTCGAGACAAGGTAAGAGCTCATACACATAGATGCACGTATATGTGTATATTTGTACTCGTACAAAACGAGAATGGCGAAGGGTTTATCTGTGACTGTGGCGGCCAAGAATCTTTAAACCGCCTCTCGCTAGGATGGAAAACAGGAGAAGGCACTCTAATTACTCATCTGCTCATGATTTTACTCGAATGGTCAAAATTGCCCTCGGATCAAAATGAGACTTTCTCAACTAGGGTATAAGTTTGAATTCAAGTCGAACTTTTAAAAACTCTGTTTGAACTTGGTTTGATTATTAATATAATCGAGCTCCAATGAGTTTTAGTCAAGTCGAGCTTGAATAGTTTGATATTTTTACACGAATTTTATTCTTTTTTTCTAATCGAGTCGAGCTCGAGCCGAGCTTTACATCTTTTCAAATGGAAAAATATGTTCAAGTTTAGTTCGTTATGTTCACAAACCGAGCTCAAACGAACTTTTAACGATCGATCTTGAATCGAGTAGTTTGGTTCGTTTTTCAACCTTATTTCTAACCAAAGGCTACTTAGAAAAAAAAAAAGAATAAGGGTATATTGCAATTTTAGGCATTTAACCATAGGGATTAATCCTTTCAAATATATATATATATATGGATTAACAAAATTGGTCCTTTGGAATTCGGGTTTGCAAGATATCTTCAAAAACCTTTCGCATTTAGTCTTCAAATTATAGATGTTAAATGAGTTGGCCCTAGCCCTAACGGACTTTTGACTAAGCGGACCATTATTAAATGGGCTAGCAAACCTATGTTAGATAAATGTTTTTATCATGATTTTGATGATTATGTTCGATTTTATTCAAATAAGTTTTTAAACCAAAACTATGTCCCTAAATGTTGTCTAAATACTTCCGATCAACTTAAAATATTTTACTATTTTTTAGGAGTATTTCTTGAAGTTTATTTTCAATAAAACATTGGACAACACATTTGTTTCGGGCTCGACCGGGCCGCCCATATAGGCAACCCGTACTGAGTTGAGCCGAGAAACAGAAAATGGGACGTAAGAAAAAAAGGCAGGGCGGGCGGCCGACCAGGTGGGCGGCACCGGTGCGGTCGGCCGTGGATGACCGATCGACAGTGGGCGACGGCGTGCGGTCGGCCGGGCGATTTATGCACTGGGAGTTGGATTTTTGTTCCGACTTCTTTGTTTCGTAAAATCTTCAAGGCGGCAGTCCGTCTACTAGGCGGCCAATGGCCGCACTTCTTCGACCGGTCCCTCTGTGTAAAAATTCGCGAGAATTCAATTTCAATCTTATCTCGCGACGGCCGAACCCCATGTTTATCAAAGAAACTATCCCGTTGCGTTTTAGGACAACTTTTCCCTATTTTGTGGGATTGATTTCTAACAAACTATATTGATCATTTTAAATGGTTTCTTTTGCAAAGAAATCACTCCCCGAGGAGGAGCCAATGTCGGAAATGAAAGCCAAGTCCTCTCCTATAAATAGAGGCTTCATTCAAGCAACAAGACACAACACTCTATACAAGCAAAAAGAGATTGAGCAAACACTTTCATATATCTTGTTGTATTACCCTAAGCACTTTCACTTGCACATAGTTGAGGTCTAGGCTTTCAATTCTTGATTACACTTGTACTCATATTGTATCAATCATTATTGAGTTGTAATCTTGATTTTGGTCATCATTCAACACAAGACATCCTTGTGTGTATTCTTGTGGTAAGAATACACTTGGGTGATCTAGGTGATAGGTGTTTGAAGGTTGTGGTAATCTTCAAAGGTGTTGTAAGAGGGTTGTGGTAATCCTCGAGGTGGTGAAAGAGGGTTGTGGTAATCCTCAGGTGTTGTATTAATTTTTGGTAAATTAATAAAATCTTTTTTCTTTTTGAAATCCATCCCAGGAGATCTTTGGGGTGGTAGAGGATTAGGCCCCCAGGTGGGTTGAACCTCTTTAAATCAACGAGTGTTGTTTATTTTCCGCATTTACATTCTTGTTATTTACTCGTTGTTTCGAAAAAGAGGGTGATTTGCGAGAAATCGCATAATCTATTCCCTCCCCTCTAGATTATTGTAGCCTTGACTAACAAGTGGTATCGAGCCAAACTCTTTGGCTAGCTCGTTCGAGTAAAGAGGAAAGATCCATGGCTACAAATGATGCTCATCTCACCACCGGGCGCCTCCACAATAAGCCACCACTATTCGACGCCAACAACTACGCATTTTGGAAAGACCGTATGGAGTGCTTCCTACAAGGGTGTGGGTTCGACATTTGGAATGTGGTCATTGAAGGAGTTGATCAACCAACAAAGAAATCGGAGGATGGCACTTGGCTCCTAAACCTTTCAAGGAGTTTGATGAAAACGACAAAAAGGCTTTTCTCTAAACGGTAAGGCCTTAAATATTTTGCATTGTTCTCTTACCGCCACCGAGTACAATCGCATAAGAGGCATAAGGTCGGCACATGAGGTTTGGGAAAAATTGGAGACAATCTATGAAGGGACTAAGAAAGTCAAGCAAGCAAGAAAGACCATGCTTGTTAAAGACTTCGAAAACTTTAACATGTATGATGGAGAAAGCATCTCCAAAATGGTAGAAAGGCTTGACAATATTGTCAATCCTCTTGTGGCCCTCGGCAAAGTCATCTCCGAAGAAGACAAAGTGACCAAGGTATTAAATGCACTTCCCGGCTCATGGTCCGAAAAAGTAACGGCAATCACGGAGGCACAAAATCTTGAGACACTCAAGTTTGATGAGCTTATTGGAAATCTACTCATCTATGAAGTCTATCTCAAGGAGAGGAAAAATACCAAACCATCCACAAATCAATCGGGTATGCAAATTATTCCCAAAGGTCTTGCTTCTTCTTCTAATAATGCATACTATGATAATGATGATGATGATGAGGAGACGGCGCACTTGTTCGAAAATTTGCAAAATTTGTGAATAAAAATAAAGCAAGAAAACCAAGAGATAATGCTTGCTTTAAATGCGGAAAACCCAGGGGCACTTCATTGCCGATTGCCCAAGCTCGACGAAGAGGAGCAAAAGAAAAGGAAGCCTTTCACAAAAAGAAGGCTCTAAATGCGGAAGTCAAAACATGGGATGAACTACTCAAACAACCGATGAGGAAGGAGAAACCGAACACGGTCTCATGGCTATAGACGATGAAAACAATGAGGTAATAGGGGCTATAACCACAATGGAAGATTCAAAATGGCTCGTGGACGGCGGATGTTCACGCCGTATATGACCGGGAGGAGAGAACTTTTACCAACTTCAAACTCCAAGAAGAGGGTATGGTCATGTTCGCAATGGCAAAGGAAAGATTATTGGAAATGGAGAAATTGGTAACTCTTCTTTCTCTCTTAGTAATGTTCTATTAGTTGAAGGGCTTAAGTTTAATTTGATAAGTGTTAGCCAACTTTGTGATTCAAAATATGATGTTTCCTTTAATAAAGAAAAATGCCTAATACTTGAAAATGGTGAAATTATTTGTGAAGCAAATAGAAAAGGCAATCTTTACAAAATTTGTACAAGTGATTTGGTTAGTCAAAATGTTTCTTGTTTAGTCGCCAATAAAGATTTAACTAGTTTATGGCATAGGCGACTTGGACATGTTGGATACAAGAATTTGAAAAATATTTACAAAAACCAACATGTGAAAGGACTACCCAAATTGAATTTTGAAAATCTTGGCTTATGTGACACTTGTCAAAAGAACAAATTAGTTAAAAGTAGTTTTAAGCCCAAAATGAAATTTCCACAACCAAACCCCCGCAAATGCTTCACCTTGATTTGTACGGGGATATTGGTACGGCTAGTCTAAGTGGAAAACATTACACTTTTGTTATAGTCGATGATTTTTCGAGATATACTTGGGCTCTTTTTCTTACCAATAAAAGCGATGCCGTTAATGAGTTTGTTAAGTTGTGTAGACTTATTGAGAATGAAAAAGAAGATACTATCAAGTCTATTCGAAGCGATCGAGGTGGAGAATTTGACGGTGAATTTAGAGTATTTTGTGAAACCAAAGGATATGCTCATAATTTCTCGGCTCCAAGGACACCTCAACAAAATGGAGTAGCCGAACGGAAAAATCGGACATTACAAGAAATGAGTCGGTCCATGCTCAATGAATTTTCACTTCCAAAGTATTTTTGGGGCAAGCCGTAAGTACCGCTTGCTATGTCATTAATCGAGTTTATATTCGTCCTAAAATGAATAAAACTCCATATGAGCTTTGGAAAGGTAGAACTCCAAATATTAGTTATTTCAAGATATTTGGTTGTAAATGCTTTATTTTGAATACCAAGGATCAATTGGACAAACTTGATCCTAAGGCCGATGAAGGGATATTTATGGGATATTCAACAAAAAGCAAAGCATATCGGGTTTACAATAAGACTAGTGGAGTTGTTGAAGAATCCATCCATGTTAAATTCAATGAAGCTTCGGAGTTGAAAGAATTCCTAATGATGAAAGTGATGAGGAGGATATTATTGAACAAATTGTTCAAATTGATGATCAACCATCTACATCAAATGATCAACCGTCCACTTCAAATGGTCCTCAAGAAGATAGAGGTGATATCTCGGATCTTCCCGTTGCATTGAAATTTAAGGAGATCACCCAAAAGATCTTATTATTGGTGATCCCCTTGACAAAGTGATGACTGGAGAAAATTTGCCGAGAAAGCTCTTATTTCTCAAAAAGAGCCTAAAAATGCTAAAGAAGCTATTGAGGATGAGGATTGGTTTCTAGAGATGCAAGAGGAGTTGAATCAATTTGAAAGAAATGATGTATGGGAATTGGTACCTTGTCCTCCTTCTCAAATCATTATTGGCACAAAATGGGTATTCGGAACAAACTTGATGATCAAGGCAACATTGTTCGAAATAAGGCAAGGTTAGTAGCTCAAGGGTATTGTCAAGAAGAAAGTATTGACTATGATGAAACTTTTGCACCGAAGCACGTTTAGAAGCTATTCGTATTTTGCTTGCATATTCTTGTTTTAAAAATTTCAAACTTTACCAAATGGATGTTAAATCGCCTTCTTAAATGGTATTATTCAAGAAGAAGTCTATGTAAAACAACCTCAGGGGTTTGAAAATTTTTCTAGGCCTAATGATGTTTATAAACTTAAAAAGGCCTTGTATGGTTTAAAACAAGCACCCCGTGCATGGTATGATAGACTTAGTTCTTTTCTTTTACAAAATGGTTTTATAAGAGGTAAAGTTGATACAACTCTATGTAGGTCCCAAGGGGTGTAAGTGTATGGTTTAGAAGGGGGTTGAATAAACCTTACCAAATTTTTGATTTAGTCCTTTTAAAAGTTGAGTTGATACTACGGTTGTGTCCTTGGTGGACAACCAATTTAGTTAATCAAGAGAGTTAGTCTCTCAATGGACTCAATCGAGCCGTTGATGGAATAACTGTTAAGTCTAAATTAACTCAAGCGTGGTTTGTTTTCATTGGAAGACTTAACACCCTTAAGTTTGGTTAAGTAGAGATTTAGAGCTTGATTTAGTACTTAGAGATTATCTAATGGATAGCAAATATGTCATTGAGAATTAAACAAATATGAAGCAAGAATTAAAGTGCTAAAATGTAAAAGACACAATAAGATTTTTATAGAGGTTCAAGATGGGGTAATTCTTCTACTCTCTCTTCTCCAACTCCCCGGAGGAATCCACTAGGTATTGATCAAGTATACAAAGTGGTAACAGCCCGGATACAAGTCTTGATCACACAAACCGACTTGATCCTTTGGGACTCGATCCGAGACGCCTTGATCACTCGGTGGCTTCTCGTGCGACTCGGCCTTTCTTTCACAGGCACTGCGCTTTGCTACTGACCACTTGCTCAAGCTCTTTGGATTTGATCACGAAGCCCTCCAAAAGCTAAAGACTTGGTTCGACCTTGAACCTTCCTACAATCCTTCGTGGAATGTAGACCCTTTGATTCTTGAGTAATTTCCTCTTCAACCGATTGAAGTTATCTTTCCTTCACAGGTGAGTGTTGGATTGATGTTCTTCGTAGTGTAGCTTGAGGATTTAGCGTTTAATAACTTGAGAATATTTTAGATTACGAGTTCTAATAATTGCTTGAATGTTTTTGTTACGTCACTTTCTCGTAGTCATTCTCGGCCTTTTATAGTGATCTTTCAAAAATATGCCCGTTGAAGAGATATGCTTATTTTTGAAAGTCACTTGTGGTCGTTGGCTTGTCTTATTCGATCCTTGGAATTGCCACTTCCTCGTATGAATTGTTCTCCGACTTTTCGAGTTCGACACGGTGTAGTGCTTCCCATTGGTTAATTCCTTTTGCACGCTTTCGGGATCGAGCACTTCGAGAAAGGTAGTATGGAGATATTACTTGTTTAGGTAATTCTCTTGATTTTACGGCAACGGATCTTTTCGATTATCTCGACTTGACCGCATTTCCTTGCTTTCCCAGGTGACTTAGAGTCGCCTTCCATTCATGGATGACTCTTCTTCGTCACTTCAACTTGAGACTTGGCTTTTCTTGAGTTGACTTGATCGATACTCCACTCACCGCATCTCACCGCTCCTTGAAGAGAGTTCGTCTTCTCTTCTTTGCCATACTCGGCTATCTTGCGGCGGAGTCTTCCTTCTAGTCTCCGAGTTATTTTCTTGCATGTTTGGGCATAGCCGATTTAACTCACTTGACAGCCCTATTTATTACAAAGCGTTTTACGACAATAATTGGGGTGCCAACTTCCTATTCTAAGTTTTACATGGCATTCATCAAAATCTAAATAATAAATTTCCCAACAATTTCCCCCCTTTTTGATGATGCCAAAACTTAAACCATACAAAAATGTAAATAGCAAAGATACATACATATAGTGTATTCACATAGAATGTATGCGTAGAATCAATCCTTTTATTGATCATAACATTCTTGTTCTTTTTACAGTTTGTTTACAAGGTGTATCAAAGCAAACATTTGTCTACACAAAAAAAAATAAAGAATTTATAGCTTTATTGCGGTAAGACTTACATAGTATGTATTTACATAATAAAATACATGAAGGGGTGGACAACAACACTTCATCTCCTTCGTTGTCTCCTTCTTTCATCTTGTTCAACATCTTACGCTCTTCTTCTCTTTTTCTCGTCGTCACCGCTTTCTTCTCTTTTTCTCGTCGTCACCGCTTTCTTTTTCTTTTTTTTCATATGCCTTCCTGGCAGCCTTCATCTCTTCTTAATCTCTCTTGTCTTTTCCTCCCATAATCGAGTTTGTCTCTTGTTTTTTCTTCTATTCTTTTCGCATACTCAAGATTACTTTTAGCCACTTGCAAATTTGCTACTTGGTCAAGACTGATGAGATCCCTCCTTTCTTGCCTGGATCTACGTATTCAATGTTTTTGGGCGGAGGCCTGAGTCCAAACCTCTTCCTCCACCACTCGCTTCTTCCTCTACCTCGGGCGTATTTGTCGGGGTCTTTCTTTCCACCGGTGAGTGACCAACGGAGTGACTAGCAGGATCGCCGTAGTCTCGTCGTCCTGTCGCCTTCTTCACATAACGTGAGACCCTTTTCCCAAGACAAGTCCCAAGCTTGAGCCATAGACATATTTGCAAAGTATCCTTCGGGGATGCGGCGTTTTAAATTCATCAACGATCGTGGCTCTGTCCCGACATCCGAGATGGCATAAGTGTCTCTCGCTCACCGGAATGCCTCCATGTTGTTTCAAGATGTTCATAACTCGGGCATCCATTCTTCCTTCCACTTCCTCCATCCCTCGCTTCAATTGTTTTTCTCTTTTCAAAACCATAGATATAGCAGAGTGTTGGAGTGGCGAGTCACTTGGGAGTTTGTTTTGATAATATCGGTTTTGTGACAATACCTTGTTGGGGGTTTTGTGCGATCATCAAGGTCACATCTTTCGATCCTTCCCCTCAACGGACTTTTCTTTCTTTTGTTTCAACACTTCCTCACGGTGACTTTCCCTTCGCAATGCATCCTCTTTTTCCTTCAGATCTCTTTTGTCTTTAAGGTATTCCTCTTCCCCCTTTTTGGCATCATCAAAGGAGAGAGAACGCCACGAAACAGATCGCAAGCGTGAAATCGAGCTCTGGCGATAGTGGAGTTGTCTCGAGTCATTTGTTGTGGAGTATGCGGCACGAAATTGAGCGAGTAGCGTTGGACTCTGCTGAAATTAGCTTCATTCCGGCCATGAGAAGGTGAATTTTCTGTCCATATTTTCTTTCCAGACGCTGGAGATCACTCTTATTTTGCTCACGCAAATGACTTTATCTCGGTAGTGTGAGCTTCATGCATGTGCTCAATGTGTTCTCTCAATTTCGTTTTTGCATCAAAGCATTCTCGGCTCTCCATACAAGGACTTGTTGAACAATGTCCTGAAGTATCTAACTTGTTCCACACGCATTGTTTCTTCTTCATTGCCACCATTCCCGATCCTAACCGATATGCCTCTCAAGTCGCAGTAAGGTTGGCATCTCGTTGTCGGGCCGCATGTCCATAGAGGCTCGGTGCCTCTCCATCCGTTCAATTTCAGCAAATAATGCCTTGAACACTTCCCGAACTTGATTGTTTCTTCCACAGATCGATGGCCACGCAGCGTCAAAGTCATAGTCACCGAACGATGGTACCGACGAAATGACGGGAGCTGGTCTCGTGGAAGTGTGCGAGCTCGTTCTCGACTCTTCATGGAGGTCGGGTATCTCTAAGGAGAAAGGAAATGATTCTACAAGGAATCATCACGGCCAACAGGGATTTGTTCAATGATGAGAGGTGCGCGTGAAGTTCCTTTTGAGTCGAACCCGCTGCACTTGGGAGCCTACGCAGTGGACTGTTTCATTTGGGGGTTTTTTGTTGTGAAGTGGACCTGACTTGGTGAGCCTCATTGTCTCAACAACTTCGTTGGTCTCACTGGTTTCTCCGATTGAGTGGACTGGTCCTCGGCCTTATCGAAGCGTCATCGGACGATGATGAGATTTCCATTGGTGGATCATCATCAAAATTAAAGGTTTGACGAGTAGTCTTGAGATCGACTTGCTCGTCTTTGGGAACATCCGTGAGTCTTTTGGATCGTCACGGGGGATGACTCGCTTTCTTCGCGCTTTCCGATCCCGAAAGGTTACATCGGGATTATCCCGGGAATCATGAAGCGCGCTTATCTCCTTTTCGATGGATCAATGATAGCAGGAGGGATGTTCTCTCAGCCTTTCTTACCCGGGAAGTCCCAACCTCCCGTGGCCTTCATTACCTCCTACAGTCTCAAGCTGCAAAGTGAGGCACTTGACCTCCCTTTTCGGCGGTGTCACTGTCTTAGGGTCTTCTCGTGGTGGCATCCATTAGAGTCTCAACCCCATGGATTGCACTTTCATCGCCCAGTGTTAACTCCAGTACATTCCTTCCTCGTGCCTCGACCGCATCAACAAGCGTCATTAGCCTTCAAGCAGTTGGCACCTCATTTGAGACATCTCTCAACTATCCGAGCTTCGTTGATGGCAACTTGTTGTTCGTTTTGTGTTTGTACTTTCTCCACTTCACTTCCCGGATTCGTTGTGGAGTCATCCGCAAAGCATTCTCCGACCTTGCTTTGCGGTGGAGGAGTTTCCCCCGGCGCACCGGTGAGTGACTTGGAATGGGGTCACTCGTCTCCAAACTCCCATTTGTTTTCTTCACCGAGTGTTCAGTTGGGGCAGGGTGGTAAGACACCTTCATTAGGGGTTGGCTCAACCGGGGTCCCCACTAACCCGGTTTCATCGCCATTTCCCTTAATTGCTTCTTCCGAGTGAGTCTTGGGAAGTGGTGGCAAGAATAACGGTGGCGATTTTTTGAACCACTCCCATTGGATCAATTTCACCGTGTGTTTTGGAGGACTCTCCTGGTCCTTCCATCATGCTCTTCTCATGAAGAATTCTCGATTCATGCATTGCTCGCTACATTTGCACCTCTTCGTGGCGGGCGAAGCAGAGTCCGGATCCTCATCATCATCCTGGGATAAGACATCAAGGAGATGATGTGTGTGTTCTATGGTGCGGTGATAGGGGGATCTTTGGCCTTCTCACGTGCCTCGCCTTTCCTCGTCTCTCCGTCCTTTCCTTCTCATTGTCCTTGAAGATCTCGCAAGATATCGTGCGATTTTTCATCCATCGATCTTGGACCACAGTGGTCACTCAAGGAAGTTCGCAGATTCCTCTTCTTCTTCTATAAATTCAGCCGTTGGAACTGTTCCCTTGATCGACTCAATTTCCACTTCCTCCACTCTCGCAGACGATTTTGGATGTCGGGTAAAGTGGGGATAGGATCATCACATCACCGGCTACTCTATCGCTTCTTCTTGTTCTGTGTCTGCTGCGCGGACTCGGCTATTTCTTGATTTGCCTCTGTTGATCGCTTCACAGACTTTAGTTGTTTCATCTATAGTATCTGGAGACTCTACTTCTCCAGCCAGCCTCCAGAGTCGATCTGCTCGGTGAGTGGCTAACTCACTCGGGCGGTTTCTCAAGCTCGGAGTGCTTGATGATTCTTCTTCGTCTCCTAGTTTGTACCGGAGGGATTTCGGTTCGAGACAGTTTCTTCGAGTCTTGGGCGGCGGGGGGTCTTTGGGTGTTTTCTTCCGAGAAGGTCGCCGTCTTGGCTTGTCGATCTCTCTTTTTGACGATCGGAGAAGGTAGTTGAGAGTCCTTCTCGGCCGCCTGGGCAGCGGGAGACACGGCTGCGGGGCAGTGACTTTCTTTGGGGCGGGAGCAGGTTTGACTTTCTTTCTTTGCGGGCAGAGCAGTAGCGATCTTTCTTAGCACTGCGCAGGGGACTTTCTTCTTTGGTGGAGAGGAAACAATCGTATCTTCAGTGGTCACCGATTCCCTCACTCGTGTCGCTCTCTTGGCGTAGGCTCTCTTTGCGCGCTGAGAGAGGTTTGATCTCGAACATCCTTGTTTACATGGAACGCTTTCCATGTCTCCAAGAGGGACTCCTTTCACTTCCATCACCGGCCAATCACCAGGCCATATCCAGGGATCCTCCAAATGTACCATCTTCCTTGAAGGATTTGTTCCCTACATTTTGGCATACTCTGTAAACAAACTCAACCCAGTTTATTTTCCTTTCTTCAATGATCGCCGCCATCACGATCAATTTTTGCTTTTTGACAGATTGGTCAAAGCCGCCAAATTTGATGTCAATACATTTGGCAACTATGTCCAACGACTTGTGATAATCCTCCTTCAAGAAACCTCTTGTTTGTGTGTAAACTATTTTATCAAAGATAGTCGGGCTTGGCTACTTCCTTCCAAGCAAAGCCAGGTTTACATCAGCTTCGTTGATTTTCGATGCTCCTTCCGTCGGTAGTGAGCGGTGTTGTTCACCAAATCCTTGGCAGAGATGGTGAGCTTCTTTCCGTGAACAGATGACTTTATCCCTTCATCGTGAATCTCAGCATTCACGTAGAATTGTGCGACTTCCTCCACATAGGTCATCGGATATTCCAACGTCAGAAACGGTTTTAGCCCGGACGTTTCCAATTTCTCAGCAATTTTCTTCACTAGGGTGTCGTCGGACCCCTGTTTCACCATGCCGTCGAAATCCACAGTAGACCCGGTGTGGATTTGCTTTCCTAACTTGACAAAATCATAGGTTGGTGCCATTTTTCAGGATTTCACCGAAGAAAACTTAGAGATTGATTTGAAGATAGATAGGGTTTTGAGAGAGTTTTTGCCTTTGCTTCTGAGAGAAAGAAATGAACAGTTTTGGTAGTGTGTGAGAGAAACGGACGAAAATGGTTTAAGTATGGTTTATGAAAGGACGTGCGGGTGGTTTTTGAAATGTGATCGAAATCAACGGCTTAGATTTTGCACGCCGATTTAGCATTTAATGTCTCGTATTTAATGCGGCAAAGATTTATATCCAATCATAAGCTTGGTGTGCGCTTTTGCCTGTACACGTCATAATTATCCGACGTCATTCTTAAAAACATTCCCGCTTAGTAAAACGACTGCGTTTTTGTCACTTTTCTCATAAATGATTCAGCTTTTACCCTCAGCTGGTTTAACTCTTCTTCTCACAGTTTTCTTTGTGACTCAGCTGTCAGCTGACTTGGTGTAGTTGTCTTTCTTATACGGCTGATTCATTCAAATTGATTTTGGAGTTCAACTTTTTTCCTTTCTATGTTCCATTTTTTTTTTTTTTTTTTTAATTCTTCCGAGTGTCACCATTTCAATTAACCCTAACTCATGCTTGAGTTCTTCAAATCTTGATTCACATAATGGTTTTGTGAAGATGTCGGCTAATTGTTTATCGGTTGAGATATATTCCAAGATGATGTCCTTCTTTTCAACATGATCTCTTATGAAGTGATATCGACATCGATATGCTTTGTTCTTGAGTGCAACACGGGATTTTGAGTGATTGCAATTGCACTTGTGTTATCACACATAATTGGAATCTCTTTTTCTTCAACTTCATAGTCTCTCACCTTTGTCTCATCCATAGGACTTGGGCACAACAAGCCTGCCCGCAGCCTATGTATTCTCGCTTCACCGCTGAGGTGGCTATTGAATTTTGCTTTTTGCTAAACCAGAAATCACTGTTTCCTAAAGATTTGACATGTGCACGAGGTGCTTTTTCGTCAACTCGATCCAAAGATAGTCGAGTCCGAATAGCCGATTAGCTTGAATCCACATTCCTTTGGATACCATAAGCCAACTTCTTGGCTTCCTTTCAAGTATCTCAATATTCTCTTAGTTTGTCATATGGCTCTCTTTCGAGTCGATTGAAATCTTGCACATACACCTACAACAAAGGTGATGTCCGGCCCGCTTGTGCCGTGAGATAGAGCAATGATCCAATAAGTGCTCAGATCTTGTTTGATCTACTGTGCTTGCCATCTGATCCATGTCCATTTTGATCGATGTATTCATTGGTATTTTCACGTAAGACTTCTCCTCCATACCAAATTTCTTCATTAAATCTCTCAGTATTTTGTTTGACTTATGAACGTTCCATCCTTCGGTTGTTTCACTTGGAGTCCAAGGAAGAATGTCACTCTCCCATCATGCTCATTTCAAATTTACTTTGCATGAGGTTTGAAAAATTTTCACACGATTCTTTGTTTGTGGATCCAAAAATGATGTCATCCACATATATTTGAACAAGCAAGATATACTCTTTTTGTCTTGGATTCAAAAGTGTTCTATCTACTTTTCCTTTTGTGAATCCATTCTCGATTAGGAATTGTGACAAGGTATCATACCATGCTCGGGTGCCTGTTTCAATCCATACAAGGCTTTCTTGAGTTTGTATACCTTATCTCCAAGAGTCTTCTGCTCAAACCCTGGAGGTTGTTCAACATACACTTCTTCTTCCAATAGACCATTTAGGAATGCACTTTTTACATCCATCTGATATACAATGAAATTCTTGTGAGTCGTGATAGGCAAGAAACATCCTTATTGCTTCCAATCTTGCTACAGGAGCAAATGTTTCATCAAAATCTATTCCTTCTTCTTGGCAATATCCTTTGGCTACTAGTCTTGCTTTGTTTCTTACCACAGAACCTTCCTCGTTCATCTTGTTTCTGAACACCCATTTAGTACCAATAACGTTTTGATGTGTGGGTCTTTGAACTAATTCCCATACTTTATTTCTTTCAAATCGATTGACTCTTCTTGCATAGCTTGAATCCAATGTGTGTCATCCAATGCTTGTAACACATCTTTGGGCTCTATTTGCGAGATAAAGCATGTGAACATAGCTTCTTGTTGAGTTCTCGATCTTGTTTTGACACCTTCTCTTATATCTCCAATGACAAGTTCTCGGTGGATGGTCTCTCACCATCTTACATCGAGGTTGAAGTAAGTTAGCCGGGTTCAGCTTGTCTAGCATTTGTGTTGCTTTGATCGCTCTCTCGCATTCACTTAGCCGCAAATTTTCCAAAGATTTTATGAGACTCACTATCTCATCTTCATCTCCGAGTTAATAGTTCCACCGGCTTGACAAAGATAGGACTCTTCAGATGGTTGGATGATTCAAATTATCGGTGACTCTTCAATGTCTTCTCTATTTATATTTGGCTCATCGAATACCACATGAATGGATTCTTCGCAACCATAGTCCTTTTGTTGAGTACTCTGAGGCTTTGCTTTCACCGAGTATCCCAAGAAGATACCTTCATCCGCTTTAGCATCGAAGGCCTTTAGATTGTCTTTGCCATTGTTGTGGATTAAGCATTTACATCCAAATATTCTAAAATATGCAAAATTTGGTTTTCTTCCCAAATCTCATAGGGAGTCTTTGTCACCGTGTCAGTTTATCATACATCTTTTTGAGTGTGGCAGTTGTGTTGATTGCTTCACCCCAAAATCTTTTTGGCAACCCCTTTGACTAACATGGTCCTTGCCGCTTCTTTGAGAGTTTTGTTCCTTCTTTCTCGCAACTCCATTCTGGCCGTGGAGTCCTTGCAGCAGAGATAGTTCATGACCAATACCATTTTCAATACAATATCGAGTTATTATTCCATTGACAAACTCGGTTCCTCCGTCGATCTTATTTTGATAATGGTTTCGCTCTTCTCATTTTGAATCCTCTTCATCACCGTGGTAGTTTTCGTAGAGAGTTTCTTTCTTCTTACACATGAATATTGTCCATGTATATCTTGAGTAGTCATCTACTACCACCAAGGTGTATTTCTTTCCACTTATGCTATTGGTTCTCATGGGCCAAATAGATCTATATGTAGCAGGATGCAATATTCTTGTTGAAGATGTGCATGTCTTTTTCTCGTGAATGATGATTTGATTTGTTTTCCTTTCGACATGCGTCACATATACTCTCCTTTCGATAATCGAGTCCGGGAAGTCCTTCCACAAGATTACTTCGCAAGCTTGTTAATCGTTTTGAAATTCAGTGACTCGGCTTTTTTGTGCCACAACCCAACTTGATTCAACTGTGCTTTTTGCTAGTAGACAAGTCTTTGGGTGTAGCGGTTGACCAATCTACTATATACATGTTCTTTGTATCGCATCCTTGCAACACAACTTCATTAGATTGGTGTCCTTGATTTGGCATATACCCATGTTAAATCCAACATTATAGCCCTTGTCACGAGTTGACTAATGCTTAACAAGTTGAAGTTGAGTCCTTCAACATATGCAACATCCGTGATTTCTAATCCGCTCCTCTTGATGGATCCAATGCCTCTTATTTCACCCGGAGCTTCATTTCCTCCAAATATGACTTTTGCTCCTTTAACTTCTTTTGAATTTTGACAGATTTTTCTTGTTTTCGTCATGTGTCTGGAAAATGCCACTGTCCATGTACCAGGTTCCTTGGCACTCAATTGTTCCTTGAACCGCAATTAAGGAAATTAAGTTTTAGGTACCCATATTTGTGCGGGTCCTGAGGGGTTAGAATTGTAAGATGATCCAACCAACTTATAGCCAAATGATTTGACTCTAAGGGGTTGCCATCTATCGTGCCATAATCATAATTAATCTTGGCAAATTGCTTGGGGATTTTAGGTTCATACAAATTGTCTCTTTTGTACGTATGCCTGTGTATATGTTTTAGCAATCGCCTTCTTTGGGTAATTGTGGTGCCTAGGTGCATATTTGTCTTGATGAAAGCTCTTATACTTTTGGAATGGCCTTTGCCGAGTTCTAGGCCTTGCCATTTGGGCTTATATTCCATAAGTCTATCCGATAGTTCACATCATTCCAATCACTTGGCTTGGATATTTTCTACCATTCCCATCATATGTATTTCTTTTATAAATTTTCGGGGGTTTTTGTAGCTCGCTTCTTCTTTACAGAGTATTTTTCTGTTTGGAGTTTCTTGAGGAACTTGATCAATCTCTTCTCATTTGTCTTTTCGCACTCAATCGGTTGTTTTCCTTTTCCTTTATAACCAAGGCGGTTTGCTTGTAATTGTGCTTTGGAGTGAATGTGTGTGCAACATTTAGAGTTTTGGATTTTTAGACTCTTCATTGCTTGAAGATCCTTTTTCCAAAATTACTTTTGGAGTTTGACATAGACAGAGGAATTAAATCCTAAGCCTGTCTTGTCTCCACATTCTCTTTGACTCATAATAAGATCATCCAATGATTTAGATGCCTTAGTGAATGATGCAATCACATTTTTGAGGTCATTCTCCTCTTTTCTATGGCAACTATTTTCACTTTGTTAGCTTAGCATTTTCAACTTTAAACTTTCATTTTCATCGGCTATTTGACTTAGAGTACTCGGCTCTTAGTCAATTTGTGAGTTTTCGCTTTTGAGTAGGTAATTTTTCCTCATTTAGTAGCGTGTGTGAGGATTTAATGTGTTCAAAGTCTTTCATCATTTTGCCTAATGAATCATAAAGATCAGTGGGTGATGAAGTGTGTGTGTCACGTCACTATCACTAGAATCCGAGTTTGATGAGTTAGAGTGTACCTCATCTTCTTGGTCGGAGTTGATCTTGTTCCTTGGCCATTAAAAGGATCGGGGCTTCTTCTTGAGTCACTTGAGTAGTCAACTTCATCGCTTTCAATCACTGTCTCTCTTGACTTGGTCAAGCATTTTCGCTGTGATCTCTGAGTGACACATCGCTTTTTTTCTTTTCTTGTCTTCTTTTCTCAAGACCTTTCTTTCTTCTTCATTCCTCGTATTTGTTGATTTCACAGGATATGGGGCAATCAATGGCATAGTGACTGGTTGTCTTTGCCCAACATAGATATTCAACCTTTTGATCGATTCTTTCCATTCTTGGATTGTCACCCTTTGATATTCAGCTTTTTGATGATCTGTTCTCTTGGTTGGCCTATCTTCCTTGACTTGGAGGGAGCTGAGTGTCTTCTGGAGGATTCGCCCTTGCTCTCTTGTAGTTCTTATTGAAGAACTTGTTGAACCTTTTAACCATCGGGCTATTTCTTCCGGATCAATGACTTCTTTGACCTCGGCTCTCTTTCCATCCTTAACAATTAGAGCAAATTGTTTTGGGTACATTGTCTCTTCCTCGATCTTTTCTTCTCACCTCAAATTCGTAGGCTTTGAGATCTGAGAATAGTTCATGGTTGGAGGTCTTCGATAGGTCCATGGAATGTCTTAGTGCCATGACCTTCATTTCCCATTCAGTTGGGAGACTTTTTAAGATCTTCATACACATTTCCTTCTGTGTATATTCCTTTCCGAGTGCAGATAGCTCGTTGGTGATTTCTGTGAACCGAGCATCCAGTTGATCCAGGTTTTCTCCTGAGATCATTTTGAAGTTCTCAAATTTCTGTACGGCCACTGATAATTTGTTTTCTTTGATTTGCTCTGAGCCTTCACAAATCAATGTTAGCTTGTCCCAGATTTCTTTAGCCGTTTTGCATGATTTGACTTTATTGAACATGGCTTTGTCCAATGTTTTGTAAAGGATGTCCTTGGCTACATTGTCCAGGTTGTATCTTTTTTGTCATCATTTGTCCATTCGATTCTTGGTTTTTCAACCATAGTGGTCTAGGGACAACATCCTCTTCTCCTTCAGATGCAGCTCTTCTTACAATTTTGTGTTCACCTTTAAGATTTGCAATGGCCCATCCTCTATCACTATCCACATCTCATCATGTAATGCGATAGATGAGCTCGCATACGAATTTTCCAATCATCAAATTCTTCAATTGTGAACATAGGGATGCGTGTCAAATTTGCTTCCATGATAATAAATTTTAATGATAAAAAGAGTTTTGAAAGTTTAAGTACTAAAGCGGACTTTGAAAAGTTTGGAGATCTAGTTCAAGAACGGTGCGGAAGGCTCAATGAACCAACCGCTCGGATACCACTTGTAGGTCCCAAGGGGTGTAAGTGTAAGGTTTAGAAGGGGGTTGAATAAACCTTACCAAATTTTTGATTTAGTCCTTTTAAAAGTTCGAGTTGATACTACACAAATTTGTGTCCTTGGTGATGACCAATTTAGTTAATCAAGAGAGTTAGTCTCTCAATGACTCAACCGAAATTTGTTGATGGAATAACTCGGTGTTAAGTCTAAATTAACTGTTGTGGTTTGTTTTATTGGAAGACTTAACACCCTTAAGTTTGGTTAAGTAGAGATTTAGAGCTTGATTTAGTACTTAGAGATTATCTAATGGATAGCAAATATGTCGTAATTAAACAAATATGAAGCAAGAATTAAAGTGATGAAATGTAAAAGACACAATAAGATTTTTATAGAGGTTCGAAGATGGGGTAATTCTTCTACTCCTCTCTTCTCCAACTCTGGAGGAATCCACTAGGTATTGATCAAGATACAAAGTGGTAACGACCCCGGATACAAGTCTTGATCACACAACCGACTTGATCCTTTGGGACTCGATGCGGGAGACGCCTTGATCACTCAAGCGGCTTCTCGTGCGACTCGGCCTTCTTCACAGGCATTTGTCTTGCTACTCTGACCCACTTGCTAAAGCTCTTTGGATTTGATCACGAAGCCCTCCAAAAGCTAAAGACTTGGTTCGACCTTGAACCTTCCTACAATCCTTCGTGGAATGTAGACCCCTTGATTCTTCAAGAATTTCCTCTTCAACTGATTGAAGTTATCTTTCCTTCACGGGTGAGTGTTGGATTGATGTTCTTCGTAGTGTAGGCTTGAGGATTTAGCGTTTAATAACTTGAGAATATTTTAGATTACGATTCTAATAATTGCTTGAATGTTTTTGGTTACGGTCACTTGCTCTCGCAGTCATTCCTCAACCTTTTATAGTGATCTTTCAAAAATCGCCCGTTAAAGAGATAGCTTATTTTTGAAAGTCACTTGTGGTCGTTGGCTTGTCTTACGATCCTTGGAATTGCCACTTCCTCGTATGAATTGTTCTCCGACTTTTCGAGTTCTCACGGTGTAGTGCTTCCCATTGGTTAATTCCTTTTGCACGCTTCGGGACCGAGCACTTCGAGAAAGGTAGTATGGAGATATTACTTGTTTAGGTAATTCTCTTGATTTCTATGCAACGGATCTTTTCGATTATCTCGACTTGACTACATTTCCTTGCTTTCCCAGGTGACTTAGAGTCACTTCCATTCATTGGATGACTCTTCGTCACTTCAACTTGAGACTTGGCTTTTCTTGAGTTGACTTGATGATACTCCACTCATTTGCATCTGTTTGCTCCTTGATAGAGTTCCGTCTTCTCTTCTTTGCCATACTCATTTGTCTTGCGGAGTCTTCCTTCTAGTCTCCAGTTGTTTTCTTGCATGTTTGGGCATAGCCGACTTAACTCAAACTTGACCAACCCTATTTATTACAAAGCGTTTACGACAATAATTGGGGTGCCAACTTCCTATTCTAAGTTTTACATGGCATTCATCAAAATCTAAACAATAAATTTCCCAACACTCTATTTGTTTTTGAAAAAGGACAAGATTGTTTACTTGTGCAAATATATGTTGATGATATTATCTTTGGTGCTACTAATGATTCTTTGTGCAAGAAATTTTCTAAGTTAATGCAAGGAGAATTCGAGATGAGTATGATGGGGAGCTTAACTTCTTTCTTGGACTTCAAATTAAGCAATGTCAAGAAGGTATTTATATTTCGCAATTATACAAAAGAACTTTTGAAAAAGTTCGGCATTGTAGAAGGAAGAACCGTCTCTACTCCTATGGCAACAAATGTCAAAATTGACAAAGATGAGAAAGGCAAGTCCGTGGATGAATCAAAGTATCGAGGTATGATTGGTAGTTTACTCTATTGAACCGCTAGTAGACCGGACATTCTTCATGCCGTATGCCTATGTGCTCGTTTTCAAAGCAATCCCAAAGAATCTCACATGAGTGCCTTTAAAAGGATTTTTCGATATTTGAAAGGCACCATTCAATATGGTTTATTTTATCCAAAGAATGAAAATTTTTCTCTTAAAGGTTATAGTGATTGGACTATGCGGGAAATATTGATGATCGGAAAAGTACTTAGGATCATGTCAATTTTTAGGTGATTGCCTAGTTTCTTGGTTTTCAAAGAAGCAAAAGCGTGTTTCTCTTTCAACGGCCGGCCGAATATATTTCCGCCGCATTTTGTTGTACTCAACTTCTTTGGATGAAACAAACCTTAGCGGATTACAAATGCTCTTTTGAAAATGTACCTATCTTTTGTGATAATATATCCGCTATAAATATTGCTCAAAACCCGGTTCATCATAACCGCACTAAACATATTGAGATTCGACATCATTTTCTAAGGGATTGTGTTTCAAAACGTAAAATTGAGATATCCTTTGTACCATCTCAAGATCAATTAGCGGATATTTTCACAAAACCGCTATCTTCCGAGACTTTTTCATCAATACGAGCTCGGTTAGGCATAATGCATATTGAATGAAGCTTACGTTTGCATTGTGCACGTTTTAAAACTTAGGGCGAAAAATCGGATTTTTGGTTGAGAATTCGGATTTTGGAAAAAGCGACAAGACAAGTGAAATGGTGAAGGAGTTGAGGGCAACCGGTCGCCCTCAACCTCGACCGGTCGCCTAAGCTATATTTTGGCTTTTAAACGTTCTCGTCTCAAAGATTCTTCATTTTAACAAATTTTTGGTCATTTTTCGTCCCCTTTGCCAAATTCACTCAAATTTTATTCAAAAATGGATTTCATGCATATTTTACACAACATGGATATTATATTGCATGATCATCATCATTATGGCTCACTCTTTCCGATCAAATGGTAAGAATTTCTCTTCTTTTGCTCAATTGGGTTGAACCCTTGAGTTTTGAGTTTCTTGAAAATTTTTGATGTAATTTTCGTATGATCATGATGAGCTTGGTTGTTGTGTTGTTATGTATGATGATTGACTTGAATTGATGTTGAAAATTTTTGGCTTGAACCATTTATAAAGGTTATATACAACCTCTTTTATTTTTAACGCACACTAGGTGTTCGATGATATGTCGCAATGAAAATTTCAACTTATACATGATTCTCTTGCTTTCAAAAGTTTTCTATACTTATTGAGATCATGTTTTGACAAACAAAACAAGCGTATGAACTCTTCATATTACATTTCTCCCATTTTCCTTGGATTATTATGCTTTAATTGCTCAACGGTTAATAAACCGTCCCTTTGGCGCACTTTGATATTATTGTATGGTGTTTTCACCATTCTAACATTCTTTTTGATGATTCCAAAGGGGAGAAACAGGATATTGGCTCGTTAGCTCAAGAAAAGCTAATAAAAGCTCTTAATAAGTATTGTGGACTCTAATACCTAGTCCATGGCTTGAATTTTGGACTCGGATGAAATTGATTATAAGTTTTGTGACAGGGGAGCTCCTTAGCTTATGATGCATTCTATATAAGCTTGTTATAGCTTGTGCTTCTTACTTATAATAATCGTTTGTTGATATGCTCATAAATAGGGGAGCTTTGTATGAAATACTTCTAACGGATAGTTTACTCGTAAAAACCGAAAATTTTATTTGGTTTTCAAATCGTCCTCAAGAAAATTATTTTGGTTTGTAATCATCAAAAGGGGGAGTTTGTTAGATAAATGTTTTTATCATGATTTTGATGATTATGTTCGATTTTATTCAAATAAGTTTTTAAACCAAAACTATGTCCCTAAATGTTGTCTAAATACTCCGATCAACTTAAAATGTTTTTACTATTTTTCGGAGTATTTCTTGAAGTTTATTTTCAATAAAACATTGGACAACACATTTGTTTCGGGCTCGACGGTCGCCTATAGGGCAACCCGCACTGAGTGAGCGAGAAACAGAAAATGGGACGTAAGAAAAAATAGGCGGGCGACGATCGACCAGGTGGGCGACGGTGCGGTCGATCGTGGCGGCGACTTTGTGCACTGGGAGTTGGATTTTGTTCCGGACTTCTCTGTTTCGTAAAATCTTCAAGGGCAACCTGTCATTCAGCTAAGCACGGCCGCACCCCCTTCGACCGGTCCCCCCTGTGTAAAAATTCGCGAGAATTCAATTTCAATCTTATCTCTGTGACGGTCGAACCCCATGTTTATCAAAGAACTATCCGTTGCGTTTTGCATAACTTTTCCCTATTTTGTGGGATTGATTTCTAACAGCTATATTGATCATTTTAAATGGTTTCTTTTGCAGCAAATCACTCCCAAGTAGAGCGAAATGCCTGGAAATGAAAGCCAATTCCTCTCCTATAGATAGAGGCTTCATTCAAGCAACAAGATACAACACTCCATACAAGCAAAGAGCAATTGAGCAAACACTTTCATATATCTTGTTGTATTAGCCTAAGCACTTTCACACTTGCACTAATTTGAGGTCTAGGCTTTCAATTCTTGATTACACTTGTACTCATATTGTATCAATCATTATTGAGTTGTAATCTTGATTTTGGTCATCATTCAACACAAGACATCCTTGTGAGTATTCTTGTGGTAAGAATACACTTTGGGTGATCTAGGTGATAGGTGTTTGAAGGTTGTGGTAATCTTCAAAGGTGTTGTAAAGAGGGTTGTGGTAATCCTCGAGGTGGTGAAAGAGGGTTGTTGTAATCCTCAAGGTGTTGTATTAATTTTTGGTAAATTAATAAAATCTTTTTTTCTTTTTGAAATCCATCCCGAGATATCTTGGGGTGGTAGAGGATTAGGCCCAGGTGGGTTGAACTTCTTTAAATCAACGAGTATTGTTTATTTTTCGCATTTACATTCTTGTTATTTACTCGTTGTTTCGAAAAAGAGGGTGATTTGCGAGAAATCGGCATAATCTATTCACCCCTCTAGATTATTGTAGCCACTTGGACTAACAACCTAACCCTAAATCTAGTGGGTTTTGGACTAAACGGGCCACTATCGGGCTATAAGTCAAAAAAATAAAAATTATATATTTAAATTTAAAATTTAAAACTCGAACATATATAATATATTAGCGTTTAAGTTTAACATGTTAAGTTAAAGTATTAATTATAAAAAAAAAAACTTGCATAGTTTATAATTATATTGCATTAATGAATTATAAAATTTAAATATTCCATGATCCAAATTTTTAAAATAAAACTATAATAATAAAAGATAACATTATATAATATATACTCATATAAAACAAAAAAATAATACTTTTTAAAAAAAAATTCATATGACTATAAGTCATAGTTTTAAGAATTATATATTTAAACCTATTAAAAATGAGGATATGTGAGTTTGAAAAAATATATTGAAGAAGAGATGGTCTCCTGTCAGACCGTCTGACGGATCTAAATCCGTCAGACGGATCCTAACAATCAACTCGATCCGATCTATACACGATCCAACAGAAAATAAAAAGACAAAAATTAGGCAAATCTTTCTCTCTCTCTGCATCTCGTCTCTGCCTCTTCAAATTTCCTCTCTTTTGAGACTCACTTTCATTTATTTTGTTAAGAGTACTAGTTGCTACAATGGAGATCGGGATTTCGGTGTAATGCTACAACTGGACATCCACCGTCTCGCCAATTCGTATATCCATACCTCCTTAGTCCTTGCACGATCTCAATTCCGGTGATGACGTCACAAACCCGCCATCGATGACGTTGCTGATTCTGGTGATCCGTGTTTGCATGTCATGAAATTGTGTGTGCAGCAATTTTCAATTGCAATCACCTGTGTAGCTTTGTTTTATAATTTTTTTTTTCTAAAGCTAACAAAGTTTAACCTTTAATTTCATTTGGAAGGAATTTTTTATGGCTTTAAAAATCTGAATTTAGCAATGGGTTTGTGATTTTGCGGTGAATATTGCAGTAGGAGAGTACTTGAAGACGAAACACTAAATGATACAAGTATTAGTATTAGTTAATACTTTTATGGAGAAATGCTAATACATTTTATAAGAAAAACTAATACTTTGAAGGAGCACTACTAAAATACTCTCTAAGAAATTACTAATATTTTTTCGAAAAACTACTAATACTTTTTCGAGGGACAACTAATACATTTTATAAGAAAAACTAATACTTTGAAGGAGCACTACTAAAATACTCTCTAAGAAATTACTAATACTTTTTCGAGAAACTACTAATACTTTTTCGAGGGACAACTAATACATTTCGGGAGAAAAATTTAATTATATTTAGGAAAACTAATAAAATACTCTCCAGGGAACTACTAATACTTTTTCGAGGAACTACTAATACTTTTTTGAGGGACTGCTAATACATTTCGGGAGTATATTCATGAGAAATAAAAATACTCTTCAGGGAAACTACTAATACATTTGGAAGAATCGCTAATACTTTTTAGAAGGACGACTAATACTTTTCGGTATGATTTGTTAATACATTTCGGGAGAAAAATTTAATTATATTCTTGGAAACTATTAAAATACTCTCCAGGGAACTACTAATACTTTTTCGAGGAACTAATAATACTTTTTTGAGGGACTGCTAATACATTTCGGGAGTGTATTTATGAGAAATACTAAAATACTCTTCAGAGAACATACTAATACATTCCATAAGAATCGCTAATACTTTTTAGAAGGACGACTAATACTTTTCGAAGAAGGACCGTTAATACCTAGGTGGTCTATAAAACAACTAAAACACCACTACTAATATTACGAAAATGCCATCGGGTCCCAGCGGGTCGATCAGTCGTTTAACCAAATGGACGGTTGTTAGACGGTGCGACAGAGTTTTTGTGATTCAATAATAGGTAATATGTAATAAAATAGATATTTATTTAAAAAAACACACACAATTGGCGGACTAGTCCGGTTAACTTACGGGCTAGCCCTAACGGACCTCGGGTTAACAGTGCGAGGCCAAAAAAAAAGCCCGGATTTAAACGGGTCAAAATAATTTGGCCTTAACCCTTTTTCCCGGTTTAAATGGTTAAGCCAACGGGTCGTGACCCGCTTAATATCTCTACTTCAAATTTGGGTTTTTGTTGATGCGGCATGAGTTCAACTTAGGCCGCGTTCGTGGAATATGCTAAGCCGTTTTTTGGGTAAATTACAAATTTAGTCTAGTATCTATATGAGATTAGCAAAATTAGTCCACTTAAATTTTCATTTTGCAAAATCACATTTATCTTTAAACAAGTGTCAAAATTAATCTAAAATTAGCTGAAAATTGTAAAATTCGGTGGAAGACCGAGATGATTTTGTAATTTGTCTTTCTACTTTGAAATATTAGTATATTACTATAAAAAAATTGCTGGTAAAATAGTCATTTAAGGCATAAGATGCACGTGCCACTAATAGTAATAATGCAAAATAGTTTTCAAATAATAATGATTGGAAATTATATATTTTTGGAATAGTATTTTGTAAAAAATCTTTTTCCAAAAAAACAGAGAGAGGTAATAAAAGGAAAAAAATTAAAATCGAGACTAAGTATTTTTTATATTTAATCTATTCTTCATATTTCTTATTTATGATGTCAGGTGTATAACATCTTAAGTTTATGATGATTTTTTAATATTCCAAATATCTTCAATAAATGATAAGAATATATTAGTTGAAAAAATCAAATCTCGTTAATATGGATAGGTCCGATAGGATGCTTTTGTTACATGTAAATTCAGGCCCAAACCCACATTTGTAGCTACAAATTACACAATGTCTACGGCGCCTAGTTCCAAATTTTTCTATTTTTAATGTATTTTATTTTGCAATATTTAGTTGTCAAAATTAATTTTAATTTCATATGTATGTGAACTTTAGGGGTAATAAAGTATTTGTTTCGCATAACGACAACAATGAGTAAAGGAGCTTGCGAGAATTTTATCTAGCATTTATGAATTTTCATTTAACTCATTTTGGTAACTTCATAACATTTTTTTTTTTTGAGGGAAAACTTCATAACATTAATTTTTCAAAATGTGGCATAAATATAAGATAAATAATCACGTAGCATAATTGTTTCTTATTTTGCATTTTTATAAATTTGTATACAATTTGATCTCAATTTACCATTGCCTCAATTATAGTCTTATCTCTCCTCCTTTCTTGTTTCCGCAAAAATAATTCGGTCTCTCCTTTCTCCCACCATGAGAGGAGGGTAAAGTAACTTCTTTTGTTTTGTTTCTTCTTCATTGGTCCATGCGTTTTTCAAAAATTTCTCTTGGTGGAGTAGTTTTCTCCCCTATGTGAGAGTTGGTTTACTTTTTCGTTTTATCTTTGTTTTTTTCCTGATCTATCTAATACTAGTAGATCTGTTCTTTTCGGGTCTCATTCGGAGTTCTTCATCAGTTTTCTGGTAGATATGCAAATCAAAAAGAAGTCTAGTGTGGATCATCTAAATATTGTTTGGAAGTGCAAGCAATCACCCATCCAATCAAGAATTACAACACACTGAGTTTGATATGATGTTTTGTGATCTACTATAATTGTTTATTGCACAAAACTTGTGTGAGACGGTCTCACATGTATAATTCGACCCAAACCCATACTCATTAAAATAATCTATATTTTGTATGTATTTAGGATCCGTCTTATTAATTTAGATCCATGAGACGGTCTCATATAAGACTTTCTTTTGTTTATTTTATATTTTTGTTTGCCTCCACCTGGTCCCATGTTTGAAAGATGGAAGTTTATTTGGCCTTTTCCGTTTGACTTCAAGAAATGCTATTTGTTTGTTTTGTATGTATTGTTTAATTATAACACAATTTATCAAAAAAAGCGATTCAGACTATGCTTTGAGTTCTTTGCTAAAATTTTATGGTTAAAATATCAAAATAAACGTTCATATATTTATCAAAAGCATTTACAGGAAATTAGAAGTATTCACATCTCTACTTTTAAATCTAATAAAAATAATATAAAATAAAATTAGAATTTGGTATTTGAAAATATTAAAAGTAATTTATTTTACCCAAAAATTGCAATCACTTTTAGGGAACTATTGCAATCCTCTCTAAATTGGTATCGAGTTCGAGTCAAAAGTATATTAATATCATATTCATAAAAAAAACTTATGACATGTAATAATAAATGTATAAATACGTATGTTTATTGTAGGGGAAAAGAGAAAATGGCCATTTTTTACACTTTTTTGGGATTATAAAACACTTTTTTACATTTTCATAAAAACCACTTTTTTACCCACTTTTTCAATGAAAGGTCATAAATACCCTTATCCTCTCTCCCTCTCTTTCTTGGTTTAAAGAATTAATTTTCCTTTCTTTTTTTTCTTCTTCTTTCCAAAGATAAAAATCTTCCTTTTTTTCTTTCATTTTTTCGATTTTTGAAGATTCAAGACACAATTGGAAGATAAGTTCAAGTCACTTGAACCAAACTAATGTATTTCTTATTTTAAATATTTATGTTTAATGCAAGAAATTCGTTTATTTTCGAGAATAGAAAAAAAATCGGAATGTTAAACATGACACGATCGTACCACCATAGATGTGAGCACGGTTGTGCAACACTATGGGACAAACACGATCGTGCTACTTTAGTAAGGGTATTTTTGTCTTTGTGGGTGAAAAATATGTTTTTTTATAAAAATGGGTAAAAAAATTGTTTCACTATCCAAATAGGGTAAAAAAAAACTCGGCCAAATTTTTTAACCATCCACTATGGATAGTTGATATTCTTTTATACCCACCAACTTAAAAAAATACTTTTTAAACCCAATTTGACCCAAATGCCCCTCCTTTAATTTGAGGATTTTGATTTTTGAAATTGATGTAATTATTATTTTCCTCAAAAATCGTATACGCTACATATACATATACAAAGAAGGATATAAGAAATATATACATATGCATTCATGATATATCGTGCCATATCGTGCTCATATTGTGCTCAGATCGTGACAACCCCTATGTATGTACATATACATATACATATACATATCATGATATATATCGTGCCCAAATCGTACTCATATCGTTCCCATATCGTATCATATCGTACAATATTGCGCCAAACCTTATGTACATATACATATACATATCATGATATATATTGTGCCAAAATCGTGCCACATCGTGCCCATATCATGTCAACTCCTATGTACATATACATATTCAAAGAAGAAGACAAGGATACATATACATATTTTGGTCCCAAAAATGCATTTATCCAAAAACTAATTAAAAAAAAACAACATAAAACAATTATTTAAAAATCTGAAAAATTGTCTATTAATTTAAAAATTATTTCAATAAAATTTAAAAGTATTTGCAATTTTTTAAAAACATTAAAAAAATCCACAAAAATATTTTAAAATCTAAATATTAAAATATAAAGAATACGATAATTTGTTTAAAATCAAAAAAGAATCAAAGTTATTTTAAAATAAAAAAATAAATATGAAATTTAAAAAAAACTATACACTTTTTTTTAATATTTGCCATTTACTTAAAATATGAAAATTTGTTTAAAAATCTGAAAAATTATTTAAAAATCTGCAAAATGGATTAAAACTGAAAATTGTTGAAGACTTTCGAAATTTTTTTCCAAAAATTGGATTTTTTTTATAAAATCTAAAAATGGTCAAAAGAACATAGAACTTTTTTACTACAAAAATAAAGTTATTTAAGAAATATTTAAAAATTAATAAAATATTGAAATTTGTTTTAGAAAAGCACAAAATTTGTTTAAAGTCTTAAAATTATTCCAAAATTGGGATTTTTAAAATTTGATTATTTTTAGTAAATTTCCAGGATGTTATAAAATAATTTTAAAAATTTTAAAAAGAATTTTGAGTTTTTATTTTATAATTTTTGGATTTTGAAATATCCACATCGTGTTTGGTACGATTTTGTGTAGAAGATATAACTCAAAATTCTTGTTATTTTGTGTAGATGAGAGGGGAGTATGTGAAGCCCCCAATTTTTCCGAGCGTGTAATTGATCCTTTTATCGTCTATGTATTTTATCGACTATTTTACCGCGTCACTTTGACGGGTAAATATTTATAATAAATATATTTTTTTATTTTATTTAATTTTATTTTTATTTATTACTTATGATCATAATCATTTAATAATTCTATTTCACATTAATGATCACTTGATTGATCATTATTACTATTTGTGTATTTATTAGTCACCTTAGAATTTTAAGAGACTATTTACTTTAGAGACTTATACCTTAGAGAATTAAGAATTTGATTTAGAATAAGTGATCATGAGACTTATAAGTGATCAAGGAAATCACTAATTATTTTGGAGATTGATATTATTCATCTATTATCATCAAATTTGGGACAAAAAAATATGGAAATACCACAAATGCCCCTTAAGTGGACAGCAATGAGGAGTAATTTGGTGTAGAAATACCACCCAACTCTTGTACACATACACCTTATGTAGCCATCTTGTGTATAATTACACCATTAATTCAAACATTATACACATTATCTTATACATCAATTCTTTAATACTATTTTCCCCAACTTATTCTCACTCACTCAACATTCCTTCCTTACCCATCCTTTGCCCATACCTTTGACTTCCCTTTTGTCTCCATGCAAGAGTATTGGTTTTTACAAAACGGGACTAATTGTAAATTTTCTTTTTAACAAGGACCTAACTCAAATTATTTTTCTTTTAAAGAAACAGCCCTGGACCCTCTTACTTTAATAATTAATTGAAATATTTTATTTTCTAAAAATCCCTTGACTTATCGGATCGTCTTGACCGATTAATACCCGATCGCGGGACGACTTTCTCGTCTTGCAATTTCGAATCTATAATGACTCATGTCCCACCTAATTCTTCAAGATATCGAAGATTACTTATCCTCTCGATAATCATCTTCATCCAAATAACTCCACCAACGCCATAATTGCCACTTACAATTTGAAAATTTTTCTGAATCGCTTCCTATATCAATAATACTCATTGCTGGTTGACTACGAACTTGTATTTACTTTTCTCGCTCGAGTCAACTTGGTGTGTCGAGCTCACAATCGTAATGGATATGTCGGGGATGGAACAAGGCAGCTCGACTCATTCTCTATTATTCCACTCTCGGCCCCATCATCCTAATCCGGCAGGCGGGGACGGAGTTTGTCCAAGTGAAGCGGGTCGTAGTACTTGAGGTATAATCATGATTATGACAATCAGGGCCTAGCTAGCTCTCTTTGTGGATTTGTCTTTTCTCATGGAGCGATAAGGTGACAAGTCTTGGACCATCTTGCTCGGGGAGTTACAAGAAAGAATGAAAGAATCGTTTGTCGATCCACACGATTCGAGTTAATCGGACCCATTTGGTTGGCGCTACAAATCCGTACGCAACCGCTACTTGTATTGCATTGGTTGGCGCTACAAATCCGTACGCAACCACTACTTGTCTTGCATAGGATTGGCATTACATTCCGTACGCAATCCTACCTGTCTTGCCTGAATCACATAGTGCATGTGTGACCACGAACTGATTTTTTTTAAACTGTATAAGTATATTACTTAAATATATTTATCACGACGCTTGTGGACTGTGAGTGAAATCACGCATCATACCTCATACATTTTTCATACAACTGTTTTTCTTGCATTAACTATATATCGCCACACTTGCACACGATCACCCCATCCACTTCGAGATTTATGTCTCATCCCCTCCTATTTTCTAATGGCTAGATGAGGAGTACGTTGAAGATCCGAACCTACCACGGATGAATCCCCGTGCTCGCCTATTGGACTTCCGTCTATTATTGTTGATATTCTTTGGACTTATTTCTTTTACTTTTGTTGTTGTTGGACACCTTTATTCCATTTTCATTTTATTTGTCTTAAGGGCGTAGGACCCTTTGACACTTAAGATTGGAATGTTGTGTACTCTATTTTAGTTTGACCGTAAGTTAATTCGGGTATTCGGATGGGTTGTATTTGGATACTTGTTAGACATTAAGTTGTAATTTGTACTTGTATTTTATTTTCCACGCTTTAGACTGTTTCACTTGGGATTATGTTGTATCATTTGTCTAGACTATTGGGTTTATTTCTTAAGTGGTTGATCGTCGCGTCCCATCCGGGCGTGATGTTTAGTAAGATCGGATCTCGGCTAGTAAGATGGAAACTTACACCGAGTGACCCGAGATAAGACCGATGCGTGTTGGGTAGTACCACGACTTGACTCATTAAGTGTGAAATCGATTTCAAAATGGCGTAGAACCGTATTATTGATGTTTAGACTAAGTTAGAACGTATACTTGGAGATTCCATAGTCATATTTGTCTTGACTTAGTTGACTCTTGATCGACTTTCTTTATTCATTCATTCCTTATTTCTTCCTTATCTTTTCTTTACCTTTGTCTAATCCGCCTTAGTTTTGTTTGACCAGGATGAGCCGGCACCCCGACCTGGTGGGGCGTCTTGAGCTCGCGCCGAGCGGGACTACTTTCGAGCACTCAAGATCCATTGGCACCGGGAGCGCCACCACAACCAGGAATCGACACATCTCTTGGCGAGGAGCAAGAAGAGAAGAACGAATTGACCGCCCTTGTCAAAGACCGCGATAACACCATTCGTGCGCGGGAGGACTAGATTTAGATTATCCAGGAGCGTCTGGATAATATGCGAGAAAAGATGAAGCGAGCGAGTGATGGCCGCCAAAAGTGGGAGATGGACGCCCACATGTCTCTGGACACTATTGACCGCTTGGAGGAGACCTCATCAAACAAATGACCGTGATCGAGGATCTTACACGAGGCCCTAGCCAACGAGATCTTTGCCCTGGAGGCTGCATTAGCGGCTAATGCGCCGCCATTGCCACGCCCAAGGTGGAGCCGTGCCGACCCCGAGGCGATAATGAAGAGGATTCCGAGGAGGATCCCGAGGAAGATCCAATTGAGTTCGGGGAGCCCGAGGCGCTTGAGGCTGCCCCGCTTGACGACGCTCAGGGACTTGAGCAGTGGTTGGATTTTGTCGACTAGCTCGATCGAGGCGCTACCTCGGCCGATTAGGTTCGATTGTGGATGTAGCCGCTAGTGATGATGATGACGACCTCACCGAGTAGTTAGCTTATTTGTTATATTGTACTCGTGTTGTTGTAGATGCATATTTCCATCCCGTTGTATTTTTGCTTTTGTTGTATTTTGATTGATTGTATCCCGATTTGGATGTATCTTCGATTCAGACATCTTGTTATATGAACTTCTTGGGTGTATTCAAATTTCCACATTAATGGATATGTCTTTTCTACTTATTCGGTGTCTTGCGTATTCATTACTTTCCCTATGATATAACTTGTTTTACACGAATATTTATTGGAATCATTTACTCATGGATTGCAACTAACACTTCAAGATACAAAATGATGAACATCGTGGACGCGGGAGACCCGCCGAGTTCCCCAAAGGAATGATGACGTACCCGGGAACGGGTACCTCCCCAAATTACCACCGCCTCCACCTTTGTTGCAAAGAGATAACTTGACCGCAGGCCCTACAACAAATCTTTTGGTTTTCTTGAGGCAACAAACGAGCCTCAACAACGTGTTCGAACCCACCCGAGAGGCGAATGATCGCACATTGGAGCGATTCTTACGGTTCGACCTACCGACTTTCTTAGGAGAGCCGGATGACCTAAAGCGAGAGGATGGATTGAGAAACCGGAGAATATCTTTAATGCTCTCCAATATTCGATTGAAAGCGAGAAAGTCACACTCGCCGTATTTTGTCCGGAATCTAGAGATTGGTGGAGAGCGAGTTGAGAGAAAGTGGGAACAAGACCGAGTAGCGAACATGAAAAAATTTCTGGTGAATTCAATAAACAAGTACATTCCACAAGTTGTGAAAGAAGCACTCCAGGATGAATTCCATAGGTTGAGGCAGGGGAACATGTTTGTAGCCCAATATGAGTCCGAATTTCATCGGTTGTCCAAATACGCTCTGGGGACAATCGATCTGAGAAGAGGACAAATGCACAAGTTCACACGGGATCAAGCTAGAACTTCAAAAACAACTTTTGTGTTGAAATGACATCCTACTCAGTGCGGTAAAGCGGCTCTCGCATCAGTCGGCCTGGGACCAACCGTGTTGAATGATTTGAGAATAGGCCATCAAACGATCTCAAAAGGATAGGCGTGGGACAACCATCTAAGCGACTGCTAAGTTTGAAGGACGATTAATAAGACGGATAAATGGAAAGGACCAATACAGGGAAAATCGGGTCAAGTATGTGCACATTGCCAGAAACCGGGGCATACTGCCAATGACTATTGGCGTAAGCGAGGAAGGTGTTTGCGTTGTGGTAATGTCGGTAGGTGAAGGATTGCCCCAAGGATTGCCAGACAAGCGAGTCAACCAAACATGAAAGCGAGCAATGGCCGGGTAATCGCAAGGCAAGGATGCCCGCTCGAGCATTTGCACTAGCCGGACATGAGGCTCCGGAGGCAAAGATGTAGTGGAAGGTGCGACGCTTCTAGTATCTAACCACTACGCTAAAATACTATTTGACCCTGGGTCATCGCATTCATTTGTCGCACCATATTTTGTTCACAAGTGCATGCATGGAACATATGCATATATGTCTAGAAGTGTCAACTCCTATGGGCGCAAGCGAATAACAAATATTATATATAATGCATGCGAAGTTAAGATTGATGAGATAAATTTTCCTGTCCATTTGATCTTATTGCCTATATTCGAATACGACGTGATATTAGGAATGAACTGGTTGTCTGCACACCATGCACAGATGGACTGCCATCATAAGTCCATTAAGCTATGTGAACCCGAAAAGCCCGAAGTGCAAATTTCGGGAAGGGCACGAGTTAAGATTGCCCCAATCATTTCAGCAATGAACGCAAGGAAGGCGATCACTAGAGGGGCACAGTGGTACTTGGCGTTTGTAATTAACAAACCCAAGGTTGAGACACAAATTAACCAAGTACCTATAGTATCGGAATACACAGATGTATTTCCACAAGAACTCACCACTGTCCCTCCAGATAGGGAAGTCGAGTTCACCATCGAGGTATTACCGGGAACCTCCCGATTGCCAGAACGCCGTATAGAATGGCTCCTTTTGAGTTGCAAGAGTTGAAGACTCATTGCGGCGATGGATGTGGGATTTATCCACCAAGAAACGCGTCTCCATGGGGGCACGGGTACTATTTGTCAAGAAGAAGGATGACACCTTAAGATCGTGTGTATGGATTATCGCGGTCTTAATAGCGTGACCATCAAGAACAAATATCCTTCCGAGGATAGACGAACTGTTTGATCAACTTCAAGGAGCGATAGTGTACTTTCAAGTTTGATTTACAACAAACATATTACAATGAAGAAGACATTTCCAAAGCGCATTTCAAACGGATATGGACACTACGAGTTTGTAGTGATGCGCCCGGCCCGACGAACGCACTCAAAGAACATTTATGGATCGATGCATCGAGTCCAGAGAAGAGCGTGAACGTCATCTAAAAATTATTTCGGAGACACTACGAGAGCATAAAGCGTATGCCAAATTCAACAAGTGTGAATTTTAGCTTAGTGAAGTCGCATTCTTGGGACACATAGTATCGGCAATGGGATCATGATAGATCCTTCAAAGGTCAGAGAGTGGTTGAATGGAAACAACCGAGTCTATAACGGAGATCATGAGTTTCTTAGGATTATTTGGATATTATCGAAGATTTATCTAGGATTTCTCCAAGATATTTGGACCACTCACTCGACTAACCCAGAAGCAAGTCAAGTTTGAGTGGAAGACAAGTGCGAGGCTAGTTTCCAAGAGCTGAAGAAACGACTTACTACAACTCCAGTCTTAGCCCTTCCAAGGGGAACATAAAACTTTGTCGTCTACAGTGATGCATCAAATGACTAGGAGCAGCACTCATGCAGGAAGGAAAGGTCATCGCTTATACATCACGAAAGCTCAAGCCGTATGAGGCCAATTACCCAACGCATGACTTGGATTGGCAGCGATAGTGTTCGCGTTAAAGAAATGGAGGCACTATCTCTACGGAGCAACATTCATGGTTTTCACAGATCACAAGAGCTTGAAGTATCTATTCTCTCATAAAGACCTCAATCTAAGGCAACGGAGATGGATGGAGTTAATTGAGGACTATCACTTTGATATTCAATACCATCCCGGGAAAGCTAACGTAGTAGCTGACGCCTTGAGTAGAAAGGCGAGCTTAGCCAGACTTATGATTCGAGAGTGGGAATCATTAGAAGAGCTGAGCAATTGGAATCCGATGAGAACCAATACTCAGATTTCATGTGCTAACATTTCGGTTAAACCCGTCTATTTGAATGAGATCAAGGAAGCACTGAGAGGGACGGATGTGCATCTTCAAAAGCGAAAGAGAATATACTTAAAGGAGAGAGATCGAATTCTCGGTGTATGAAAATGGTATTATCATTCGAAATCGAGTTTGTGTCGAGTGACGAATGACAGTTAGGAATAGAATCTAGCGAAGCACACCGTTCGGAATACACTATACATCCTGGAGGAAACAAGATGTATAAGGACTTGAAACGGAATTATTGGTGGGTAAACATGAAGAACCAGGTAGCGGAGTTCGTTGCGAGATGTTTGACTTGTCAACGAGTAAAAACAGAACACCAACGACCATTTGGTTTACTACAACCGTTGAGAATTCCTGACTGGAAATGGGAACGCATAATGATGGACTTCGTGATGGATATACCAAGGACCAGAGGAGGCCATGATGCTATTTGGGTAGTTTTAGACCGACTCACGAAATCTGCACACTTCTTACCCATCAAGAAGACTAATAGCTTGCAGAAACTCGCGCAGATTTATATTCGAGAAATCCTTCGACTGCATGGAGTACCAGTCGACATAGTATCAGACAGAGACCCGAGGTTTGTCTCCAGATTTTGGAAGTGCTTGCACGAGGAATTGGGTACCTCATTTGTGTTTCAACATAGCAAAGCATATCCACAAACCGATGGACGATCGAGCGAACGATTCAAACCCTAGAAGATATGATGCGAGCCGCACGTTGGATTTCAAGGAAACCGAGATACACACTTACCATTAGCCGAGTTCGCCTACAATAACGGCTATCAGGCTATGATTGGGATGGCACCTACGGGCACTATATGGGCGAAATACGGATCCCCACTACTGTTTGGGAGATTGATGACCAATGGACTCCAAAAGAGAAACGAAAATCGCCTCGATTCCAAAGGTCGACTTAGTTTAGGATGCCATGGAGAAGGTCAAGCTGATCAAGGAACGGATCGGCATAGCTGAGCCACCACGGAAAAGATTGCTCAATCCAGAAGAAAGGAGGCAAGTTGAGTTCGATATATGTTGGACCTTATAAGATTTTGCGGAGGATCGGGAAGTTAGCCTACCGACTCGAGTTACCAAAGACAATATGATGGAGTGGATGATGTATTCCATGTATCGAGATTGAAGAAGTATCACCAGATTCGAGCATATCATCACCCGTGATACTCCTTCTCTCGATGGAAATTTTATCCTACATCGAAGCCGATCCGGTCATTGACCAACAAATACGTCGATTGCGTAAGAGAGAGATTAGATGGTTAAAGTGGTGTGGCGAGAACCACAACCGAGAATAAGACGCAACGTGGGAAATGGAAGAAGACATGAGAAATCAGTATCCGGAACTATTCTGAAGAGAATTTGGGGACCAAATTCTTTTAAGGAGGGGAGGATGTGAAGCCCCCGATTTTTCCGACGAGCGTGTAATTGATCCTTTTATCGTCTATTTATTTTATAGACTATTTTACCGCATCACTTTGACGGATAAATATTAAAAATAAATATATTTTTGCATTTAATTTCATTTTTATTTATTATTTGTGATCATAATCATTTAATAATTCTATTTCACATTAATGATCACTTGATTGATCATTATTACTATTTGTGTATTTATTAATCACCTTAGAATTTTAAGAGACTATTTATTTTAGAGACTTATACCTTATAGAATTAAGATTTTGATTTAGAATAAGTGATCATTAGACTTATAAGTGATCAAAGAAATCACTAATTATTTTGGAGATTGATATTATTCATCTATTATCATCAAATTTGGGACAAAAAAATGGAAATACCACAAATACCCCTTAAGTGGATGGCAATGAGGAGTAATTTGGTGTAGAAATACCACCCAACTCTTGTACACATACACCTTATGTAGTCATCTTGTGTATAATTACACCTTTAATTCAGACATTATACACATTATCTTATACATCAATTCTTTAATACTATTTTCCTCAACTTATTCCCACTCACCCAACATTCCTTCCTTACCCATCATTTGCCCATACCTTTGACTTCCCTTTTATCTCCATGCAAGAGACAAACTACAAGACACAAAAATTGAACAAAAATTCCCTCTCTCTCTCTCTCTCTCTCTCTCTCTCTATTGTGGACGGCCACAAGGCCAATTTTACCAAAAAAAAAATTGTTAAATTTTTTCATCCAACACATTTTAATCTTCAAGCAAATTCTACTCCTTTTCTCTAACAATCTCCTCATTCTCTCTAAAATTTCTTCATATCTTCAAATCTTCAAAGAACCCATCATTCACATCTTCAAACATCCCTTCATATCTTCAAGAACACACTCTTCATATCTTCAAACATCCTTCACATCTTCCAGAACATCTTCTTCATATCATCAAACACTTCCACTTTCTTCAAACACTTAAACAAAAACACAAATATTCTTCCTACTTGCTCATAGAATTCGAACACCCCATCTCAAAGGTAAGAAATTTTATTCTTCAATTCAACTTGATATCCTATAACTCACCACCTTCTCTTTTTAACTTAAGTTTAATTTTGACTTTTGGAGGTACACATAGGAGCCTACATAAGTACATGCATGCATGGTGGTCACCTTAGAAGACTTGAAGAGAAATTTTTAGAGAATTTGGACTACAAGGTAAGATTTGGACACTAGAGCCATTTTCTGTTCTTCTTCCTATTTTCTTCAAATTTTAACACCCCTTTTTCATTTTTGAGAAATAGGGGCTTACCTTAAGTGGTTTTGAGGGTGAGCCAAAAATTCCAACTTTGAAGCTTCAACTAGTTCCATTTCATCCACTACACAAGGTAAAGTGTAGTATTTCCAATTTTCTCACCTTCTTCTTTTTCTTCTTAATTTTTCACTCATTTTTCTAACTCTTAATTTTTTTTTATATTCTTGACTTAGGGGCTGACCTAAGTGACTTCATATCATGTTTTGAAATTTATCCTTTTTTTTTTTTCACAACTCTCCATTTTTAAGGTGGGTGGAAAAATATTTCCAACTTCTAGGTGTTTTTTCTTAAATGCATGTAGTATTTTGCTATTGAGCACTTGATATATATATATATATATGTATATATATATATTGTATTGCATGTTAATTTCTTGTAGCAATTTGTAAAAATTCTCAAGTGTTGCTCAAAAATGCTATTTAATGAAATTTATGTGCATGCATGTACACTTTATTGTTGTATTTGATGAATTCTTGTATGAAATGGACATGCATGTGTACGATCCTTAAAATCCATGTTTTGTATGACTTATAACCTGGACAAGTCGAACATAATTGATTAAATTTCAATTCTTGGACTTAATATGCAAAAATGGAAAGTTAGTGGACTTAATTGCAAGAAAATAAAACTTAAGGGACCCCTCTATAATTTTCAAATTTTAGGACAGTACTCAGGTCAAAAAATGATGTTTGGACATTTTAATAAACTTTTAAGAGTTTTAAGATAAATAAAATCAACCCTTAAAAGCCCAAGGACTAGATTGTAAAAGTTTAGAAATTTAAGGGCTACATTGCAATTTTCGAAAGTGTACCAGACCCTATTTTTAAAATTTTAAATTTTAACTCTTAAGGGAATGGAAATAACATAAAGTGTATTCTAAAAATCCAAGTGTTTAGAGTGGAAAGTAATTTTATAAAAAATGAAGGACCAAATTGTAAAAGATTTAACTTGAGTACCAAAATGAAATTTCCAGGACTTATACAGTCCACGTACCTGGAAATACTAATTTAACTATAACTTAATGTTATTTTGGACCCAAGTTTCAAATTTCATAACAATTTGACGCCTATAAGCCTTAAAGACAATTATTTTAAAATAGGACAAAAATGAGATTTTCAAAAGTTAAGGGACCTATACTTATTTAGTTTTAAAACTATTTTTGTCCCAATATCTCACTGACCTTAGTGACATTTTTCAACTGGAATCACATTAAAAGACCTTCCGGTTTATGAGTTCTAATTATTTTAAACTTAGGGCCCGAAATAACAATTTTAACAAATTTGGGGCCAATGTGAGAATTTTATAAAAACTCGACCTGCAAACTTTAACAACCTGAATCTCTAAATAATTTAGAGAATTTAGGAACTGACCTCATAATTTTTCAAGATCGGGACATTTATTTATTTAATTTTTAACCCCAAAAGTATTGGTTTTTACAAATGGGCTAATTGTAAATTTTCTTTTAACAAAGACCTAACTCAAATTATTTTTCTTTTAAAGAAACAGCCCTGGACCCTCTAACTTTATTAATTAATTAAAATATTTTATTTTCTCAAAAATCCCTTGACTTATCGGATCGTCTTGACCGATTAATAACCGATCGGGGTGACTTCCTCGTCTTGCGATTTCGAATCTATAACGGGACTCATGTCCCACCTAATTCTTCAAGATATCGAAGATTACTTATCCTCTCGATAATCATCTTCATCCAAATAACTCCACCAATGACATAATTGCCACTCGCAATTTGAAAACTTTTTTCTTCAACTGAATCAATAATACTCGTTGTCGGTTGACTACACGAACTTGTATTTACTTTATGCCGAGTCAACTTGGTGTGTCGAGCTCACGTCGAGAATGGATACATCGGGGATGGGAAGGGGCAGCTTGGTCTGCTATTCCACTCTCCGGCCCCATCGCCCCTAATCCCCAATCGAGGGACGGAGTTTGTCCAAGGAAGCGGGTCGTAGTACTTGAGGTATAATCATGATTATGATAATCCAGGGCCTAGCTAGCTCTCTCTTTGTGGATTTGTCTTTGCCTATGGAGCGATAAGGTGACGGGTCTTGGACCATCTTGCTCGGGAGTTACAAGGAAGAACGAAAGAATCGTTGTTCCGATCCACACGATTCGAGTTAATTGGACCGGTTTGGTTGGCGCTACAAACCCGCACGCAACCGCTTACTTGTATTGCATTGGTTGGCGCTACGAATCCCGCACGCAACCACTACTTGTCTTGCATAGGATTGGCATTACATTCCGTACGCAATCCTACTGTCTTGCCGAATCACATAGTGCTGTGTGACCACGAATCGATTTTTTTTTAAAAATTTGTATAAGTATATTACTTAAATATATTTATCACGACGCTTGTGGATCGTGTGTGAAATCACGCATCATACCTTACGCATTTTTCATACAACTATTTTTCTTGCATTAACTATATATATCGCCATACTTGCACACAATCACCCCATCCATCGAGATTTATGTCTCATCCCCTCCTGTTTTCTAACGGCTAGATGAGGAGTACGTTAAAGATGCCGAATCTACCACGATCAATTCCCGTGCTCCGCCTATTGGACTTGCTTTCTATTATTGTTGATGTTGTTGGACTTATTTTTTTACTTTTGTTTTTGTTGGACTCCTTTATTCCGTTTTCATTTTTTGGTATACTTAAAGGCGTAGGACCCTTTGACACTTAAGATTGGAATGTTGTGTACTCTATTTTAGTTTTTTTGTAAGTTAATTCGAGTATTCGGATGGGTTGTATTTGGATACTTGTTAGACATTAAGTTGTAATTTGTACTTGTATTTTATTTTCCCGCTTGCTTGGACTGCTGTTTCACTTGGGATTATGTTGTATCATTTTGTCTGCATTGTTGGGTTTTATTACATTAAGTGGTTGATCGTCGTTGCGCGCCCCGCCTAGGCGTGACAGAGTATAGAGAAAAAATGAAGAAAATATATTTTATGTGATAGAGAAATAGGACCCCACCTACTTTTTGCTTTTTGTATTCAGGTGTTAGGATGATTATTTGGGTAAAAAAAAAAATAAAAGTGGGTAGAATAGATAGTTTCTTTATCTCACATGTTAGAAAAGTTTTTGTTCCATCCATAATGGGTACTTTGAATAATTTGCACTTTATTGTATATATGTATAAAAAGCCAAAACCATAATTATTTTGTATATGGTGAGAGCAGTTGTGGAAAAAATTCCATATTATATGACAATCATCTAAAAATATTCAAGTCATAATATAAGAAATAATGTCACTATATATGTCAAGGAAAATTTCAAAATTTTATTTGACTAATCTTGTAATGAGTTTCATCTTATTTATAGTGGGGAAATGTGACGTTAGTCACTTGGTTATTAATATGATAGTTTGGATCTCCTACTTCCTACAATGTTTCATATGGCATTTTGATAAATTAGATTAACCTCACGTGTATGATAATAGCATGACCGTATGCACGTAACATTCGATTAAAACACAATATGAAATACCTATAGGAGATCTCAAAATATAAAGTGAGAACGATGGTTGATTTGCTTGAATATATGTATACGATGTTATCTTTCATAATACCGCTAAGATAAACAATGTTTCGATTCTAATTAGTGTGCCTATTTGTTTCTCAAAGTCAAACAAAGTGTTGTCTTATATTTGTAGACTATGCTCTTTTAAATGTCGTATTGTAATGACCAGTTCTAATCGGTTACGCCCGGATACCCGTGGTCGGTCCAAAGTATGGTAAGGCCCTAAAAATAATTTTGTGGTTAAACCGGTCAATACCGACCAAATGGACAATACCGTCCATTACCGGTTGAACCAGGGTTTTACTAATTTTTTTTTCTATTTTTCCACTTTTTTTTATTAAAAATAGAATTCATAAATTTAATATTTTATATATTCATGTCATTATTTGAGTTTTGAGCTAAATATATACATTTTTTCCTTTTAACTAAATATATACAACTTTTCCTTTTATATTAAAAAATTACATTAACATTTTATATAATATAACTCCAAATATAATTGGTTTTTATTAAAACTAATAAAATTGGTCCGACTAGTTGAACCGCTTACCGTGGCTTGGTTGGTTTGATCACGGTACAATATTTAAAACATTGACTAGGAAAAAGGGCAATAGAGTTTTCCTCACAAATTTTAACTGAAGTATTTTATCCTCGAAGTTTCAACTTAAAATGTAGTAAGTCAATTATTGATACTTTTTCTTGAAGCAAAACCTAGCTTTTATTAATTGCGTAAATCGTCCAGAATATAATTCAAAATACAAAGAGGTGGAGTACTCCACACAAATGGACTATCAAAAGAAAATGATTCTTTTGCAAACGCATGAGCAACCTTATTGTTGTTTCGTCGAACAAAATTCACCGAAAAAGCTGGTTCACTTTGTAGAATCATTTGACATTCTTTTAGGATACTGTCATACTCTGAAATTCCATTCACCATATGAGCTAACCCATCCACCACATACTTTGCGTCTGTTTCCAAAATCATATGTCTGATTCCCAATCTTTTAGTCCATGATAATGCTTCTCTAACTCCAATTACTTCTGCCTCAGGAACTGAAAACAACCCTGGGAAAGTTATTGTTCTTCACAACAAACTCTCCCATATCATCTCTTATTACCATTGATATCCCTAAAGAATTACATGATCTCGAAAGAGCCGCATCCATATTACAAGAAAAGGGAAATCAGGCCTGCTCCATTTTTCTTGCTGCTAAAAATTGCCATCATCTCCAAACTGATCCTTATAAATCGAATTCACACTACACCAATCATTAAGGACATTTAAGGTTTGATGTACTGTACCATTTGGAGAGCCATGATTTTATTCCATATTTCATTATTCCTTTCTTTCCATAAGCTCCAAATAATCATGAGGGACTTTGAGATATTCCACAAAATCTGGTGCCTGAATGCACTCTAAATGAAATCCTTCATAGAATCAACCCCAATCGACCAAGTATCTACACATTATTTCATACTAGCAATCTCCCAGCACTTCTTAGTGTAGCTACACTCTAAAAAAATATGCTACCCTGTTTCATAATCTTCATTACACAAAACACAACTGCAATCCACTACAATATGACACCGAGATAAATTATTTCGAGTTGGTAGGCAATCTTGGCACAATCTCCAAACAAAATGCTTCACCTTTGGAGAAATCTTGATTTCAAAGTTTATTCCACATAAAATATGAAGCACCTCTATTTAGGACACTCTCCTCTTTAGCAACTCGATATCCGCTCTTGACTAAGTACTGGCCCGTTTTCGAAAAATGCCATATCCTTGTATCCTCTCCAGTAAGATTATTTAGTGGGATTTTTGTGATTTGTTGAACATCTCTCTCATTGAACATATCTTCCAACAGTTCAATGTCCCATTGACGATGTCCTGGTATCAGCAAATCTTTGACAACAAATCCCCCAAATCTGGCTACAGCGGAGTAGTCACAAAAATTTTTGTTTCATCCCTCAACCATCGTTGGCCCCAAATATTAACTTGTGAACCATCTCAAATCTTCCATCTCACCCCTTTTTTTAACACCATTTGGGAACTCCAGCACTCCTCCAAATAAAACTAGGACACAATCCTAGTTTTGAATTAAGAAAATCCCCATATGGGAAATATTTGGCCTTGAAAATCCTCGTCACCAAAGCATCTGGTTCTTTCAAGAACTTCCATCCTTGTTTTCCCAATAGTACCATACTGAAATTGAAAAAAATCCCTAAATCCTAGACCACCTTGTTATTTTCTAACACATAATTTATCCCACTTCATCCATCTAATTCCTTTTGGATCATTTTTACCATTACCCCAACAAAACGAATTTGACATTCTTTCCAATTCTTCTAGCAAAGAGACAAGTATCAAGAAAGTACTCATAATATACGAAGAAATGACTTGCACAACAGTTTTAATAAGAATTTCTTTTCCTTTTTCAAAAAAAAAAAAGAATTTCTTTTCCTCCCTAGACAAACACCTCTTTTTCCTTTCTCCCTATAAAAGATGGCAGTCCTAAGTATTTCCCCGTATTTAAGTTATGCCAAACCCCCATAATTCGGCCAAGATGATCTCTTGTATGCTGTGAAACATTCGTACTAAACGTAATACCTGATTTGCTGAAGTTTACGCATTGGCCAGATGTTTTTTTGTATTCTCACAGAATTTTTTTAACATGATCACATTCCTCTTCAAGCTTTGAAGAATAGAAGGCTATCATCCGCAAAGAATAAATGTGAGGCGAGTTGGCACTCGTCTACACACTCGAACCCCGTGAATCCGGCCTTTACGTTCGCATCATTGATCAAACACGATAATCCCTCGGCATATAAAATAAAAAGATATGGTGAAAGAGGATCACCTTATTGCAAGCCTCGTTAGGAACAATAGGACCAATTGATTCCCCGTTAACTCTAATAAAATAGCGGACCGAAGTCACACACATCATTATCCAAGTAACCCAAGTACTATCAAAACACATCTTTCTCATCATAGCATCAAGAAAACACCAATTCATACTATCATAAGCGTTACTAATATCGATTTTCAACGTAACATCTCCTACTTTACCTTTTTGTTTTCTTTTCATACTATGAAGAATCTCAAACATAATTTGAACATTGTCAATAATGGATATCAGGTCGAAGGCTAATGGTTCAAAGAAATCAGTTTAGCAATCACTTTTTTGAATCTATTAGCCAAAACCTTTGCCAAAATTTTATAAATCACATTTGCTTTCGAGGATACAGCCGCCAATCTTTCAAAGAACACGGGCCGTTTATTTTAGGAATAAGAACCACATTTGTGTCATTGACACATTCTGGAAGATGACCATTATGCAACCATATACTACAAGCTCTGAAAACCTCCTCTCCAACTATTGGCGAATTTTTGGTAAAACGATGGATTAAAACCATCGACTGGGAGATTTATCCGGGTGCATCTGTTTTCTGACTTTAGTGAACTCATCAAAGGATAACTGGGAGATTAAAATTTGATTCTGTTCTTCCGTAACGCACGGGTACACCACCTCCACGATCGGTTCCATACTTGTAGTAGATCCATCAAAAAGATTTGTATAGTATTCTTTAATAATTCCACAAATACCCCGACCTCACACCAAACTCCATTAGCATCTTGAAGTCTAGATATTAGATTTCTATTCTTTCATGAGACGCATTATTGTGAAAAAATCTAGTATTACGATCTCTCTCTTGGAGCCAATGGTTTTTGGCTCTTTGTTTCCAATTTCTTTATTCATGTAACAAAAGGATTCCCAGTCGAGTTATGGTTTCGTCATATATGCCCTTCTCCTCCACCCCATTCTTTCCTCTCAACTCTATTAAAACTTCATTACATTTCTTAATTTCATCACTGACAAGACGACCTTTGTTTTTTCCCTATACTGTCAATCTTTGAGCCATCAAAGCCAATCGATTCTCTATCGAAAAACCAAAAGTATTTGTCCATCATTTTCTGACTACCTCCATTAGATCCTCTTCCCGAAGACAACAATTTTTGAATTTGAATTTTCGTTGTATTTTCTCTCTAATCACAACGCAAGTATCCAAAACTAAGGAGAATGGTCCGAAATTGGTGCCATTGAGTTCTTTAAAACATGATTTTGAAAGAGTTGAAAAACATGCATTTGTAGCCGTTACTCGATCAATTCATTCTTCCACCGTATTATCACCTCCTTTACCACGAAACCAGGTGTATGGATAACCTTGAATAGAAATATCCTAAATACTACAATCCAAGATTGTCTCTCTGAAACCCTAAAACACCCAATTAGGATTTTCAACTCTTCTAATTCCAAGATTAGAAGATTCCTTTCTCTTTGCTCTATCAGAAAAACCGTAGAATCTGTTAGCCTCCAACGTCTTTAGATTCATCCTTAATTGCCGTGTCAATATGATTACGTGAATATCATGTGATATTAAGCAAATTGGCAGATCTCCATATAATCCCAATTCCACCACTTCTACACAATCTATCAACTGAAAAACAACAAATCAAAATTAATACTACGTCTAACATCCTCTAATTTATTTGCATGAGACAAAGTTTCAAAAAGAAAGACCTTTATCAGTTCTATGAGCCCTAACGTGCTCTCAAATTGTAGTAATTTCTGGGGATAACTCGATCCCGACAATTCCAACTTAGGACAATCATTGGGCTCGGCGGGTGGAGCTCGTAACCCGCCATTAAAAAAATTAGTCACGTCCCCAAGAGTTGGCTTGTTCATCTAATCCATCGATTTATTTTCCTCAATGTTTGAAATGTCTTCTTGGGCCACTCCACCATTTGAGCCTCTTCTTCTTTTCTTCTCCGCATTAAAGTCCAAGCCCACCAAGTCATCCTTATTTTCTTAAAAATTTTGAATATTGAGATTATTGTCATGTTTGGCGTTACCCTCCTTTGTAATGTATTTCTTGTTTCATCGATTATAATCGTCCCCACGATTTGGTACTTTCCGATTTTTGCCACCATCAATGCTTTGACTCCACTTACCATATTCGATCCACCTAGGTGAAGAAGAAGATTCCGGTTTGCCAGAATATGTAGTTTCACTTTGAAATTCATCCTCTTTAAGCCATTTTTCCCCTTCTTTGTTGGCGAACCTTCTATTGTGAGCACGTAACCACAATCCCCGTTCCATCTTAATTTCACCTTCGGTACACTTGTTCTTTCATACAAAATCTTTCCCCATGACCCATTAAACCACATATGTAACAGAAAATTCCCAGACGCTCATACTTGAAGTTTACAACAAACCAATCCCCCGATTGTGTTTTGATTTTCTTGAATCTTTTCAATGGTAAACGAATATCGATCATCACCTTAATTCGCATATAAGATCTCCAGATAGACGTATTATTATTAGCATCATACTCAATAAATTTGCCAACAAAATTTCCCAATTGCTTACCTACACTTTCCCGCATGTAACCAATAGGGAGTTCATCGATTTGAACCCAAAGGATACAAAGAATAATGAGATAGTTGATGACAAATATCCTATTTCCACACGATGTAGGACCAATAAATAATTGTCAAAAAACCACGACCCTCTTTCCCAAACTCTGTTCAGATCTACCTCGTGGTAAAAACGAAAGAGAAAACGTTGAGAACCATTTCTCGAATATTGATTCCTTTATTTGGCCTCCAAACATTCGCCATTCGATTTTTGACATGCACGTTAATATTCCGATCCGTAAGGAAATGCCCAATAAGACAGAGATTAAATTATGTCTTGTTCTGATCCTCTTCTCTACCTTCATCCAACACAAAACCTTCATCTTCCTCATCATGTAAAGATAAATCCGATAAATCGGGTTCCATCATGTTACTATCTTGATGACTAACCCAACAAAAAATGCACAAAAATACTCGGAAGAAAAGACTCTCGAAAGATGAGAGATAAACTAAATTCACTCTCGAAAGATGAGAGAAAATTTTATATTGCAGACATACTCTCCTTTTCATTCATATTTGAATTATATTCAGTCAATTATTGATACTTAAACAATAAATATATTCATCTCATTTTAAACATATACTTACAAAATTTACGGAGTTATCCTATATGAGCTTTGAAATAGATTTTTTTTCCCAAAAAGATAAAAAATAAAATATAATCTTGTCTAATGATCTTCAAAATATTTATAAGATAAAAATTAAGATATTTGAAATAAGTTCATACAAACAATCCCTATGTTGATAAGGGTTACAAATTATAATAAGGTAATTATAATTACACCCATATGTAATATTTAGATTGAGGATTTGGATTTGATGAGATGATTTGTGAGAATAATTTCAAATAAATATATAACACCGATTTGAAATTCATGTCAATAACTTAAAATAAATATAGATTAATGCATGAGTTTAATGATGTGAAGTCTTATCCAAACAAGATCATTGGATTTGTTGTTAAGAAATTGAAACCTTTAACTTGAATCTATTAATACAAACAAAATAAGATTTTGTTTTATTACAAGTAACTCCTACTATTGGAAAATTTGCTAGTACAACTTTTAGTGTTTTGCTCATCTAATGGTGCTTTCAAGTTTGGATATTTTAACAAAATATTATATATTGTAGGTTTTATTACACAATTGTGATAGATTGGAGGATATTTAAAAAAATAAAGTTGACCGTGAATGGGATAAACGACTCGAGTTGATCGTGAATCCCATTCACGACTCAAAGTTTTTTATTATTTTTAAATAAATTCTAGTCGTGATCTCAATCCACGACCGAAGAATAAATCCCAAAAGAAAAAAGCAGAAATCCAGTTGGGCTCTCAATCAGTCACGATTATTAACGTATAAAAAATATTTACTCATTCTTAGATAATTTGGGAAGTATTGACAATAGTATGTGGAGATGCCATTTTAATTAGAACCTACACTTTTGTTTTTTTATGGATATTCAAAATTATTTATACAAATTATAAATATACATACATATACCGAACACGACCCCAATAAGCTTAATGGGCTGGAAATGCTAGCTCGAACACGACGCGATAAAAACCCGATAACCCAGGCATGGCCCACTAAGCCCAATAAACAACTATATCTAATGTATATTTATTTATTAATAATTATTACTACTTTGTTGATCTATTTGACCCATTTAGACTGGTTGGTCTGTTAACCAATCAACTAATATAAATGATAGATTAGGTTCTACAAATCAAGAACATAAATGATACATAGAGTTCTTTAAAATACAAGTTATAAGGTAAAATGATAATACATTAATACGAGATAACATAGAAAGTTCAAAAAACATCACACATCAATTTTTAAATGTCTTCAAAAAATTATGTTCTTCATTCTTCTTGACTTCAAGAATTTAAGTCCATTCTAGGATCAATCCAATTATCCAGCAACTTGTTTTGATTAATAACATAAAGTTAGTTAATATAAATAACACTCAAACAGTGATCATAATGTGTAAATAGCTTGGATGATGTGTTGTCCATGTTAGAACACTGGGGTGAAGCATCATTACTATCCATTTGCATGATATCTTCAGTTAGTTCATCAATCTTCAATTGTTGCTCTGCATGTACTAATTAAAATTATCGATAAGAAACTGAAAAATTCATTATAACAAAAACTAATATTAATGATTGAAATTTGCATGAACTAGAAGATTACATAGTAAATTTACCTCGATCTCCATATAACCAATCTCTTGTACATATTATTGCCTCAACTGTGCTTGATTTAAGTGCACTACGATATTGGTATAGCACTCGTCCACCAACACTAAATGTCGCCCCCGGATGCAAACAGATGAATATAAATGCATAAAATGTCTTGAGCCATGGATGCTACTTGGACCATCGGTATTGATTTGATTTCAATAAGCAAGAATATCTAGAGTTTTTTCATAATCCAATCTTGATTCCTCCAAATAAAGCCCCAATTGTGATTTTTGAACATTGAAAGAACTATCATTATTAAAGGTTTTAAATTTCTACAAAAAGAAGAAAAAGAGACGAAAATAATAGAATATAATGTAAAATATATTGAATAAATTTAGGACAACATATACAAAAAAAAAGGAATAGAACAATTACCATCAACTTTTTCTTCATTTCATCCCAAAAGTAGCATGTTGTTAGAAAGTTCCAAGTTGGCATCATTATTTGTTGGATTACTAAACTCACATGCTTGACTTTTCTCAATTTCTTTGAATATTCAACAAACAAACTAAATAATGTTTTTTAACTCCGAGAAATACAGGACAACCAAGATACCCATAAATGTCTTCATATGAGAAATTCACAAAGTCAAGTTTATACTGAGGATCAACAACCACCGCCAATGCCAAAACCAAACTAAACTCGACCAATATTTTTCAAAATTTGCAAGCATCTTTGTGGCCATATTTTTAACGTACACATCGTCACTTTCGACATTCCTCCTCAAATATTCACAACATGTATTAACACATAGAAAATACAAATTAGTAGTTGGGTACTTTGTTCCGAGAAAAAATAGTGGATATGTTATAAAACAAAGCCAAGAAATTGCATATCTTCTCCACCTTCTCCCACTCCAAAGCATCAAGACAATGTTTATAATTGAAATCAAGTAATGCTAGATGTCAAAATACACGACGATAGAATAAAGCACTTTCAAGCATAAGGTAAGTGGAATTCCATCTAGTTACCATATCTTGACGCAAACCTTTCTTACTCTCCAACTTCAAATGATTCACAACTTCTAATAAGTTATGTTTCCTTGATTGTGATCCTCTTACATACTTGATGCTTTCACGAATTTTATGCACACATGGATCAATATCTCTTAATCCATCTTGAACCACCAAATTAACAATATGTGCACAACAACGCACATGAAAAAGTTTTCCATTTGCAACAAGTGATCTTTTAAATTGACTAATCAATAAATCAACCTACACATCATTAGCAAAAGCATTATCCAAAGTCGTGAGAAATTCGATTTCCAATTCCCCATTCACGTAACAATGAAACGATCTTACCACATAAAGCTACTCCACTATATGGAGGAGGCAAAAACAAAATTTGAGCACCCTCTTTTGCAAGTTCCAGTTATTATCAATAAAATGAGTTGTCAGGCATAAATAACCATCCATAGTAATGGTACTCTAACAATCGGATGTCAAAGAAATCCTAGCATTCGTTGACTCTAACAAAGGTTTCAACCTTACTTTTCTTTTGCATACATCTTAAGAATGTCCACTTTAATTGTGTTTTTAGATACACAATGAACATCCTGGACTTAAATACTCAAAACATGCTCTAATACCATCATATTCTACAATGAAATGGCAAATCATGCATCACAACTGCAGAAGCTATTAACTCACGAAAGTGCTCAACACTAAATCTGTAATTTTTCAACAACAGTTTTTCCTTATCTCTACCAATAATTAGTTGACTTATATCACACATACTTTTTCTTGGACAACTCTTTAAGTGATGATTTAATGTGTCAGTTCCATTCATACTTTCAGCATTATAAACATTTGAACAATGCTTACATTTTGCCTTTTGAATTTTAGTATCATCAAGTGGCAGTTTTTCAAAGAAATCACAAACCTTAGATCTAAGTTTTCTTGTGCGTTTTTTTGGATTTTTAATACTCTCGCTTGTAGTGAACATGTCTTCTTCTACCTCAACCATATCATCAACATCGTCGCTTGAGATATTCATATTTTTCATGTTTGATGAGTCAATTTCATCCATAACAAAAGCAACCATCTACGAAGGAGAACAAAATTAACATTAATTATTGAAGAAAAATATTAAAAAGATTATCACACTTTTCAGAAGTTGTAATAAGATTTCACATAATGACATAAAAATAGAAAATATAATTTAAAAAGAAAATTGATGAAAGAAAATGACATAATGACACACACACAAAAATGCACAATATAGGAAGAAATAGAACACGATAAACTAATAGACATAGTTACAAACAAAAACCAAGTTTAGAGTTACCAAATAATGATTCTTAGACAAGAATTTGGAAGATGGCCTTCAGCTCCATTTCTTCGGCCTTCAGTTCCATTTCTTCAATTCACTTCTGGAGATTAGAGAATCAAAGGTAAAAGAATTGCTTTTCTTTTTTTAATTTGGGAATTGGGGGTTTTTAATTTGGGAATTGGGGTAGGGGTGTAGAGGAGTGGCGGAAGAGATGATTGATGGTGAGATGTAGAAAAAGAATTGTACTCCTTTTTTGACTTAATCACTTAGGGTTAGAAAAAATGGTAAAAGAAAAGAAAATATATATTTAACTTATCAGGTCTTATCGGGTTGACCCGATTTTGACCTGATTTCTTATCGTTCTTATTGGGTCGGCCCGATAATGACCCAAACCCAATAGCACACAACCCAAACCCGATAATTATGTATCGTGCTACCGTGTCGTGCCTCAAATTGCCACCCCTAATGAGAACCACTAGGGTTAGCCCAGTGGCCGTGGGTATTACTCTTCAGTCCAAGTTCGAGTCTCTGTAATGGCAGGGCCGAATTTTAAATAAAAAAACTAATATATGCATGGCGGGGCTAAGAGGGGTTTTTCGGTGGCGATGGTTCCTCGACTTCATATTTTTAAAATGGTACAAATTTTACATATATAATTATTAAATTTTAAAAGTTTCCCCACCCTTAAAAAAATAAAAATACCATTTTATCTACTATTTTCAAGAAAAATAAATATTATCCCCCAACCTTCATTTTCTAGCTTTGCCCTTGAATATATACAACAATAAACACGATCACACGTCTAAAGAAGCGATGTGGTATCTTTGACAAGATAGTGATATGTTATAAAAACAAATCTATTGCATGAGTAGTTTGTATAAAGTAGGGACAATAATTAGTCCCGATAAAAAATATTTAATAAAAAGAATAATTATATAATCTTGAATTTTTGGCCAAGTATTATGAACAAAGCCAAAATGTAATTTCTATTCGGAATCATGGTGTACACCAAATTAAAATTGATTGGCCAACTTTTCCCGTTCAAGTTCATGCTAAAATTTTGATTGTAGTTCAACTTGTTCATAAACCAAATGGCAAACACTTATAGAGCAACATCAACAACATAAGATTTTGTGAGAGAAATTAATCAACAAAGACAATTACGATGACACAACAACATATGATTGAAAGTCGTAACATAATATATTGAAAATTTGTTATATATAAAAATTAATAATGGAAATAAGATGAGATGAATACAATTTAGAGAGGCACAAATTTTTGAAATAACAAAAATAACAATATTATTTCAAAATGTACAACTATCATCCATGCATTAAAACACCATTATAAAATTATGAAAACTTCCTTGCTAAGTATCAATTTATTCAATTAACAAAATCAACTATCGATACATATTTTTACAAACAAAGTGAAAATATCACGTTCCAATGGCCGCACTACGCGGTGCAATACAACTCTATAGCCACAAGCGATAATAATAATAACTCATAACTTAAATACAAAAAGTGTAGCATCTTGTCGGGGGACTTGCCATTTCGGCCCCCACACGTGCTCGCGCGGCCCGGACCACCCGGCCAACCTATCCATCGGGACAACACTTTGGTTTCGCCTACCTTGGGCTCATCGAGAATGCGGCTCCAAAGATCCGACCGGTTTGGGTAGGGATGGATGGCCAATTCCCTTCTTCACCGTCAAGTCCACGACTAGAGACAAGCTCCCCGAACTTAATCGGGTAGGCTTTGCTGAACATCAGGCGGTCATGTACACGCACCCACAAACTGACCATTGAAGCCACATACGTCATTCATAGCACAATCCACCAAGAGTCATAGCGAAAGACACCCCAATATCACGGGCGTGACATCCTCCCCACCCAATATGGTGTACGCCTCACACGGTCTACTTCACCCGAAGTGCATCAATGGCCCCCCGGCAGCGGCCACGCGTGTGCCCCTCGCACACCAATCGCACTCGGAGACCGAGAGGATTCTCCGGATGATCGCCACCCAACATGTTCCGCTCCCGCCTACTCCACCACCCTCTTGGTAAGAGCGCTTGGCGCAACCACTTTAATACAAATGTCGGGACGGCTCACGATACCACTTGTCACGGACTTGCCATTTCGGCCACCATACGTGCCGCGTGACGCCCGGACCACCCGGGCCGGCTATCCATCGGGACAACCACAGTTTGGTTTCGCCCTACCTTGGGCTCATCAGAATGCGGCTTCAAAGATCCACCGATTTGGGTAGGGATGGCCACTTCCTTCTTCACCGTCAAGTCCACGACTAGCGACAAGCTCCCGAACTTAATCGGGTAGGCACGCTGAACATCCAGCGGTCATGTACACGTACCCACAAACCACCGATGAAGCCACATACGGTCATTCACAAAGACAATCCACCAGTAGTCATAGCGAAAAGACACCCCAATATCACGGGCGTGATATCCTCCCCACCCAATATGGTGTACGCCCTCGTACACGGTCTACTTCACCCGAAGTGCACCAATGGCACCCCCTTGGCGGCCACGCGCGTGTGCCCCTCGCACACTAATCGCACTCGGAGACCAAAGAGGATTCTCCCGGATGATCGCCACCCAACATGTTTCGCTCCCGCTACTCCACCACCCTCTTGTAAGAGCGCTTGGCGCAACCACGAATACAAATGCCGGGACCAGCTCGATACCACTTGTCACGGACTTGCCATTTCGGCCACCATACGTGCCGCGTGGACGCCCGGACCACCCGGGGCCGGCTTATCCATCGGGACAACCACTGGTTTCGCTGCGCCTTGGGCTCATCGAGAATGCGGCTCAAAGATCCACCGATTTTGGTAGGGATGGCCACTTCCCTTCTTCACCGAGTCAAGTCCACGACTAGCGACAAGCTCCCCGAACTTAACTTAGGGTAGGCATGCTGAACATCCGGGGTCATGTACACGTATCCACAAACCTTGCCGACCGGGAAGCCACATACAATCATCATTCACAACACAATCCACCAGTAGCCATAGCGAAAGACACCCAAATGTCACGGGGCGTGACAATACCAACTAAACGATGTTATGAAATATCCATCGGGTCCAAATCTCGAATTATAAAACCAATGTAATTAATTCTAATACAAAACATAAATAATGTTCATAATACCTAACGAAATAATCACTTTTACAAATCTTGAAACATTAATACAAATAAAATTCCTAACATGTATCTTCTAAAACGATCACTCTTTACCAAACTCACTATCCTCATCATGTCTGCTCGTCATCTGGTTGGATTTGAAAATCGAAATAGGAGTAATGAAAACCTTAGTGAGTGGGTGTCAGTGTGTTGTGTGCAAGTGTGACTTTTCTTATAAGCCTTTCGATGTAATTCTTCACTTGAAAAATAGTTGCCAAATTTGTGATGCAGAGACAATAAAAACTCATTTTGTTATGGTGTAATAACAAAAGCAAGTACTATCACATTTAATGACATTCAAAAGATACATTGAATCCCTGGGGAAAGGCCTACCAATCACTTAGCAAGTAGCGCTTAACGCTATATCACATTAAATGTTCGAATCGTACTAGGTGATTTGATTCTTCCGTTCTCTTTATGGCTCATGTAAAATAATTGGACGAAGTCAAAGACATTTCCGAGACCCACATATTTGGCAAAAGTCCAAACCAACCTTATTTAGCTCATGTGTTTATCTAAAGAATGTCATAATTGTGATTATACCATTCACAATGACCCACAATCCCTTTGGACAATCTGTCTTCCAAGTTTAGAAATAGGATATGGAAGTCAGTCAGGGACCGCAACTGCACTACTTAATCTCAGACTCAAACTGTTCATTCCTTACGGTGCCCATTATACCACATTGACACACATACGCACATGGCTAAAAAATAATTAATCAACGGGTATCAAGAATCAATCACATCACGTCCAAGCAATCAATCCACTTCACGATTCAAGCAATTATGAATGAGATTCGTCAAATGATATCTTTACGAGTTTCTGGAGAAGCATTTTCTTCCCAATTCAATCATTTGCTCAAAACAATATACTATTCACTTAAAATAAAATGGGATTCATTTTATTATTCAATAATTAAATTATTATAACTATATGTCATCATCTTACATTAAAATTACGACATAAATTTACTAAAAAGGATTGATATTATAAAATCATATCAGAACAAGACATCCATAGTTAAATATATCTTCCCAATGGTTCACAAAATAAAATTATCTTTCTACTCATTTCATTCAAAATGCATTCCCAAAACCACTCAAAGCTAAAGCAAATGTTTCTTTGCCATTTCCTCCAATTCATTCTCATTTTGCTAGAAAATTATGCAAATGATTTTATTTTGAAAAACAAATGTCTTTTGAGAGTGTTAGATAAAAGCAACGATGATAGTTAATGTTTTTATAGTGAAATGGTATTTAAATGCGATAGTTGATTAGATTTTTTGTAGAAGAAGAGGATATTTTTGTGTGAGATGAAAATATAATAATGACAGTTGATATGATGTATTTTAAGAAACAATTATTAAATTTGATTGACAATTCAAGAGTAAATATGAATGGATAATATAATTTTTAAAAAAATTCACAATATAATGTATTGGGATAAATTGTATTTTATATTATTTTCACATTATTTAATTTTATTCATATTATATTATTTTCACATTATTTAATACTTAATTAGTTCACACACACACACACATATATATATTTAAAATATAGTTAAGTTAAAAAGAAATCCTAAATTCTGAAATAAAATGAACTATAATGCCCCTTGTTTAGCGTCATAAGTTTGTGTAGCAATCAAAGTTCGTATTGGGACTTAAGAATATTTTCCATAAATCCTCCCTCATTGATGTTCTGTGCTTTCTTCCTCGCTTGAAACCCTAATTACCTCTCTGCATAAATCCCAATTTCCATTCCTAATTAGCTAAAAGATGGAGTATCCATGGCGTCCTACGCCACCAAGTGGTAATTTCTGTCCGGTCTGCTCAAATTCTCATTTCCCATTCTGTCCTCCCCCTCTTCCACAATACTTCAGACCTCCACCGCCACCTCCAGATCAATTCTTCCACAGTCCCCTACCACCTCCACCGCCGCAGCCGCAGCCGCAACCATCATATGATCCGTTCGTCGACCACCAAGGGGGCCCCACCATTAATCCTTATACACCGCCGCCAGCCCCGATTCCGCCTCGGCCGTGGAATGGTAACCCTAATTTCAGTAAAGATTACTATGGGAATTCAAATCCTGGATTGGATTACGACAATAATGGTCCGATTGGTGTGAAGAGAATGCGATTTAATAATGTGAATGATGTGGGTTTGTTGGCGGAAGATGAGAGAAGATTGAAATTGATACGTGATCATGGAGCCGTGAGTCATGGTTTAGATAGGAACTACGATGGAGGATATCGGCTTTCTAATCATTCTTTTGAGCCAAGCAACAAGAGCGGAAATTTTGGGGATCATTTTCAGGGGATTGAGGGTGGTTATCGTCGAGAAGTTAATTCACACATGCAGCAAAATTATGGAGAACGACAATTTGCATATCAACATATTGAAAACGACAAGAATGTTGAGTTGGGGAGATCACTTTATAATCAAAGTGAGAGTAATATGGTACACAATCATGGGTATGGAAATAGTGTTCATGAAGCTGACAGGTACAAGGATTTCAAACGGCGGTCAGATGATACTACAGAAAGTTGGGAGTTCAACAATCAGTTTTCCCGGACCCAAGGAACACAGCAACACATAATGGAGCCTAAATTGGCCCACTATGGTTTACCTAATCAGATTGAGAATTTGCGTCATGTGCAGGAACCCCAGGGGTTTAAGGTGCAGCCTCCACTCCCCACCTCCCCACCACCGCCACTTCCTGCAGAACCACCAAGGTTTCATTTTCCAGAGTCCGTTGTTTCATCTTCTGCATCTCGACCTAGCTCCTTGTTTCCATATGCTGTCCATTCTTCATCCTCTTTCCAGTCCCCCTATAACATGGTTTCTGAAGCCATAACATCGGTGTCAACTCACTACACAAACAATGCAAATCCGAATTCAGGTGGTTATTATCCAAAGGTATGCTACTTATTAAATTCTTTTTTCTGGTATCAAATTGGGTTGCTGAAATAATTTGTAGGTTAGGATTCAAATTTATAGGATGTAGGCAAGTGTGTGGCCTGGATCTTTGTATAGTCAAAGGATTTAATTTTTTTGGCACTGAGGGCACTAATAAAAGAAGTTTAATATTTCAGAAATTTGAATTAGTTTGGAATTAAAATGCTAATAAATAGACAAAGTTCTATAATAGGCATTATACATTGCATGGAACTATACATTATATTAACTAGAAATTTTACATAGGCTTCACATTTCTTCTTGGCAAGTCATATTTTTCATGAACTGAAAAGAAGAGAACAGCCATCAATTTGTTACATTCATCCCTACATTAGGCCTAAATATTTTGACTTTTTCTTACCAATGCGCTGGAGAATAACATTATCTTAATCAATGATTTAAACCAGTATTCTTATTTGTATATGTTTTGATCTCAAACCAGTTAAGTTAAAAAATTTAAAAATAAAAGTTTCTTAAATTATGCAAACTATGTGAACCAACGGTTGAATGGTTCCACATACTGGTTGGACCTGGTTATTTTGTTAAATTTTGTTCATGAAACTTGTCTTCTTGTTAAGATTTGTTCAAGAACTTGCCTTTCAAGTAATTGTTGATTTATTCTGATGATATAAATGTAGTGAGCAAGATCTATTTGTAGTATTTGGATACTCATAAGTTGTTTTCCTTTAGTTTTATTGTAATGTTGCTTTCTTTCTTTTGTTCTATTTTCTCCCGCTTACCTAAGTTTTAGTATTATATAATTATGCATAGACATTTTGTGTGTTGATTTTATTGCTTGGTTTCTGAATACTATGCGTTTTGATCTAACTAAACCAAGCATTTTTGACTTCATGTGAAGTTTGATGGTTTCCGTAGAAAATGTTTGGGCGTTCTGGTGATGGACTTAAACAGGAGTACTTTTTCTTATTTGTTGAGTTAATAGTTAGGAGTGGAGGATTTGATACGATGCAATGGAATTCGAAGAATTTTAGTTTCTTGAGATAGCAGCTGCAATATGTAGTTCCTGGATTGTCTATTTGGGTTCGGTTTGAAGTATTAAAAGAATATCTCCTATATTTATGCAGCAAGCCTGATTATCTTTTCATTTGGAGAATACTTTGAAGTACCTTTATAGATTTTGATTGATAATTTGGCTTGCAGGAAATTCAAGCGGCTAAGATGGCTATGTCCAAGACATTTAAGGGAGAGAGTGAAAAGCCTTCTAGGCATCCCTCCCTAGATAAGCCAAAAGTTATAGATGGCTCTCACATTTTAAAGCATCCACACCGAGCTAACCGTCCAGATCATATTGTTGTAATTCTGCGAGGACTTCCAGGTTTTTGGTTTTCTATAAAATAATGAATAATTTAACTATTATGTTCATGTCTCATTATTCAACAACATTTTTTTTGGGTTTGGAAGTAGATACCATTATTTTTGTAGGAGAATCTGTATCTTCTTATGTTCTTATTCACTGCGTATGCTGCTTGAAACTGCATTAAAGACCTAAAACCTTTTTGAATCAGCTCCTGTACTCTTCTTTTTTTAATTGCCTGAAACTTTGCAGCTTTTGGAATGTAATCGGTTATTTAGGATAGACAGATTTAAGTTCATGGTATCTGTATATGATCATGCTTGTCTCAAATATATATGGGCTTTTGCAATTTCATAGGAGAATCGGGAATGTGCAATGGCGGTTGCTTAATATGTAAATATTTGGCGAGAGAGGAAGGATGTTGTGTGTGTGGGTTAATATATCAGGATTGAAATACCTATATTTATTATTTTAGTTTAAAATTGAGTGATGTTACTAAGCATATATTTCAAGGCATTAATTGGAGTTGGTGTTGAAGGAATTTATCTCGCTCACTTACATGTTGGCAGATTCATTTGATGATGTATACTTGCTATTGTAGGTCTGAGAGCTATTCAAATTCATTTTGCAAAGGGCATAGCCTTCGCCCTTTAATGAAAACTTATCGAATGGGAAAATAATGTTTTAAAGCTTGTATTTAGTTCCATGATGGTTATTATATGTGCTTGCTTCTGTTAGTTTTATTGACAAAACGTGTACTCTAGAATGAAGATAGTGTGTCATAACACATTTTTAATTCTTATACTGTTGTTTTATTGAAATCATGGGCTTATTCCAAGTTTATCTATTTAAATTATTACTTACGTAGAGCATTTTTCCCCTTATACTTTCAGGGAGTGGTAAGAGCTACTTGGCAAAATTTTTGCGTGACCTTGAAGTTGAAAATGGTGGCAGTGCCCCACGGATTCATTCTATGGATGAATATTTCATGACTGAGGTTGAAAAGGTGTTTTTATGTCATTGAATTTGTGATGACTGAAGTTTTAAAATGAAACTTGTATAGTTTTGGATACTGTATTTTCCCCCCCACGTGGCATTATTCACATTAAGGACCTGGCTCATTCAATCGAGAGAGTTTCACATGAACCAGAAATAAACATTCTCTTTATTAATTTACAGGTTGAGGAGAATGAAGGGTCAAGATCTTCTGGTTCCGTGAGAGGGAAAAAACCGGTTATGAAGAAGGTCATGGAGTACTGTTACGAACCTGAGATGGAAGAGGTTGCTCTCCCAATCTGATTTTCTTCTGCAGATTTTAGTTTAAGATATCTATGGTGCATAATTTAGCAATCTTAGTAAAGTACTTGCACCTTCTGGTGCTTGTGAGCTAATAGTCAAAACATGCTAGGAAATCTCATTATGCCAGTTCTGCTAACATATTGAGAGATGGTGTCTGTTCTACTGTGACCTTTAGCCGGGGAACTATGGCAACTGCCATTTTTAAGTTTTTAGAAACTTTAAAGCCACACTTTAGTTGATCTATGGATGAATTTTTCCAATTTGGTCGCACTATCATGGAGTTCTGACCAATCATTTAGATTTTATTTTTTGGTTGAGATTTGAGGTAATCGGCATAGTTGTCTCATGAAATGCTGTTCAAGATATGAAGTATCAATAAGATGCTATTTGTTTAAGTGCCTTTTACTCTGCTATATTACTTTGTTGAATGCTGTAAACATGTTACGTGGTTATGTTTTGTGCACTTAATGTAAAGAAGTAACCTGCAAACAATAAGAAATGCATAGTTTGTTTATGTTTTCTAATTTTTGAGTCTTGTTCGACTACAGATTGAAATTACTGCAATTACATGAGCAAAGATTTAAGTACTTCACTCTACCAACAGTTTTATGAAAAACCTGACTTCTTCCCCTTAGTGTGAATAGATAGTAACCAACCCCTTGCCCTAAAAGTGAAAAAGCAAATTCCCTCGAGAAAAATGAAAATAGAAGTTGCCTAAAATGAGCTTTATTTGACTGTGGAATCTGCTTAAAATATGGTCAGTCGTTGTAGCAGTAGCATAAGCTGCATCTAAGGCCACTAGGCCAGCTTTCTCCTACATTTCCTGCTATCGAACTGAAACTTCATTCTAACTCAGACGTAGCTTTTATATCTTTTCTGGCCTGTATTTCAAGTATGCATTCATATTTATCCATTTCTCTCTAACCTTGTTTATATCTTTCAGGCTTACCGGTCAAGCATGTTGAAGGCATTTAGAAAGACCCTTGATGAAGGGGCCTTCCCTTTTGTAATCGGTATGATTTTTCTGTGGAGGAAACACACTTTAGATTCAAAATATCATTGTTTTTTTGTTTTCTGGCTTTTAAAAGCTTGACTGTCGCTTCCATCCATGTTTATTAAAAGCATTGGTCAGCTAATTAGCATCATTGGTTACTTCGTTTTCTTTGAGATGCAATGATGTGCACTTTGTTTAAAAGTTTTTGTTTTTTGTTTGTTTTTCCTGTTCTCATTCGCTGTCAATGCTGCTTCTCTGTTAATAACAGAAGCCATGTTGATGTTTTTCATGTTGCTAGTTGTAGCTCCGACATGGTGGCATACTTCGGATTAGCTTATGCGTGTATGTACAAGCTAATGATGTTTCTATTGGAAATTGAATTTTGACTTCTTTGTAGATGATCTAAAAAGCAAATTCTCAAATAATTTTAGAACCTAAATCGCACATAAAAATAGTTGAAAGATGTAGTCGTGTTATAAATTAAGTAGTGATGCAGTGCCTTTGCACTGCCTTCAATTTGACTAACTACAGATGCAGTTTATTCGGCAATTGACCCATTTCTTCCTGGTATTTGTGCCTCGTCTTAGTGGATGACCGCAATCTGCGGGTAGCTGATTTTGCTCAGTTTTGGGCAACTGCAAAGGTATACCCTCAACTCTCTCTTTATGGCGGCCTGTCGGTGTGTATTGTTCTCTTTTTTTGGGAATACTTTAGAGGTTTATGGTTCTAGCCTTATTGGTAGATTATACCAGTATTACAGAAGATGTGGTTGTCTATACCTGTTTGCAGCATTTTTATATACAAAGCTAAATCCAAAATATAGAATGCATATATTAGTAGGCAAAGAAGTTTACCATCCATACCACTTTCGATCTTTTGTTTGAGGTGGTCCATTATAATTTTGTAACACTGTCTGATTGTATTTGAAACTTAGTTAACTTCTTGGAAATCCCTCTTATCTGTATGGATTGACAGGAATTTCAATAGATTAAGAGATATAATAATCACGACACTCGAAACATTGTCTTATGATTCTTTTTGTTAATATTCCGTGATAAGTTCTTCCATGAATAAAATAGTCTGTTTCCAAATTTATGTTTTCATAGCTCCTTTCTGTGTATTTTATCACTTGGTTCCGCTGATTAAAACATGTGTGCCATCACACGTATCTGATAGGGGTGCAGAAAGATTTTGTGATTGAGTTAAAATTATTGGCATTAGTTTGGGAAGAGTTGAGATTTAATTTGAAAAATGGAGTTCAAATATACTATAGTTGAATGTTGGACAAAAGTTTTGGCCACCTTCCTCTCTTTTTAGGAGAATCTTCCATGAAGGCAATTGATGTGATCTATTTCCTTGATGAAGAGGTTTATTGGTGTACGATTATATTATGTTTACCTTATTATTTAAGTATAACAGTTTGTCCTTTGAAGTTGATAGATTTCAAATATATTTCTTTGTGATAATTTCATTGCCATATCTTATTCATATCAGTGGCATGCCTTTGCGGTGTGGTAATGTTGGTATAGTCATTTGTCTATCCTTTTAAGTTAATATTTTGTAGTTGAGAAATGTCACATTCCAGTTCTAGTAAAAGGCGATTAAAGCGTATTCCGCTATTCTTTTTCAACTTCTTTCCAAGATTTATTGTCTTCAATTGTCAGACTTAGTGTTTTGTACCCAGTGGTTGATCCGTAGAATATTTAAGTGGGAGAAAACCACTTGCATTGTTCAATTTACAACTTAGACTAAATTACCAGTTTCACTTGTATACAGATTGATAAAATCTTGTTTGTCTTGTATACATATTTCTTTATATATAACGACTCATCAAGATTGTTTACATGCAAAAATTGGCATAAAGTGATAAATATCTTCCCATGATTATAACAGTCAATTCATGCTTAACTTACCTTGGATAATGTGTTCTTGAAGATCACTTGATTTGGCTTTTCATTTGGTCAATATATTGATGTGAGCTTGTGGCATGAATTTTAATGGTATTCATTACTAATTGTATATAGGTAGGTTTCTTTGCATTTTGATTTTCCATTTCTGAGTCTGTTATTGACTGCTGTAATGATTAATAAATTAATTTGAGATCTAAAGTTCATTAAATGCTGTTGCACCGTATTCTATTTCACCTGTATAAGCGTAGATGGGAGTTTAATGTAACATGTTTATTCTTGGTTTATTTTGAATGTTTTGAAATTTCATTTGGTGTTTCGGTATTATATTGTTCTATTTGCTTTGTGTTTATTTATTTATTTTTTGTTTTTCGCTTAGGCATGCTCATGCTTCTCATGTTCTGAGTCTTTCTGACCATAATCGTAGTTTTTGTTAGCATAATTTGAATATGGGAAATTTGCTATTTATACGTGCTTCTCATTGGTAATTACTTTTTGTCGTGATCTCTAAATATCTATTATGATTTATGATTTACTTATCTTAGATATATTTGATAGTTTTGGAAACCATGCCTTGTAGGACCTTTGAGTGTGTTCAAGCTGAAGGTCCTAGTACTCTTCTCCTTGTGTGTCATTGAGAAACCTCATCTTTATTTGAAACTTCCGAGAGTCATGCGTATAATTGCATTATTTTTTTAGGCTTCATACAGACTTGACGTATATACGATGTACACAATCACGTGCAAAACCTTTCTGAATTAAGACACTTTCATCTATTTTCTGGAAAATCTTGGTTGCGTTGCTTGTCTGAAGATGTTTACCTTTCTCCTGATGCTTGTGCAGATTGTCTTTTTATTGTTCTGTTAGTTTTTCTACTTTATATTCATAGTGCAGTATCGTGGTGTCATCTATCTTGTAATGCTTAATTCATCTTCCATTTGCTTTATTGCAGAGGTCAGGATATGAAGTTTATTTATTAGAAGCCACATACAAGGACCCAGCGGTGAGTTTCTTATTACTTTTTGTTTCCTTTTTAATAATACTTGTCATAAGCTAGACTATTTAGCCTGTCTCTGACAATATATGTATTGGTAAGAGCGTTAGATGCACTGGCTAGGGCGGTTGAACAAACAAAATATATGTGGTAAAATTCAGAGGGAAAGGCATAACCTAAAATCAGATGAAGTGATGGTTGTTTAACTTCGAGGTTGAACCAGATTGAGTGAAGGTGCAGGGGACCATGTATCAGATCCTATCCGTTTTTGTAGTTTTATTTTTTTGCCAAAATTGACTGATAGCAAACAGGGCAGAGATTTTAAGCAGGTGATGTTCTTCAATATATTTCGTCTTTCTTGTGGGTTTCAGGGTTGTGCTGCAAGGAATGTTCATGGTTTCACTCAGAATGAAATACACAAGATGGCTAGTCAATGGGAGGAAGCCCCATCCCTTTATATGAAGCTAGACATCAAGGTGTGCATTGTTTAGTTTGCTTTTCACTGTCTAGTAAATGTTGGTGGATGAGAATTCTTGTAAATTGGTTACCTATGTTATGATGCAAATGCTGAGTCCTAACATTCATTATCTGATTAAATGGCGCAGTCGTTACTCCATGGAGATGATTTGGAGGAAAATGGGATTCAAGAGGTAATTTCACAGTGCATATAGATGTTATATTCCTTATTTAACTCATATCTTAATGAAGAATTTGTTAAATAAAAGAATCAATGATGGATAAGGGAGGAAATAAATTTACTCAAGCTTAAGCTTGGTATTCTTTTGTGTCTCCTATGATTACGTGCTTGTTTGGGAGCACTTTTCAGATGGACTTTTGGATCTAAAAGTCCATTTCCATTATAGTTTTTTTTGAAGCTTAGACTTTTAGACTTGTAGCATAACACAGATTTATTTCGGTGTTTGGTGGTTACTTTAAAATGGACTTTTGGATAAGTCACTCCAAAAAGTCCATTCTAGAGAAGTTAGAACTGGATGCTTTTTGAGAAGTCACTTATTGAAAAGTCCATTTTCTGAATGGACATCTGCATAAGTGCTCCCAAACATGCACGCATATCTAATGAAGCTGTTGTTGCCCTTATTGTATTGATATAATTTCTGCAACTCTTGGCATGTCTATCATGCTTGGCATTCAATGTGAACCAGCATGATCACCTAGTGATTAATCTGGCAGGTCGACATGGATACAGAAGATGGCAATTATATTGGTGATCCCTCTGGTTCTGAAGGTACAAATATTGAAAAGGTTGCAAAACCTTCTGAAGGCGATCTTGCCAGTGATGGTATGTTTTGATCCATGCATCTTCCTTTCTCTTTTCTTATGAAATGCTCCATCTTCCTTCTTGGTTATGATATATGTGAATTCTTGTTGATATAGGTTTATCTACAGTGCAACTTATGTTGCATAGAGTTGCACTTGCCAAATATAAGATCCATGTTCACAAATACTTCACCTTATGAATTAAAACAAAGATTTAATTGGAAGTATTATCAACCCATCTTTTCCTTTGCGTTGAGCAATTACATCCTTTGGTAGAAAACTAATGTTATTTGTTTTATTTTTCCTTTTATTCAATACTTAGTAATACCATACTACCTTCTTGGGCTGATGCATTTGCCTGTACAAGGGTTAGTGCTCCATGGGATGACAGTATTTCTACAAATAACAATGTTGTACAAGTGATTGGTTTTAGTAGGTTGTCAGTTACTTTGGTTATGTCATTGTGTGGGGATTCTCCTGTACGGTGCCTTTGCTGATGCCATTTTTCGTTTTCTTATTATACTCTAAAACTGTACTAGTACCTGCTAATACTCTTTTTTGCTTCTATATATATCCAGTTATTGGGGTATGGTGTGGGAGTCTGAGTTTTGGCTTCACTGCTTTTCCCTTAGTGCTAGACTTTTAAATGGGAGGTTGCATATTATGTCTAATAAGATTCCTTGGCTTTGATAATTTAGGTCGGTTAAAAGATGAGCAGAAAAGGGATGATGCAGAAGAGCGCCCACAGGAAGTGGTGAAAGAACTGGGAAAGAGTAAGTGGTCGAATGATTTGGATGAGGATGATCTCCACAAGACTGAAGCAACCAAGGGAAATTCAAGTGCCCTCTCTAGTTTAATTAAATCATACAGCAAGAAAGGTAAATCTGTGCGTTGGGCTGATCAGGTATGCTACTATCTTTTTTCTCTCGATTGAGTTAGATTTTGATACATCAGTATGATCCTGAGACTTTGTTGCATTTTTTTGAAATAAATGCAATATCATCTAGATTGCTGTACACCTAGTGATAGCATGCTAAAAGATGTAAAGTGTTATCATCTGACAAGATTATTAGGGATGTGACTATTCTATTATAGATGAGATAACTTATATTTTTGTTTGTCTAAAGTTATTGTAGGACTTTAGGTCCAGACCACACTCTTAACTAAACAAAAACTCGTGTTTGCAAATGAGATCACTTATTGCCATCTAGTTATAATCACAGCATAAATTTCAAATAAATTAATTGTTTGGTATGACCGGCCTTTAAGGAGATCTTACTTTTTTTTTTTTGGGATAATACAGGGTTCAGCTCTATGTATTAAAAATAGTCCTTTGGAAGCACATAAAGTCCCCATAAATTCATCAGTGACTTGCATGAACACTAATGAGTGAGTTTTCGTTAAGAGATATACAAAGGAAAATATAGAAACAAACATAAGTAATTGATTGGTTAAAATTGTTAAGCTGGTTGATTTAAATGGTCTCAAATTCTGAGCAATTGTTTTCTTGAGTGATTTAGCTTTTGTTGCACATGCATCAAACCAACCAAGTGATTTGTGCTTAATCTGGTAACTTTGATTCTAAGAAACCAAGTGTCTCACCATCTTGGAGTTGAGAGCTGTGTATTAGTCTTCCTGTGGGTTTGGAAGTTATTAGGAATAGCGCATACCCTCTTACAAATAGCACTCTCAACTGTAGGGAAACTCCTTACCTCTGGGGGAGGCAATTGGCTCTTGGATTCAGTTCTCAGTTATCCATTGTGATGTCAAATATTAAATTATAGGGGATATTACAAAAGTTACCACAAAGGTTTAGCCTAATTACAAAAAAGTCCAGTTATCTTTTAAAATTACAAATACCTCCTTAAGGTATTACAAACACATTTGAGGTTTGTATTTACCTAACAATTGCACCCCTCCCCCATCCCCCGACGGTGTAATTTGTAAAATAGAAACAAATCTCAGAGGGAATATTTGTAATTTTGAAAGATATTTTTTTAATTTGATTGTACCGTATTTTTAGTTCGGAGTATCTCAAGGATTTTTAAAGTTCTTGTATTTGTAAATTATGGACTTTCAGATTGGCAAAATTGGCTTCTCAATCGGCCATGGGAAAACAGCAAATGTATCTTTAGTCATTGGTGCTGGTTCTGGATATAACTTGGTGAGATGCCTGCTATAGCTGATATGCTAGTTAAATTAATAATATAAGCACATCCAATACGCAATAGAAGGCAAATGGTGCTTTTTCGAGGACATTTTGGTTTGTCGGTTTTATGTATGCTAACATGGTTTCGAATGATTGCAGAAGTCGAACCCCCTACCTGAAGAAGAGAAACTCAGCCAAAGAAGTGGGGAATCGAGAAAGGGTAACATATTCCAAGAACAACTACGTGCTGAGCGCGAGGCTTTTAGAGCTGTTTTCGACAAGAGGAAACACCGAATTCGTGGGCTCGATGTTGATGATGAGTGAAACTTGTATTCACTTTTTCACCATTGTTGCTCTGGTGTTGTATATTGTAGTAGCATTTTGTCAGGTTAAGTGGCCGAGGGTGCATGCAAATCACTCTCTTCCCAATTTTTGTTTTCTGTAAACTAAAAGGCTACCCTTTTTTTTTTCTTCATATAATTCAGGGTAGTCATTGAATCTATAATGGCATGGAAATAGCCGAGTGTATCTTTTTTTTTTTTTGATCGGTATCATGCATGACCATTATGTCCTACTCTTAAAAAAAAAAAAAATGAAAACAACAAATTGATGCAAATTTTAATGAGGAGATTACGCTTTAACACTTAATTATGTGTGATTTTGCACATTGTCAACCTAACACTTTGCAATCTGAAATGTACGATTTCACACTTTACCTTGTCAATTATCGTATTTTGGCATCCAAATTTTGCCAAATTTTTCATAGCGATTTTTAAAATTTGAGCCAAGCAATTTACAGATAAAGACAAATGAAAGTTTCAAGCAAACTTTGAAAAGTTAAAGCAGAAATAAATTTTAACAATTCTTAGTAAATTCTATACAATATGAGAAATAACAATTTCATTAAAATTGCAATACCTTTTATCCTTTCTAATTTTAAAGGAGATTATATTACTATTTTACTTTTTAAGAATGCATTTTTAACATGTTCAAATTTACAATGGTGCAGATCTATAGTTTTATGCACCTCATAGTTGATAAATATTATAATTTCTTGTCCCTAATTTACTTCATTATATTTTGATTTATAATTCAACAAAAAATTTAGTGGAGACTAAATAAATAAAATTAAATTTAGGAATAGTAATAATAATAATAATAATAATAATAATAATAATAGCATATTTTATTAAATAAATGTTAATTAGATATTTTTGTGACACCTCTAACTTTGTTTACTATAGCATAGCATAATATAACTTGGTAGGTAATGTGCAAAAACGGGAAAATAAGATTTTTAGTCCGTAAGTTGGACCTTTTTTAGAATTAGTCCTCTAAGTTGTCACTTTCATGTTTTAGTCCTTTAACTTTCAAATTTCTAGATATTCGGTCATTTAACTCAATAATTTTACTTTTGGTCCTATAACTTAAATTTAGTCATATAACTTAGCAATAGTTAAATTTAACTAATTTATTAAAATATTAATTCCACACTTCACATTTTTTATAGGACCAAAATTAAAATAACTAAACTTACTTTTTAAAAATTAATTAAATTATAAAAAAATAAAAATTAAATTAATTTGATTAATAACAAATTTAGATAAATAGAAATTTCTAAAACAATAAAAATTTTAGGAAAATCAAAATAATTACATTAAATTAGTACATTAAAAATAATTTATCATATTTATATAATTAATCTTTGGTAAGGAGAATTAACTCCAAGAAGTGGATCCGGACTAGTGTACAAGATGCATTTACTTCATAAAGTTAAAAAAATTAATGCTTGAAATATTTTTAAAAAAATAATTAAATTAAAATTTGATTAATAATTTTTATTTAAAAGTTAACTGGTAATTAAAATTATTTAATTTTTAAAAATAATATTTAATTAAAAAATTAATGCTTGAATCTTCTCACCAAAGGTTAATTACAGAAATATAATATATAATTCTTAAAAGTTTTTAATAAATCTAGTCTCGATACCGTTTTTAAGCACAAGGATAAATAGATTTAGAAAATTGAGGTAAAAAGTCTATTTTAAACTTAAAGGACCAAAGTGTGTATGTCTTAACATATAGGACTAAAAATAAACTAAAGATATAACTTACAGGACCAGAAAGCTAAAGATGCAAACATATAAGACTAAAAAATTTCTAGGATTGAACCCCAAACATACCAAGATAAAGGACCGAATCTCAAAATAAGCCAACTTATATGATGAAATTTCTCATTTTCCTCGCAAAAACTCGTAATTATAAATTACGAGGACAAAGTTCAATTTCTCCTAATTTAATTGGGAATGAAAATCAAATAATTGGAGAAAGACACCAGTTTTTGCTACATTTTCGGATTATAAAAGAGCTTCTTTGATTTTTTTAAATTGCATAATAAACTTTGAGTAAGTCTTATGTCTCACGATTATATTGGAGAGACGGATCCAACCCATTTTACAAATTAAAATAAATTAAATCTAAATTCAAACGAGTTTAGCTAATACATGTTATTTTATGATCCGTCTTACAAAATTAATTTGTGAGACCGTCTCGTATGAATTTTGTCATTAGATTTTATTCACGCATAACCGACATATAAAACTCAGTCATGCACAATGTAAACGTTCAATTGATCTAAGTTAATTAAGAAAGCTAAAATATTAGTAACGTTTGATTTCTTATCTTAGTGGCTTAATGGCATCATCTTTAGTCCGAGTCCCAAAAATAATTAGTTATTGTTCATCGCTTAAAATCCAGTGCCAAACCCAGTGCCAAACCCTCAAGTTTTGGATATGGTTGATTTCATCCTGGGCCAACTTTTCAAATTTCAAGGTCTGGCCAATTTAATATTTTTGTATATTAAAAAAGTAATGTATGCAAAGAAAATAAATCTTGTTCAAATGTCAAAATTTCATCGCATCATTGGTTTTACTTTTTGGTATAGTCATTATGGTTAGAGTTGGTCAATGTTAAAATAACCATTGAATTTCAAAGTGTGCAACTTTTTTTTTTAATAAGTTGGGAGTAATGATTGGATGAAAGGAGATAAATTTCAAATAAATGAAAGATATCGGGTTCGAACCCTGGTCAATACTCTTACAAAAAGTGAGCGATAACACTTAAGCTATAAACTCGTGGTTCAAAGTGTGCAACCTTTAAATAGTAAAAAAAATACTTTCAAGTTCGATTTCTTTTGATTTTCAAAATTCATAATTTAGATACTATTCGCGACAGAGTTGGAAGCACTCAACAAAATATTTTATATATAACAAAATTCTATTATAAAAGTGACTTATTGATTTGGGAATGTTTTTATTTTTTAAATAATGTGATGGTGCTTTAGGTATAAAAGTGCCAAGTAAATAATATATTAGTAAAGGTATGAATAATTTTTTTTAACAAATGAGATCAACTTTGTGCTTCAGTGATAAAGACTTGTATATGAGAGCAATTGATTACCGGATTCTATTCCATGTGAATGCATGTATCCTCCTCCCTACATACCCATTCTACTCATTTTTTTTAATAATAAGTTCCCAAATTAACCAGTTACTTTTATAATAAAATGTCGATGTATACAATATTTTGTTGAACACTTCCAACTCACTCTCAAATAATCCAAATTACAGATTTAAAAAGTAAAAGATATCAAACTTGGAACTGAATTATTTACAAGTTAAAGATTGGACAACTTAATTGAAAGTCAATGGTTATTTTGAACATTGATCAATTCTAATCTTAAGGACAAAGTAAAAGTAACCAAATGATGTAATTACAATTTGACATGCATTTGAACAAAATTTATTCTATTTGCATGCATTATCTTAGAAATTGTAAAATTATCCACTTGCCCATACATTAAAATAGAAAATTTGGTTATCCTTTTGAATCGATGAATGTGAAACTAAGAATCTTACGTCGATAATGACAAATTTATCAAACTTATTTTGATAATCTCATGATATAAGAATTTCAAAATATAGATTTATGATCCTGTAGGACTTGCAGCGTTTGTTCACTCGTTATTGTAATCAGTTGTAAATTTCTTCTGATGAATAAATGAAATTCATTTTAATTCTAAAACAAGAGTAAAAAAGTAGTTTCAAGTTTGAATTCTTTTGATTTTCAAATTCATAACTAAGATAGTATTCGCGATAGAGTTGGAGACACTCAACAAAATACTTTATATATAAAACAAATTTCTAGTATAAAAGTGACTGATTAATTTGGGAATGTTTGATTAAAATGTTTGTTATTTAATAATGTAAAGCTTTAAGTATAAAAGTGGCAAGTAAATAACATATTAGCAAAGGTATAATTATTTAAATAATAATAGGATCAACCTTGTGATGCTTGTGTTGTCGATAATTGACCCAGGTTCAATCATATATGAGTGCATATCTCTCCCCTATTATCCCGTTGTATTTTTTTTTTTAAATTATATGCTCCCAAATTAACCAGTTACTACTGTTATAATAGAATGTTGATATATACAATATTTTGTTGAACAATTCCAACTCTCTCGTCAATAATCTAAATTACAAACTTAAAAATTAAAAGAAATCAAACTAGGAACTGAGTTTTATATTTACATGTTAAAGACTGGACAATAACCTGAAAGTCAGTAGTTATTTGAACATTGATCAAGTCTAATCTTAAGGACTAAAACTAAAAGAAAAACCAAATGATATGTAGTTACATTTGTGACATTTGAACAAAACTTAGTCTATTTGCATGCATTATCTTAGAAATTATAAAATTATCCACTTGCCCATTCATTAAAAACGAAATTAAGAATCTTATATCGATAATAACAAATTTAATAAACTTATTTTGATAATCTCATGATATAAAAATCCCACATCTTTAAGTTCCTATTTTGAGTTATTTGAAATCCATTTATGCGAAGTCATTTGAAATCTTGAAATATTACAAACACTCCAGACTCCACTGATAGATGCAATTTAGTTAAAAAAAACTAAAAAATAAATATAAAGAAAGTATTCATTTTTTAAAAAATAAATGAGTTTTTCTGTTACTAGCTAAAACCTCGAGATTCACGTTTCATTTGTTTTTTTTTATATCAAAGCTAAGATGTAATAAATAATTGGGAGTAATGAATTGGATTTAATGAATTTCATGATATGTTTGCATAAATATAAATACAAACATCAAAATATTATGCTGATTTGTAGGACATCTCGTGATTCGCATTTTATGATTTTCAATTGATCTTCAATCAGATTATATTTAAATATAATTTTTAATGATATGCACAACTAAGTGACATATATGTGGTTGTTACCTAATTAATATAACTTAAAATTTTCCAGAATATTAAATAAATACTAATATTGTGGACTTATGGTGCACATAATGTGTCATCATCTTGATTTTTTTGTTATGTTTCTTGATCACAAATCAACGAAAATGATTCAACTAACCATGATATTATTAAGAACAAAATCAAAGGAAACAATTACAATAAAACAAACAAAGAGTTAGCGAACCAAACAAAATACGCCCTTGTCCAAAGACAGTTTAATCGTTGAGTGCACCTAAAACATAAACACCAATATTTATTTATTTGAGAGTGTAAATTTTCTAATAGTCAAGTCTTTAATTAATGATTTACATGGTCAAAAAAAGATGCACTATTGGGCTTCAATTTGTCAGTAATATTTAATATTTTGTTACCAAGTAAGTCTTAATACATGGTGGATTTATCATTTTACAAGCTTTTACTCAATCATTTTTAATTTTGGGAATTCAGAAAACAAGAATCCATATAGTGGACACATTCGTGCACAGACATTCTCAATTTTCACATAAAAATCAATATAACCTCAAAAACTCCACTAAAAATACTCAAAACCGAAAATAAAAAAAAAATATAAATGGTAATGATACAAAATAGTCATTTATAAAATGTAAAGATGAAAAATAGTCATCTTTTCAGACACATCTTTTGTAGTCATTTTGGGGTGTAAAATGACATTCATATATTTCTAAAGATATTTGTTTGATATTTGGATTATTTCTCTCTTTTCTCTTACTCTTTCTTTCAAACTTTTTTAAAAATCGAACATATATTTTTCATTTTTAAATAAGCAATATGGGTGTTGAATTATAGATATCGAAAAGAGGATTAATTTGATATATTATACATGAAAACGGATTTAAAACAAAAAGTTATATGAATTCAAAGTTTTTTAGAAAAACAAAATAACTTGTTATAAAAAGTGGAATACATCGTCTTCTTCCCCAAACCACTTTCCGCTATTAACAACATCCCAAGCTCACTCACCAACACCAAATCCATATAAAACCCAAAATTTCTACAAAAACTACAAAATATCCTAACCTAAAACAACTACAGACTAATAAATCAAAAAAATAAATGGAATTAACAAAAAAACTATAGAGGTCGATGCGGTCGCCACATTATCGATTCGGCCGCCATCGTCCAAGTCGCTTGTTCGAATTTTTGGGGGTCATCAGTAGTCCGTATGCTTTTCGAGTGTTTGGTTATGTTGTGACTCAAAAAAATGGATTGTAAAACTACTAAAGGCTGCTATGTTATTTCGCACCCCAAAATAGCTAAAAAGATGTGTTTGAAAAAAAATGGCTAAAAAGATTTTCGGTTGGCCAAAAAGGCTAAAAAAAAACCCACTCAAAATGTAAACTAATTTTCCTTACATTCACAAAACAAGAAAATTCCAGTTTTACCATCGAATTTATCGATAAAAATGATTGTCACTAAAATTTTCGATTACCTATTGAATAAAAAAATATTTTTTACCCAAACTATACCGATAGATTACCGACATAAATATCGTAGGTATTTACTAACAATTTTAAATTATAAGTAAATATTTGATTTTACAGTTATCTTAATATTTAACTACAAGTTTTTCTGTGAGTAAACTGTTTTTTTTAGTGCTTGTCGTTGTCAAATATTTGAAAATAGTTTAATGCAAGCAGTACTATTTTTCATTAATTCATTTTGCATTGACACATTATAACTGGACACCAATAAAGTTTTTTGACAATGACACTAATAAAGTTGACACATATATTAGGTGAATTTCAGTAGAGCATATTTCAAATACCAACATTAATTAACTAATGTTTTTTTGTGTTGGTTTTCTAACTTACATTATATAATGGAATGGGGGCAACACTAATAAAGTTTTTCTTCCTTGTCCGAATTTTTGGCTTATGTATAACTAATTAACTAGTGTTTTTTGTGTGTTGGTTTTCTAACTTACATTATACAATGGAATGGGCAACAATCTTCTAAAGCTTATTTATTTTATTTAATTAGGATGTATATTAAAATACCCAACATAGTCAAAATTTTGCATTTTGTGATGCTGGCTCATGATAAAAATTTCAAATACCGTCACTACTGAAACTTTTGGTTGAATAAAGCATTTCGTATCATAGATGCGATGAATATAATCACACTCTCCCATATAAATTTTCTGAAATATATTTTTCACTACAATACCATAATTTTGAACATCAAATGTTGAATCTAAAGTAATTATTGAGAATTTTTAGTTAAGAATAAATTAGGCAAACATAATAAAATATATCATTTTAAAATTTTAAACAATCATTTTTTTGAAAGCAAAATTTTAAACAATCATGTAAAGTCCACATCACATAATTTATAGTATATATATCTCTCATCCAATCAAAGACGTAGACAACAACACCTTACTTTTACATCTGTTGATTCCATGTTGATTGATACTTTTTTTTTTTTGAGGAAATGTTGATTGATACTTAGTAATTACACCAACACACGATTTTCCAACCAAAACAATAACATATAAAAAATTGTTATTTTGCCCTTTTTCCTCTTGATGTCACTTTTGGAAACCCTGGTGATGTGACATGGTTCATTTAGAAATACGACTATGACTACCATAGAAACTAGAGTAGGGATGTGGGCCCGAACAACTTTTAACACCATAGTGGGTTTTTAAGTCCTTATTGTTTATGAAAATTTTATTTCATTTTGCTCGAGAATTTTTTTTATCCCAAAAATAATTACTTAGGTTGCAATTGGATATATTTTTATTTTGAATTTTTTTTTTTTTTGGTTCTTAGAGAATAATGTGAAAAGTTTGTTAGTGAGAGAATATGTGAATGAGTATGAAATGAAAATATAATGATGAAAGATAATGTGATATAGAAATAGTGAAATAATGATTGCTAGTAGTTAAAAATATTTATGTGGATGAATAGTCAAATTTATGGAAAAATGTGTGATAATAATTTATTTTTTTCGGAAATTGGGTAGATGTGATTGATGTAGGAAAAAGTGAGAGAAAATCAGGGGGGTAGTCAAATGGAAGAAGTTCGATTCAAAATCAAAATCTAAAATGGTCTAGGAATCGTTGACCAAAACCCGATTCCAAGACTAGAATCAAAACCATGTAGGCTGCTCCGTTTTGGTTCCTTTAAAATTATGGAACTATCGGTTTGATCCGTTGGTGGATCGAGTGGAACCGGAGGTTAAAACCTCTGGTTTAACTAATATATTTTTTTTTGTAAAAATATGCTAAAAGAAATGATAAATTATATTATGATGATTTATATTCACAACCATATAAAACACGTCATAAACCAAATGTTGTAAAAGAGAATACATAGACATCTTAATATTATTATTAGGATTAAGTTCTAATACTTAATTATGAATATTAAGTTTAGTTCATTATATATATATATATAGAGAGAGAGAGAGAGTAAATGAAATCGATAAATTATTTTTGAAACAAATTCAAAAAATTTAAAAGAAAAAAAACTATTCCGATTAACCCAAAACTGGAAACGTGGAGAAACTGAGTTCTGGTTTGAAACGGAAACCAAAACCGTGAGGTAGTGATTAGATATGTTTTTATTTTAAAATTTTTCTATTTGCTAGATAATAGTAGTAAAAAAATATATTTTGAAGAAAAAAGATGAATTTTGAGAGTGTGATTGAATATGAAATGAAAAAGAATGATGAAAGTTGATTTGATATAAAAATAACAATATAAATGAATGAATATGATGGGTAGTTAGAAGCGCGAGTTGGTGAATAGTGAAATTTGTGGGAGAATGTGTAATATTGATTAGTCATTTTTGAAAAAATGTGTAGATGTGATTGATAAGAGAAAAAGTGAAAGAGAGTGAATAGTGTATTTTTTGAAGATTATCATAACAATGTTAAAAAACAATTCTCTAGCAGAATGAAAATGGAAAGTTTTTCATATCCAATCGCTACCCAAGGCTCCTATTTTGGTTCCTCATTTTTGGAAGAACTGGAACCGGCGGTTCCGAATCCGTAACCACCCTTAATTATCACTCATATTCAATCATCATTTTACTATTTTTATATCATATCAACTTTCATCATCGTTTTAATCTCATATCAAAGATGATTTAGAAATATTCTATTGGTCTTATTTTTTAAAATTCAGTTTTCACTATTTTGATAATTATAGACTGGGACCAACAATTATATAATCCAAACCCAGCGAGGCTGGTTCCGGGTTTCGACAAACCCGCTCCTTGCTATCCCCAAATTGAAATGGACGGGATAGATCTTTTGTTCCATAAGGGTGTTTCATCTCATAATCCATACCACAAGGATGATTACTATATGTATAAGAGTTACTATATTAATTTTCAAGCATTAATCAAACATGAATTGTAGGTTTTTCATATGATAATTATTATACACGTAACAATCATATGTTCAATAGAATATGAAATGAAATACCCTTATGTAACAGAGGATCTAGTCCCAAACTAAGTGGTACGTATTGTTCGGAGCCAATATTTCCTAAAGTAATGTTTTCCAAACGAAAAGTAAATAAGAAAGAAATCTTTCTTAATTACCATATATATTCTCATGCTTCATGGCAGCTACTGTATGAAGCATGGCTTTTGTTCTGTTCGATCTGAAATAATTGTCTTGGCTGTCCTTTTCTTGAATTCTATTATATCTCAATATCTTATCCTTTAATTATTAAGGTTTTTGATGGTTTTCATTCCTTTGAAACCAGAAGAACATCAAAAGTTGATTGTCGTCTATCGTGATAACAGAAAAACTAAACTCGATACTTTTATATCTCTCTTTTTATTGGCTGGCTATATAGTGCATTAATTAATTAATTGTTGCCATACATATAGTTTAAATATAAATGTATATTAACTCCAAATGTATAGTTAAGGAATTATTCTATGCAAGTTTCATGTATGTATGATATTCATAGAAGATGTAATACAAAATTAAAATCAATGTCTCAATAAATTCTCGGAAGGCTTGGTGATGTTATTGTTAGCCAAAGGGATATTGTTCAATAACAAAAATTAACTTTTTGTAATTTGAATATTTTATGGACCTTGAATTATAATGCGATCTAAATTAAAAAATTTATAATATGAACAAGAAGATAGAAGGTTACCATAGTCATGAACTATTTCTACAATTGACTCCACGTTTCAAAACCCTCTAGCCCTTTTTGGTATTCTCTCAGAATTTTAAATTACTTCAAGTGGTTCTATGTGTGTTGCACAATCAATTGATGATTGTAATGAGCCAAAAATGAACCATGTAAGATTATTATTTTTGAAATCTTCATCAAAGAAAAGTTTTACTTATGGTAAAATTTTAACTGACAAATCATATCTCATTACTCATATGGTTTTTCCACATTCCAACTATGTATTTAATATAAACACGTTCATGTTTATACAAGCTTGGCACACGTATGTACATATCTACATACGCTTAACTTGCTTGCATGACGCCGATGTATGTGTCTTGCCACTGCAATATAAAGTAAAAACCTTATAATTTATATCAATTTTTTTGAGCCAGCATTAGAACCTGATCGGACCCAATTGATTGAGCTCCAATAAAATAGTTTAATTTGGACCCAATTAACTCATTATCAGTGCAAAATCATTTATTAGTCTCATTCCATTCCAGTAAAAGAATGAGGCATCGCTCTTAACCTAATTAAAACTACTGAAGCCAATAATGATGCCATATGATTTATCGATTTCCATATTGCCCCTGTCAATCAACTGAGTATCATGAATGGAGTAAAACCATCATTTTTAATCTGGCACTTCTTTTGATCACATCACATTATTAATTCAATAATCAATTCCGAATTCCTGAATTCAGATTGTACTGTCTGTTAAAATGAAATATAAGATCATAATCATGCCTATTACATAGGTGATAGGTCATGTATTCCATTTTGTGAATATATATTATCAGTTATTTCACTTTATAATTCCCCAAAAATATCAAGATATTGGCCATCAATTGATCTCATTTATGATGTTTCAAAGAACTTCAACTTAATTAATAATCAAAGTTCATTACTTACTACGGATTAAGGTATCACATATCGTAATCAAGTGAAATCGAATATGTATGGTCAAGTCATAATTTAATTTCTAATTCTTTTATCAGAATCAAGAAAAGCTTCAATAAAATTGACACGAGTTTTAGTAAAATGAAGTTGTCCATATTTTATAACGATCGTGGAAAAAAATTATTTCGACTGAATTATAAATTGAATGTTTTCTATACTTAACAACTTAAACACTAAATTTATAATATTGAAACAAATCATGACATATTCAAGCTTAGTACGTATTTCAAAAAATAAAACATTATTTAAAATATCATAACTTATGACTAGCTTGTTCGCATGCCGCAAGTCACAATTACACTTCCAACACGAAATGTGGCTACTAATTCATCGCGAATTTCTAACTAGTTTGGTGTGTGAAAGGGGATTTAACTATATCCATATATGATAATATTTTTGAGATATTGAAAAAAAAAAGGGACGAAATCTGGCTAGTAATTCATCAGTCTTGTTCTTTTCTTGCTAGAAATTCCAACAGTCAATTCATGATGGTAAGTGTAAACAACTACACGTCTTAGACGAAAATCCTCAATCAATGGACGATTTTTTGTGTTGCCTGTTTAAAAATGTAAAAGATAACGTGACTTAACACCTTCATGTAATTTTGAATTTATTACAAATTATATATATTAATTTCTTAAATTTTACAATATTACAGTAATGTGGTTAAAAATATCCCCTGGGATAATTACAAAAAACACCTCAAGATTCGGTCTAATTACAAAAATTCTATAAGTTCTTAAATTAAAATTGCAAACAATCCATTGAGGTTTGATTTCGTCTTTCATATTCCCACTTTATATATAAGCTAACAAACATTTCGAAAATAGTCTCAAAAAAAAAAAAAAAAAAAAACATTTCGAAAATCCCCAGACGTTTACTTGATCCATAAGTTTAAGACAAAATCCAACTTCATGAGGGGTATTTTGTAGTTTCAAAACATATCTAAATTTTTTGATAATAAGCCCAAATCCTAGGAGTTCTTTTTATCCCTTATTTTATAGAAAAAATTCAATCTAGCATTTCAAACCTAGCTAGAATTTTGAATTCGTCCTTACTTACGTGGTGACACTAACTTGTTCTTCAAATATCCAGCCATTGTTCAAATTTATTGAAGAGATCGAGTCACTATTATTTTAATTAATCCAAATTGGTTTGCTTTACTTGGACAAGAAAAATAAAATTCTTGCAGGAAACGAAATTTTGCTATGATCAACAGTTTCTTTTTCGTTATTTCTGAGAAGCTATGTTCCAGTTTAATTATGTTGCCAGTTTGGTTCTGCTATGTTTTAATTATTCTTTGGTAATAAAGATTGACGGAGTCATGGATTCTTCTTCCCTAACTAAATTCTTTTTGTTTGTGTTGTTTTCTTAAGACCATAAAATACTTTTTGTCCGTGTACCACATGACCGTTGAGAAATTTGTCCATGTGAACGGGGTTCGATAAGTAGGTTCACTTGTGTATCAAGTTAAACTTTTAGATGAGGTGATCATTTAAATTTTAAAATTTCATTTAAACTAGTTAATATTCAACCAGAGATTGATTTTTCAAGAATTTATTTGAGCTTGATTTGTTAGATTAACAAAAATGGACCGGGAGGGGGAAATGAGGGTTGCCCCCACCGCCCGAAAAAAAAATTCTAATTTGTTGTTACTATATATCCTTTTAAATTTTATAATTATTTATAAGGATGGTTTGAGTTAAGCCCCAATCATATATATCCTCTAGTTCGCTCACTCCTTCCAATCGTAAAATCTCGTGTCCGCCATTGTTAACAAAACCAAGCTTGACAATGTTTTTCCATTCTATAACATATGAAGTTCACGTAAACGATCGATCTATATTTGAACAATTTGTGTTGGATCGATTAAAACTCATTCAAACTCGATTCGATTAATTAACTATCAAACCAAATTCGGAAGCACTACAAGAAAAAATACTTTCTTGTGAAGAATTTGTATGTAAGTATTAAGATACTTGTAAAGTGTAGGTAAAATCGTTGTGGGTAAATATTTTCCACAAATCTCAAATCGTTGGTAAATATTTACAATATTTATGTGGATAAAGTTAAAAAATGTTGGTGATTTGTTGGTAATTGGTCGGTATAGTTTGAGGAAAAATAATTTTTTATACTATCAATATTATATAGGTAATCGTAAAATTTAGTAAGTAAATTATTTTTGTTGGTAAATTATGTCAGAACCGATTTTTTTTTTTGTAGCGAAATAACTTTTAAAAATCAATAAAAAAAAAATCAAATAAGCCTGAATATGTAGTGTAGTAACCTGATTTTCAGAAGAAATTTGGGTTGATTACAACAACTAAGGGGACTTGTTTACAAAAAGTATCACTACAACATAAATGACATTAGGTAACACTCAAAAAATGTTACCTAATGGCCATAAAATGTTACTATAGACAATAAGTAGCACTTTTATGGTGTTGCACTTGTCTGTACTACATATAGTCTAACGTATCACTTTTCTTAGCTTTTAATAACACTTTTTCTAAGTGTTACATTAAGTTTTCTATTGGTAACACTTTGAAACAATAATTCTAAAGTGTTACATATGAATCTTATGTAACACTTTTTTTTGTAGCACTTCGTATAAATACTATTTTTGCCACCAAGTAGATTCGAACCCACGATTGCTATGTACGGAAGTGACAATTTGCCACTAAGCTAAGTTGATTCTTATTACAACTTTTGCTTTGTTTTCTATATACACATAAACACACATATATATATATATATTATATTTTATATAATAAATATTATATTTTATAATATATGTATTAAATTATATTATACATTGTATATATCAAATTTTATATTGTATAGTATAAAGTTTGAAAATCATATTATATTAAATATTTAAGGACACAATAAATTAAAAATATAAAAATATATAAAATAAATTTATCGATTGATAAATATTCAATCGGTAAAAATAAAAATATAAAATTAATTTATCGACAGATAAAAAAGTTCTAACAAGACAAAAATTAAATAATAAAGAAAATAACGAAAAATAATTTACCAACGGAAAAATTCCTAAGTAATTACCGACAACATCAATTTTCATTGGTAATTTTTTAAAAAAGTAAAAAAATATATAAAAAAGGTTAACGATGAAATTGGTCTCCGTTAGTAAAAATTTAAAAATAAATAAATAATAATAATAAAATATATACATGCGCATTTTTCGTTGGTATTAAGGAAGTAATTGCCTTCGTAAAAATAAAAAATAAAAGCAAAACTAAAATACTTTGTAAAAGAAAACAAAAATTCAGTTAAAAAATATAGAGTACATGAAGTCTACAATTTTTAGGTTTGGTGATATCAATTAATTAAATAAATCTTTGACATGATTTAATGATTGTTATATAATTATGTGTTACTAAGATATAACTTAAAAAGTGTTACAATCAAGAAAATATAGTGTTGCCAAGAGTGCTTCTTAAATAAAATGATACCTATTTGTGTTACAAAAGAAATAACAAAAACAAAGTGATACTTAAAAAGTGTTACATTTATATAAAAGTGTTACATATAAGCGTTACATATTGATAAAAGTGTTACCTATTTGCGTTACAAAAGAAATAACAAAAAAAAGTGATACTTAAAAAGTGTTACTTATATAAAAGTGTTGCATATAAGTGTTACATATCGATAAAGTCTTGCTACAAAAGTGTTACATAAATATTGTAATGTAAAAAAATGTTACAAATATGTGTTTACATATGTACCTTATGTAAAAAGTGTTATAAAATTTATGCTACCTAATATCATTTATGTTGTAGTGTATCCCTGAAGCTTGCAAGTAAAACTAAAGGGACTTGTTTAAAGTCAATAATGCCATGAAGGAATTCCAAGAAAAAAAAAATGAAAAACTGAAGAGGAAAAAGAAGTGTACGGACAAAATTATCCCATAAATTTGAAATTTTGGTAGTTTATGAAGTACTAGAGGGGTAAAATTTATTTTTCTTCTTTATAACTAGAGCTTTGGGAGAATTTTTGATTATATGTATTGTGAAAAATTAAAACAAATTACAGTTATTTTTGTGTTTTATTTATTTATTTATTCAAATATAATTTTTCCTTGTTTCTAGACATGCTTAAGACAGATGATGATGATGATAATTAATTTGGAAATATTATAATTTAGGGAAAATAAGATTTTTAGTCCTGTAAGTTGGACATGTTTTAGAATTAGTCCTCTAAATTGTCACATTCATTTTTTAGTCCTTTAACTTTCAAATTTCTAGATATTCAGTCCTTTAACTTAACAATTTTATTTTTGGTCCTATAACGTAACATATTTCAGAAATTTGGTCCTATAACTTAACATATTTTAGAAATTTGGTCATGTAACCTTTTTTAGGGAATTTAGTAATATAACTTAACAATAGTTAAATTTAATTAATTTATTAAAAGGTTATTTCTAAATTAATTTAATTTTTCAAATCGAATGATTTTAATTAACAATTAATTTTCTTTAAAAATAAATAATTATTTTTTAATTTAATTAATTTTAAAAAAAATATTTAAGCATTAATTTTTTAAACCTTCAATTAAATGCATATTGTACACTTGTCTGATTACATTTCTTGGAGATAATTATCCTCACCAAAGGTTAATTGCATAAATATGACAAATTATTCTTAAGTTACTAATTTGATGTAATTATTTTAATTTTCCTAGAATTCATTAATTATTTTAGAAATTTCTATTTATTTAAACTTTTTATTAATCAATTAATTTAATTTTAATTGTTTTTATAATTTGATTAGTTTCCAAACATTGAAATTTAATTATTTTATATTTGGTCCTATAAAATAGTTAAATTTAACTATTGCTAAGTTATAGGACTAAATTTTTAAAATATATTAAGTTGTAGGACCAAATTTCGAAATATGTTAAGTTTTAGGACCAAAAATAAAATTGTTAAGTTAAAGGACTGAATAACTAGAAATGTGAAAGTTAAAGGACTAAAAATAAATGTGATAATTTAGATGACCAATTCTCCAAAAGGCCCAACTTATTATGACTAAAAATCTTATTTTCCCTATAATTTATATTGAAATTGAAGATGTTTTTGTAAGTTGCGGTTTTTTTTGTCATCATTTGTGAATAGTCAAAGAGCATTTTGTCTTTTCCTCAAAAAAAAAAAAAAAAAAAACATTTTGTCTCCTCATAAAATGTAAACAGTTATGCAAGGGGTATTTTTGGATTTTCAGTTCAATTTTTGTGACATCAGCCAATTCCATCTAGTCATCTTACTGTTGAGGTAAATGTTAGACGGAGAAGTAAACCTCATAGTACTTTTTGTAATTTTAAAAATTAGTTGAGTTTTTATAATTACTTAGCGTTACTTTTCGTAACTAACCCCAAAAGTTTTAAATTAGTATACGTTTTATATGCATAACTTTATTAAGCTTTAAAATATTATCCCATTGAAAAATCGATAATATTTCTTTATTTATCATTTTGAAGAATACAATTACGTCACCAATTTAAATATTTCCGAGAGAAAATGGGATTACCGAGTCCAACGTGCTCTTGGCTGCATCAGAAATTCAGAACATGAGATTCATTTTCTAGCTAGGTAGGAGTGGCAAATGGAACATAAATTATATTCCAAATTGGAATCGAACCATGCGATTTTGGGATCCGTTGACTTAACTTGGTTTCAAAACCCGAACTAGAACCATACAGGCAAGGGTGGAGCTTAAAATATTTCGGGATGGGCCGATACGCGAAAAATGGGAAAATTTAATAAGAAAATCATATAAAATATATTTAAAATAATTTTTTAAAATTTTATAGTGTAAATTTTTTTAAAAAAAAATTGGGGGCCCAAGTTGGCCCCCTCCCTCCGCCATTGCATACTGGTCGGTTTCGGTTATTGGTATTTCTTGTCAAAAAATGTGGAACCAACGGTTAAACCGCGCGGTTTCAAGGTAAAAATATTTATTATAATGTTTTATATTCACAATTGTATGAAACGCGTCTTAAACCAAATGTGGTAAGTTTAACTATGTAGGCTTTGATTCATCTATATTCTAAGAAGATACGGAGACAACTTAATATTATGATTAATATTAAGTCCAAAACTTAATATTATTACAAATATTAAGTCAAAGTCCTTTTCTTTTATTTTTTTGCTTTTCTATTTTTTTAATTGAAATTTATGAATTAATTTTTTGAAAAAAATACAAAAATTATCAAAAAAAAAAAATAGTTAATCCAGTTAAATCGAAACCAAAATCGTGGAGGAACCGCATTTTAATTCGAAACGGAACCGTCGATTTAGGTGTTGGAATCGAATCATGAAGCAACGATTCTGGTTTCGACGGTTTTGAACTTCCAAACCGTGGCCATCCTTATTTCTAGGTTCCTTTACTTCAATAATTGATGCCACATTTGTCCTCTTTTGAGATCCAAATTCTTTTTTACCTTGATTATTAAAATTGATGATAGTTGTGAATTTTCAATTTCTTCTCCAATAGATAATTGTGTGCGCACCTCTTTGATAGTCAACAGCTGCCGGCAAGTTGACTCTAATCAGAATTAATTGCATCTTTTGTTGGCACATTCCCACGTTACTACCGCCCATACTTCCCTAAAACTCAATTATACAACTTCAATTTAGTACACACTATTGTAATTATATATAATAATTATGTGGTGCCAAAAATATATATATAATAATTATGTCATCACGTATTATGTATTTTGTTTTAATATTTGTTTTGCTTTGTTTTCATGACAACATGTGAGAATCTGAAGAGTATGGGACGGAACGGAGCTCGAAATTTTATATAGAGAGATTGGAGGATTCAATTTATTTTCTCTTCAAAACACTAGATAAAAAGTATTTTTTTATTTTTAGTAATTTCATATTAATTTAAACAATAATTATGAAGTTGAAGGGTTGGGTTGATACATTAATTCATTCCTTTTTGACTAATTATTTTTCCAATTAAATGAGCTAAGTACGTTACTTGGACTTTCTGAATGAAATGGTACATTATTTATAGTTCATATTCTTGTTTTTTTCTTTTTCTTTTAATCTATTTACTATGTTAAAAATTAAATTTGAAGTGCTCGAGGACTGACGTTGGATATACTCTGGGGTTTGTTTAATTATTTTTGAAAATTAAATAAAAGAAATTTAATCATTTTAGTATGATCAACTTGAACTATATTCAAGTTGTTTATCTTATTCCACTCAACAAAAAAAAGAAAAAAAGAAAAAAAAAGTGGTTTATCTTATAGATCTCAAACTAGATTTGCTTTGCATATTCCATTGTACCTTTGTGCAAATATGCGTTAGATAGTTTAAATGATTCAATTGAGTTTTTTGTATATTCAACCTTCATGACTTTAAAAAAAAACGGATAACATTTTTAAAGTAAGATCAACAATTTTAATTATCAGTAATTTTATGAAAATTGCATTGTTCAATACACAAATATTTTTAAAATAATAATATTTTTAAAATTCAAAAAAACAAATTTTTAAAATAATAATATTTAAGTATAGGAGCTACACATCATAACATTAGATATGGTATAAGAAATCAATATAAAATGAATTATTGCCCACATAACTAGGCCATGACTATTAATGCGTTCTTTAATTTATATGATGTGGTTATCTAAGTATTATTTTGATATTGAAACCAAAACTCTCATGTATTATTTAACAAACACGCACTCCAAAAATTAAATAAATAAATAAATAAAGTAGTAAAATAAAAAATAAATAAATAGATAATTATATAAAAAGACTTTAATCATGCGTAAGCAGAATCCAGCATGAAAGCTTATTTCTCTGTTTGTTCTTGTGCATGGGCATTGCTATATAGTTAAACATGTGTAGCATGGACAATTCCTCTCTTTGTTGAAAAATATATATAATGTTAAAATATATCTATATATATATATTTTCTTAATTCTTTCTAGTTTACCTCAAGTGTCCAGCATGGACCATGTGATATTTGTTGGGTTAATTGCAAATTTGCAATTTGCCCCATACGCTTTTAGAAATGGGCATAAAACCCCTCCTAAACCAAAAATAATTATAAAAAAGTCTTCTTATATATATTTCTATAAAGGAAGCTCACTGTCAACCTAACAACAATAAATATGTACTCTAAGGATAAAGACTAAAATACCCTCACCAGTCACCACTACCCTTTTTACTACATTCTCATTTTCTTTTTTTACCTTCATTCCCATTATTTTTTTGTTTATCTTATTCTTTGCATTTCCTCCTATAGAATTGTTTGTTTGGGAGCACTTTTGAGATAGGCTTTTGGATCTAAATGTCTATTTCAATAATAATTGATGTTGGCGGTTAATTTAAAATGGATTTTGGATAATTCACAAGTTAATTTAGAATGGACTTTTGGATAATTACTCATCCAAAAATCCATTTTAGAGAAGTTAGAACTCGAGTTTTTCTTTTTTAAAAGTCACTTATTAAGAAATCCATTTTCTGAATGAATTTTTGCTAAGTGCTCCCAAACATACATAAAATAAGCAATAAATTAATATATAATATGCTATATAGGTATTTAGTGGCAAGATGGCAAGATGTGGTTGCCACCTGCAACCCCATGTGTTCGTATCAGTATATTACATGGAACATGTATCAACTCTTGTATATGTATTATCTTATAAATATAGTGAAATCAGATGTCCCCAGGTCGGGACCGACCAAAAATATTCTTTAGGCGAAATTATTAATTAATTAAGTATTAAATTATTGAGGTTCTATTGTATATTTTAACAACAAAAAAACATATTACATATTAAGTTATGTATGTATACATTTGAATGTTGTACGTACAAATTATACACAGAATCATATCAGAAATTATGTATCAATATGTGAATATATGAAAAAGTAATACACACATGTGTATATGAATATTATATGGTATTAAATCGGACTATCTTGATCGAAAAAGATTCAATCTTTTCTACAGATACTTACGCATTATTAGCCCTTTATTTTAATCCGAAAATTATTTTTAAAAATGGCACAATCAGCCTTTTTGGCTTTTTTAACTGAATATTACAGATTTGGGGTAAAATTACACAATTGGGGTGAATTTGAGGATCATTAAAAATTAAAGTGAATCGTGGATTGGATTCACGACTAAAATTGAGTCGTGAATCCAATCCACGACTGGACTGAATTAACGACTTGGGAATAAGATTGATTGATTTCCCAGTCGTTAATTCAATTAACGACTGCGACAACTATTCTAATAAAAAAACGTTGAAATAACAAATACCACATAAAATTGTATTTGTGTGTATTGGGACAACAATTTTAATAAAAAAAATGCGAATTTGTGAATTTGTAGGAGAGATTAATAAAAGAAGTGTATGCGCCATTCCACACCATATTTGTTTTTCAATGCGTTAGTGTTGGTCAAACCAACGCCCAATACTATTCCTTTTATTCGTATTAATCCATTCAAATACACGTATTCAAAATTCTAATCCTTTTATTATTATTTGAAATATATTCGGATATATACAAATCAACTTAGATATTCGTATTTAAAAATCTAACATATCTTCATTGTTGAGAGTTATTTAAAATTATATATTTTGAATAAGAGATATTTTCTTAGTACGAAGAGAATGTATTTTTCCCCTAAAAAAGAGAATGTATTTTTTAATTCTTTTCAATGTTGGCTTAGCAACCCTTATTTATTTATATACTAAGATATTTTTTAATCAATGGACATGATTTATTTGATCTAATAGTTACATTTCATTCATTGGAATAGTCGAACAAAATATATACATCATAGTAAATTATATGTAGCATTTAGATAAAATAAATCTTAGTCATTGATTATAGAGTTGTCCTAGTATAAATAAGGGTTGCTAAGGCTAAATTAAAAAGAATCAAGAAAATGCATTCTCTTCCTATTAAGAAAAATTTCTTCTTATAAATATTAATTTTTAAATAACTCAACATTAAATAACCCAACAATAACGATATGTTTAAATTTTGTATGTAATAGAATATACTTCAAATAAGAATAAAATGATTAGAATTTTGAATACGGGTATTTGAATGTATTAATACAAATAAAAGGAGTAGGAGTGGATGTTGGTTTGACGAACAGGAGAAAAAAAGATATAGTGTAGGAATGACACATACACTTCTTATATTAATCTCTCCCAAAATTCACACAAATATAATTTTATGTGATATTTGCTATTCCAACGTTTTTTAAATGGTTGTCCAAATCGTTAATTGAATTAACGACTCGGGAAATCGATTCATTCCCTAGTCGTCAATTAACGACTAGAACATATTTTTTTAAAAAAAAAACCGATCGTGGATTGGATTCACGACTCAACTTTAGTCGTGAATCCAATCCATGATTCACTTTAATTTTTTAATGATCCTCAAATTCACCTTAATTGTGTAATTTTTCTCCAATTTTATAATATTTAGTTAAAAAAGCCCATGTTTCTTGCTCCTATTTTTTAAGATTTAAATAATAGATATATATGTTTTTCTTTATCGGAAAAAACTTACAATGAATTGAGTGAATGACAATTGGAAGTCATACATGATCATAAACATATATACATATCTAAAATAAATTTTTTTATATCTAAACATGTACCAAAGAAATTAATCTCGCTTTTGTCACATATCATTGAATATCGCGTATTTGAATCTTCCGAATAAAATCTCACATATCGAACAAACTTATTTATTGGAAAAAAATCCACCTATTGAGACGAATATAAATTACATATTGCCTATTGGGGATAAATTGATTGAGACTAAAACCATTAAAAATTACTTGACACATTATTCATCGAGAAATGAGGTAAGAAGAAGAGAGATTTTTTTAGAAAACAACTCGAACAATTTCATCTTTGCTAAGTACAACAATTTGCAAAGTTTATGGAGTAAAGTTTATGGAGGAACAAAAACAACTAGCTTTTAATTGGAAAAAAAAAGAGAGATTTTTTTTTAAAAAGGTGAGAGAGAATTTGATTATACAAGTTAATATTTTGTTTAGGAAGGGCTTTTGTTCATATTTAGAGAAGTATATTACACTTAACCAAATCGGGCAAGTGGTCTCCGGTCTTACCTTTGACCGCGGCCACTTTTGTTTTACCAAGAGATTAAAGTATTAAATTCATATTTCCAAGGATTATATTTCTCCATATATATTAAGCCAAATGGCTTCCTCTATCCCCGGAATGCAAATTAATTTAGGGTAACAAAATAATAAATCCTTTGTGTTGAATAATTATTTTAAAATACAGTTTTACTAAAACTTAAAAAATTAATAATTTCTTTGTGTTGAATAATTCCTTTATATAATCTCCTTCTATCTTTCTCTTCCCTCATACTCCTATAGAAGATGTGGAAAGTAATTTTTCTTGCTTTTAATTTAAATAAATTTGTCCTCAATAGTTTGTTTTATTTGTCCCAATAGATGACTTTTTTTTAGGGAGCAATAGATGGCTTTTATTTGTCCCACGTGGATTTTTGTATTAATAAGTTTGTTCTAGGTGTGAGATTTTTGTTTAGAAGATCAGATTAGCTATTACTCGATGATACATGACAGAAGTGAGATCATTTTTGGTATTTGTTTTGTCCGACGCTTTCAGAAGCGAAGTTCCGATTTTGAGATAAGTTAAATCTATTTGGATTTAAATTTATGATCACGTAAGACTTACAACTATTTTTCACACGTTGAATCAGTTATCCGTTTCATCACATTCATTTGATTAAAAACAAGTGAAAACTATTGAGTACACACGCATCTATCTCTTGGTGACGACTTTAATTAACTAACTTAAGTTATTAAATTGAATTCAACTCACAGCTTTGTGCATATAAATATAACCCAACTTCCCACGCTTATTGCCCCCATAAACATTTTGAACCCAAACACAAAACAAAAACAAAAAAAAACACAACACACAGTAGAGCACATGGCTGGAGGTGCTATTATTAAGCACTGTGTTGCTAGTTTCAAGGACATTGAGTCCAAGAAATACTACTCTTTCTCTTCCCCAACTGCAATTGCAAAACAATCAGTCCATTTCTCCAATCATGTAAGAATGTGACTTTTTATTTTGTCCTTTTTTTCTAACTACCTTAATTTATAAAAAAAAATAAAAATAAAATTCAAACTATTATTAGTCCTATTTGTGTTGACCCACCATATTTGCTTCTATGTGACATAGAAATCTCATGAACTTGGTTCATTGTCCATGAATGGCTGTGGTGGTGATCCTAGAGCTCCTCTCGGCACGGTCGAGACCCGAACGCTCCCGATCGCGCCGACGCCGACGGTGGCGGCCGACCGCCTCGACTCCGCCATCTTCCATCTCAAGTCCGAATCTCCACCTCTGGATTCCGGGATTATTCGGATTGAGGTAAGTATTTTTTTTTACTTGAAATTTTCCAAAGAGTCCAATTTTTCAATTGGAGGGTCATGGGATTGGATTTTTTGTATGAACTATAGAACATGCAAATGCAAGAATGAGGGGTGATGAATTTCGTTTTTTTTATATATATGCCACGTGGTTGGTTGAGAGAGGATAATTGATTGTCCAATCTTGTTCCTTATCCTACACTGGCTATCATATCACATTGAGATTAAGTAGATTATGGGATTGATGAAATTAGAACTTTTTTTTTTTTTAAATTTCAGTTGGAGGGAATTTGCCAGAAATTAAACTGCTGACTGATAATTTCTATCTTCTTTTTATTACCAAGATTATTAAGATTTTATTTGTAAGAATTTAAAATTTGATGTAAGGATGAAGATGAAGTTCTTACATTTAATACCAATGGTGCAAATATGAAGGGCTCAAGGGCTATTAGGCAAAGAGTTTTTGGTTCTTGATAGGCTAAGGCTATTGGATTAATTGGGTGGGGATAGATTTTGGAAAGTTGATTAACAAATTATAGTAGAATAGGTTTTCTGATGAATTGATTAATTGAGAAAGAGCTGTTAATTAATTATAAAATTTGTTAAAAAAATTTACTAATATTATGGTTTGCAGAATACGGTTAGTATGAAATATTTTCCTATGTAATTTTTAAGAATTTTTTTTAGTTAATATTTATAAGGTTTTTCTTCTTTTTATCTGATCCATTCCAATTTCGTATATCGGCCTATTCCGAAAAACTCTTGGCTACGCCATTGATTCCATCATATTCCAATATTAGATAATTGCTAGTTTATTAGACCATTCTTATAAGTATATGCAACTCCTATAGACTAAAAAATGTCATCTTGCCTTCATTTACTCTGTTTTACTTTTGAGACCCATTGCATTGAGTGTTCATTAGACATTTGATTTTTATTCTCTCTTTTTTTAGAGCCTTTCTCTTTATGTTGACTAGGTACAAGGAATATCTTAATTTGCAGATCAAGTTTGGCCCATAATATCTTTTTTTATTCAATGGAAGACAAATAATACATCTTGCTTTGATCTTCATGAATTGGCAAATTTAAAGTCCAAAGATGGGCCAATTGATTGACCTCCTGACAAGTAAATTAAAGACAAGAACAAATATAAATATTGAGTATATGAGTTTCAAAAATTCCATTATCCAATGTATATTTTATAATTTAAATGTTAATTTTTTTGTATTTAAATCTTTATTTTTTTTTATTGATTTAGCACCCCTCTCAAAAGTTAGGGCTGCGATTGGGTATCGCATAGATTTCATTTTCTCTTTGCTGAAGAATTTTTTTTGACCAAACATGTGATTGTTTATGAAAATTTCCAGAAAATATATTATTCTCTCACTTTCACTTTTTCTCACTTTTTCTCTTACCAATCACATCTACCATTTTTTCACAAAAAAACTAATCATTATTACACATTCTCCACAAATTTCACTATTAACTCACTTACACATTTCTAACTGTCAATCATATCCAATTATATTTTACTATTTTTAAATCAAATCAACTTTCATCATTGCCTTTTCATCTTACATCCAATCAAACTCCCAAAATTCATCTATTTTCTTCCAATTCTTTTTACATCTATTTTCTAGCAAAATGAAAATTTTCAAAATGAAAACATATTCGCGCCCTAGATGTCTAGCTTTTCCCCTGATGCTATATAATTGGTTTTCATCCTTTTTGGAACTGTTCTTTTTGAGATTTTAATCTGGAAAAAGAATGATAGCTTGTCTTCCATTTATTTTTTGTTTGGGATTGGTGAATTAGAAAGTAACTATTTAATTTAAATTTGATTTGACTTTATCAAAAAAAAAATATATATATATATATTTGTTATTCGGAGACTGTATTAAGTTTGTTATAGTTTTTAATTAAAAAAACAAGTACGGGTGATAATTGGGGTCTTCCAATCGTATTCGGGTTTAGTTTTCTGTCAATTTGGGGTTATGATCAAAATATATAAATAAAATAAAATAAAATATAAGCTATTATGTTTTAAGACAAAATTGTAATGTCAGATTTGTGTCAATTCATATTTCTCTAAGTATCTATAAGTAACTTTAGGTCGATTCGTATCTAATCAAATTGTGATCCCTAAAAACAAGTAGGCTTTTTATTTGGATGGGTGGATTAAAAATTCCAAATTCACAATAACAATTTCCCAAAAATTTCCTCTCAATTTCAAATCAAACTAAAAAGAATTTAAATGTTGATGGCTTGAAGGTGCCGATCCAGCAGCAGATAGAAGCCCTCGATTGGCTTCGATCTCAGAGCCACAGCCTTCGTCTTCCTCGCTGTTATTTCTCTGGCCGAGATTCCAGCAATATCTCACTTATTGAACACATCAATGGCAATGGGAATGGGAATGGGAATGGCCACTCTTCTTCTCAAGACCCTACTGATCATCATCATCAGAAAAAGCTTGTCAGTGTTGCTGGCCTTGGTTCAGCAGTCTCCTTCCGCCATCTCCATCCATTCTCTTTGGACGATTGGCATTCAATCAAAAGGTATATATCTCTATATGTACGTATATGCTTCCATCAATTTTTACCTTTTCTGTGTTGTTTGTCAAATTATTCTTTTTGTTGAAGTTTTTGAGGAAGAAGCTGATAACTAGTAGAATTGGGGAATTTAATGCAGTTCTTAGTAGTATCGTGGCTCTTATACTATGACTGGAATTGATTTGGTACTTAAAACTGTATTAGTTTGGTAGCCTTTGTTTTTAGTTTGTCTTGCCGGGGGAAGTTTTGAATTGTATGGTATATATGCTAAGAATTGTACTGTACATTAAGGTTTAATTTAATTTGTGACGAGTCATCTTAATATACTCTAAAATAATCATAATAACATTTTGCTTTAACTTGAAAAACAAGTCTGAGATTGTTAGGAGCATAAATACTAAATGATCACCTGGTTGGAAAGTTTAATAAGGTAATCAGCTTATTGAAATGATGAAAAATGCTTGCATTACATTGCAATACTATCATGTAACTTCTTAGTCCTAATTTTGCTTGCATTTTCAACCAAGGTTCTTATCCAAGAAGTGTCCATTGATTCGTGCTTATGGTGCAATGCGCTTTGACGCAAGATCTAATATAGCCCCTGAGTGGAAGGGTTTTGGTTCTTTCTATTTTATGGTCCCTCAGGTAAGTATTTTATTTTTTTCCCTCCCTTTTTTTTTGTAAGAAAGTTTCTTCAATTAACATAGAGTGTAAGATTATTTAGCTTCGAACAAATGACATACTGCTCGACACTAATTGCAGGTTGAGTTTAATGAGTTTGAAGGAAGTTCAATGATCGCTGCAACTGTCGCCTGGGACAATCGCCTGTCACGGACCTATGAACAAGCAATTGCGGCACTTGAGGCTACAATGTCTGAGGTCTGAATTTAATTTTGTCGTTTTATTTAATCTCCATCTTGTTGGCTCAATCTAAAATAATTGTCTAATTACAGGTTTCATCGGTTGTCCGGAGATTAAACGGTAGCTCTCGTCGTGCTGTTGTACTTCACCAAACTCATGTTCCTAACAAAGCGTCTTGGGATTCAGCTGTTAAGCGAGCTTTGGACTTGATAAATAGGGAAAACTCGACGCTCGTTAAGGTTTCATATTTACGATATGCATAGACTTTTCTAATCAAAGCTTCTAAATAACGTGTACACATTCTTAATATGATAAGTTTTTCTCTACAGTTAATTTTATTATGACTTGAAAATACAGGTTGTTCTTGCACGTAGCAGCAGAGTGCTGACGACAGTAGAGATTGACCCTTTAGAGTGGTTGTCAAGCTTGCAGGTTTGCTTCTTCTTCAGAGTTACTTTTTAGCAACTTATAGGTTAGGATGATGTACATGATAGAGTATAAACTATGTTTAATATACAATGTTTAATCTTTGTAGGTTGAAGGGGCTAATTCTTACCAGTTTTGTCTTCAGCCTCCTGAATCCCCTGCATTCATTGGAAACACTGTAAGTAACTTATGACATTATTAATTGAGAAAGTGAGAACCCTTTTTCTATTTATATCTTTACGAAACCTCTCTGATAGTCTCAATATTAGCTTTATATGAAACATGTGATTTAAATGAATTAGATTTTTTCAATTTTTTTTTTTTAAAGTTTCATCAAGCAGGTAGGACTCTAGAGTCAATTAAGGTTGTGATAATGGCATAATGCGTCCACTTCATGCATCAATATATATATAAAAAAAATGCTAAAGTTTCCAGGTTTGAGATACTAGTAATTTCTCAAATTTCTGCACTTAAAGTAGCATTAGTTTTTCTATTTACCTGTCATTCTCATGTACTTTGGAGCAACATAAGAAGAAGAATAACATGTTCCGATGTCCTCGATACCACTTCAAACTAGGATTTAATCCTCTTATAGTTGAGTTTTAAATATGCTGGGAAGAGGTGATTCATATGAGATAGGGTATATTTGCTTTACTAACCACTTGAGTTATTGTTGCTGCATAGTAATGCAGCAATAAATTGTTTTTGATATGCATTGGTAGCCCTTATTTTTATTTTTCTGTAATCTGCAAAAGGAGAGTCAAATAATTGTATGTTCGTATGATGATCTCTTCTTCCTTCAGTCTACTGCTTAATAATTTACTCACAGTTGGGCATGAAATCTGAATGCTTCAAGGGTTATGTCTGTAATTTCATATTGAGAACACATTCTCAGCCTTCTTTACTTTTAAAAGTTGAAACATTTTATTTTCAAGCCAAATTTCATGTTGGAGTTTGTGATGATACACAAAGGTTTGTTTGTGGCATTGATTATGAAAAATCTTTTTGTTATGGTGCCAGGATTTGTTTTAACTATTTTTTTTGTTTGCAACTCATGAATAGCCAGAGCGACTATTTTATCGACACCGGCTTAGCGTTTTCAGTGAGGCTTTGGCTGCAACACGAGCTAGAGGTGGAACCGAGTCTCTAGATTTACAAATAGGAAATGATTTACTTTCCAGGTTTATTCTCCATTCTAGTCTCAAATGAACCAAAATCTTCTCGTGTTACTTCGATCCTTTGAACATCTTCAACTTACTCTCAACCCTAATTATCTTTTTCAATTCATTGGCAGTGCTAAAGACCACCATGAATTTGCAGTAGTAAGAGAGAGTATAAGAAGAAGGTTCGAGGCAAGTGAATATACTTTCTGCAGAAACATTTTCTCTTGTTAATGAGATCTTAAATATTGTATAGCACATTTCGAGTGCCTCGTGGATTTCTCTTTTTGGTGTAACATCATTGTTTTTCCTTTCTCAATTTTGCAATTTTAGAGCGTGTGTTCCAGCACAGTAGTTGAACCAAGCAAAGCTCTACGGAAGCTTCCACGTGTTCAACATCTTTATGCTAAACTGTCGGGCACATTGCAGAAAGAAGACGACGAGGTATTATATGTACCATGAAAACTAATGAAATTATGCTGTGACCTCTGGATGAGATAAAAATATTTTGAATTATGGATGACTTCTTCTTTACTCCATAGCATACATTTCAATTGCTGATGGGTTATAATTTAATTGTTTTCAGTATAAGATTTTGTCTTCCCTTCATCCAACTCCTGCTGTTTGTGGGCTTCCTACGGAAGATGCACGAATTTTAATATCAGAAACTGGTACGTATATTCCTATACATTTTCAGCATTTTTCAGCCATGTTTCTTTTCTTGTTTTTTGTTATTTCCCTTCTTAATCAGCTAAATTATGCAGAAATGTTTGACCGAGGAATGTATGCTGGCCCTGTTGGGTGGTTCGGTGGTGCAGAGAGTGAGTTTGCTGTGGGAATACGGTCAGCATTGGTTGGGAAGGTGAGAAAATAGCATCTATTATTGACCATGGGAGTGTTTACAAATACTTAAGATAAAGTGATTGCCAACTATTGGCTGAAACAAAAGTAGTTTTTAATGTTTTCAAATCAACTTCTGCTTCTGATTCTGTTTAATTCAAATCATAATCTAAAAGCAGAAGATTAGTTTTTAGATTTCTTGATACTACTTCTGGTTTCATTTTGAAATATATAAAAACACTTTTCCAACTTATTCACCAATTCAAACACTCTCTAGTAACTTAATCAATTTTCAGCTTCTATTTGCTAACATTATCAACTTCTGATTCTGAACTACTTTTCACTTCTACAACAATAAATCACTTCTTTAAAAACAATAGTTTTTGCAATCACACACTATATACCCCACAGTGCTTTCTGAGTTCTCTACCAAGTGAACTTTCTATAACCCGAAAACTGGCCTATGAATAGCTGTAAACTAGAATCCTAATGTCTGTCTATTTTTCAGCTAAACAGATGCATGACTAACTTGTTGATAGTCAAAACTTATGAAATATTTATTTGATTTAAATTAAAAGGGTGTTGGCGCATTACTTTATGCTGGAACCGGGATAGTAGATGGAAGCAATTCAGCTCTGGAATGGCAGGAACTGGAACTGAAGACCTCACAGGTTTGTGATAATCTGACATGATTTATCCTCAATGACATTTGCAATTACTTTAATGAGATCTTTCTTTCTGGTCCGATTCTGTAGTTCACCAAATTGATGAAACTTGAGGCACCTCTTCTAGCGATGAGGGAGAAAATTGAACTGTAACTTAAAAAGGTTAGTAGCTGTGAATTACTCGTCTGCGTTTTTTAATTGAACTGTTAGATCTTGGTTCTGAAAGATTTTCGGAACTTTTTTTGTGACAGATTGCGAAAGAAAAGATATGAAATAAAGGGAGGACCATATTGGTTCTCTGGAATGGCAAAATATATTTATTCACTTGCGATGAAAATCAGATGTCTATTTTTTCTGTATATAGCTTCCTTTGCGATCATCCATTATTTGATCAATTGTATATACACGTATAGAGAGAAGAGAGTGAAAAAGAGACGATTTCTTGATACCAAATGCATTGTATATACATTGTTTGATTTCCCATTGTGATATAATATGTAGCAATTACTTTTCATTAATTTCAATTAGTGAAGATACCTTATAAATTCCTGAAACACTTTAGTTCAAAAATCCTATTCTTTTTGAAGAAATACTAGAAAATTATTTTAAGTCTTACTATAGGAGCAGAAAATTTGGAATGTCTGCTTTAACACTGTTCAGTGAGCTACTTAAATTATATTTCTTCTGCTAACGCGCGTTTTCTTTTACTGCAATCGAAAGGGTCTGAAAAAATCGCTTGAGCGTACTAGCAAAGTCTCCAGGTGTTTGGTCTGATAATCATACGAGGGCTTTTCTACAAATTTTGAGATCTACAGATTGTTTGATAAGTGCTACCACTCTTCATCTCCATGTCCAGTTCCTTCATAAGCTGTCCGATGGGTACTCTGGCATGGGCTACGTATAAAATACAAAGGAAAAATAAAACTGATCAGCACATATATGTTTTTTATTTTGTTGTTATATATATACCATGTAAATAAGAGTAAGCCCTCAATGTTAATGTGAAATGAAATATATGTTTTATACCAAAATAGTCTTTTGGTTCAAAGGTTTTCTTTGAGCAGTAGCCAATATGGTTTACCTTATTGTGGCGTATAAAGATAAAAAATTACTGAAAATTAAAAACTTTGCCCTAAAGGATCAAACAGAAAAACGGACACTAACGATGTCTCTATAGCAAATATGCTTATCAATAGTAACAAAAAAGTTGCTCTGTACTAAACAATTGGCAGCTAGAGTTCTTGCATCGTCTCATCAGCCAAAGAAAATAAAATAAAATAAAATAACCCAATTATATTTCAAAATTATAAAATATCCCCTTAATGTTTGTTTTTATTTTACAAATTGCACCGATTGGGAGAGCTATTTTTTCAAACAATACAAACTTCAATGGTGTGTTCATAACAACTTAAGAGTGTATTTATAATTTTAAAAGATAATTAATTGGATCAAACGACAGGGTCGTTTTGTAAATTAAACACTAAGTTTTAAGTTTATGTGTGTGTGGGGTGTTATTAGTTCATAACCTTTTGGATTACAATGCAAATCAAGCAAAGAATAGAGTTTGTCCTTTCTTGGCAAAAACAAGAAGAAAAGTTAGGAACAAGCACATTTATAATCTTGCAAGTAAAGCTAACTAGCCATGCAACTTTCTGCTGTAACATATATATTACATAGTTCTGTTTATCAGAAATTAATATTTGCATTGAAATTTCCCATACCTAAAAGAAATTTTATCGATGGCAAATAATTTATGGGGAGCCAATCGGAAGGATGAAAGAAAAGGCTCCAGAAATATGATATATGAACATTTGGTGCCTTCTTCCTGCTGGACTGAGGATACTGATTGCCATGTTTTGCTGATTGATCTTCCCGGTATCGAAAACTATTTTTATATTTTGAAATAGGGATAAATTCACTTTTTAGACTCAAAGTATTAAGCGGTTTTCACTTTTGATACATTTTTTTTGGGGCTTATCATTATTAGTACCCAACGTTTCAAAATTCACTCATTTTTGGCACTTGCCGTTAGTCAACCGTTAAATACTAACGGTTGACCAACTGTAGCTAGTTTCCACGGTTGCCGCATGCTACACGGCGTCTCCGGCGCCGATTCTGGCGACCCCAAGTGTCGTGCAACCACTCATTTTGAGCGTATCTGCAAGCCCTATAATGCCCAATGGTCAATTTCATGATTTGAGTTCGTCTCCGATGCCAATTGACGATAATTCGAAAAAACCAAAGTTTAATTCAAAGCCAAATTCCATCCAAGATACTTTCCCAAATCCAAAATTGAGCATACCATCGTCTTCCTCATCTCAAGGCGCACAAAGCCCACTCCTCAATTGGTCCGATTTGGCCCCCGAACCAAAAACGCACAAAAGGGGATCTTAAAATCGATTTTCCAACTTTTAGGGGCCCGTATCTCCATGTTACCGGCCGAATTTGCCTCCGACCAAGAAGACAAAGTTGCTCAGAATAAAATTTTGAGTCAGAATTCACCACCCCCGTCCAACATTGCTCCGACTCCGGCCGGTCAACCGTTAGTATTTAACGGTTGACTAACGGCAAGTGCCAAAAATGAGTGAATTTTGAAACGTTGGGTACTAATAATGATAAGCCCCAAAAAATGGGTACCAAAAGTGAAAACCGCTAAAACTTTAGGTACCAAAAGTAAATTTATCCCTTTTGAAATATTCAAAGATATTCAATTGTCTATCGGAAAAATAATTTTTCCTAATGTTTTATAACGATAACATTTATTTTTATCGTTGTATATTATGGAACAATCGACATGCATGGCGATTTTATTGATGTCTTGCTACATATGTACTTAGGATGAACATTTTTGTCTATACTTTGTAATGAATTATAAGATGTTTATAAATGGAACTATATTAGTGAACAAAGAATAAAAGGATAAAATTACAAAAATTACTCCTTATGTTTAGTTTGATACAGAAAAGTACAATTATGTTTTGAATTACAAATACCCCTTAACCCTTAAGGTTTGTATTTCTTAACAAATATTTTTATCTTGATAGCGCAATTCGTAAAACAGAAATAAATATCATATGATATTTGTACTTTTGAAAGATAGCTCAGTTTTTTTTTTTTTTTTTTTTTTTTGTAATTTGACTGAACCTCAAGGGTATTTCTGTACTCAACCCAAGATAAAACAACTATGTTGCATTTGGGATGAAATATTTAAATCTGAGATACAGATTAATGATCTCAAGCGACTCAAAATGTTACCAAAAATCCATAACAATATTATCCAAACAAGTTAACAAATTTGCTTTTATGAATTAGCTTCTAAATCCTCCAATCTCAAACCATTAATATTCTGTTATTTTGCTGTTTAATTTCCAAATTAAGTGTATATCTTAACGGCTTTCTAATGTATAAGGATTCAAGAAAGAAGAAGTGAGGATTCAAGCTGATAACAACCATGGCCATGTAATAGTAAGGGGAGAAAGGCAATCTAACAATTACAAAATCATCCATTTTGAGCAATCATTTAAGGTACCAACAGATTGCAACATTGAAGAAACAAGTGGTAAATTTGAGGACGAAATTTTCTACATAACTGTGCCGAAGAAAATTAGACCACAAAACGAAACTCAGAATTCGACCTCTCTTCCGAACAATGGTAATAAAGATGATTGTTATAAGAAAAATGAAGGAACGAGCCAAGAAGACGACGAAGTATTTCATGACGCTAAATTAGGAGATGAGTGGATGGAAAACGGCTTACTGGAGAAAATATCGATGAAGCTAAAGAAAAACCGAGGCGTTGTTTTAACGGTTGTTTTAGCATTTTCGTTAGGAGTTGTTGTGTCGCATTGTTACCAGTCGAATGCACGGGTCGAAAGATCTCAATAAGTTATGTTTTTTGCACTTATGTGCATTGTGAATATGAAATAACAGATAAATGCAAAAACTATCTTAGAAGTCTGATCTAATTATCAAAAAAGGGTTATAACGTTTTTTGCACTTTGCTCGTTGATCACTCAACTTTCAAAATACACGTTGTCTTCTCTCGAACTATATGATGATTCATCTTTTTACTATCCGAACCAACCAAAAGTTGACATGTGTCAACTCACAAAAGAGGTCTAAGTCACCTCCAGGGGTTAAATGCAAAATGTTCAAAATTACGAATATAACGGAGAAATTTCCAAAATTTAGTAGGACAAAATGCAAAACTTACTAGGGCAAAATGTAATTATCCCTAAAAAGATCCAATTATCTTTCCGAATCATAAATACAACTTTAAAGTATTATAATTTACAAGCACCCCCGTTGAGATTTGCATTTTCTTATCTAACATCACTTGAGGGTTGCAATTTGTAAAACGTGAACAAATATATGAGGATATTTGTAATTTCCAAAGATAGTTACTAAATCTCAATAATATTTTTTGTAATTAGACCCTATGAAATATTTTCCAGCAATACAAAGACCATCTGTCATCCCATTATCGAAATGGACTTAAAACGTAACACCTAAAAGAAAAAAAGTTTGATTTTTTTAGCTACATAAATTTCTCAATCAGATAACCAACAAAGAGAATATACCATAAAAATTTAAAGCATCAGTACAAGAACTTTTTATCTTACAAGGATCAGATTCCAAAGAAACAAATCCACCAATTCACAAAAGGTAAAATACTGCACTTATAAGATCCTTATCAGTAAATTTCCCATCGTGAATTAGAAAGAAGCTACTTCTTGTTGTTGTGTGTGCCTAAAGTGTAAAATGAAAACTAAACATGCCCAAAATGTAATACATGTAAGCTTGAAGCCAAAAAAGAATCAAATAATAGTAGCCCACCATTATATATTATATGATCTCAATATGCAACGAAAAGTCTATTAAAAGACGACGCTTTTTATATTATGCTAACTCATTGCTAATTTATTCTCTAAATGATGAACCCCATCCCCTGGGGTTCCTACCGCCTCTTGCCGTGGAGGATGTGAAGCGCAGTTACGCTCAACTAGTCGGGGTTCTTGAGCCGCCAAGACCGAGTCACCACACGAAGTTCTCCTCCACCTCGTAAATCGTTACCGGAGGGATTCGAACAACACACCGCGTGGGTGCCAACAAAGCGACATCACGTCACCCAAGTCATTTACAGGTTGAGCTATGCCCGGGGCATTGCTAATTTATTCTCTAATTTTGCATAAGCAAGGTAGCCAATCACTACTAACTTGGTTAAGAAACAGTGGAATCAATTTAAATATAAGTTCCCAAATGTAGAAATATAGTTTAGTGGGAATCCAATCACTAAAGTGTAATGACAGCTTAAATCAAATAAATAAAGGGGCAATTTTTTAAGTACCCACTATGGATAGTGGGACTCTTTTTTCTACCCATCAAGATAACAAAACTCTTTTCTACCCAAATTGGCTTAAATTGCCCTTCTTTAAGTTGGTGTTTTATGAATTTTGAATTTTGAAACCGATGCAATTAATGCTTTCTGAAAATCGTGTACACTTCCCCCAAATACACACACATATGTATAAAATCGTATACTCATATCGTGCCTTATTTAAAATTGGGCACGAATATTGGGCACGATATCGTGCCTAATTTTAATCGAGGCACGATATATCGCCTTATTTAAAATTGGGCATGAATATGGGCACGATATCGCGCCCAATTTTTTACCCGGCGCGATATCGCACCCAATATAGGGCACGATATCGTGCCTAATTTTTACCGAGGCACGATATCGTGTCAATATAGGGCACGATATATCGTGCCTAATTTTTTGAGGCACGATATTGTGCTCGTGTTCAATATAGACACAATATATCGTGCACGCGATTGCATCATAGATTCGTAAATTTCAATTCTAAATATTAAAATATAAAAAAAAAACACGATAATTTGTTTAAAAAACAAAAAAAGAATCAAAAATGTGAAAATGGTTTTTTTTTTAAAAAAATACACACTTTTTCGAAAATATTTTCCATTTTTTCGAGAATATTTTCCATTTTTTAAAGTATCTTGAAATTATAAAATAATAAAAACTAAAATTATTTTCAATTTTTTTATAATAAACGATTTTACAAAAATCTGATTTTGTTTTAAAAAAACTAAAACTTGTGTTAAAAATCAAAATAAAGAAAGTATATTAATGTGAGAGAGAAATATGTGAGAGAGAAAGTATCAAGGGTATTTGGGTAAAAGAACCAAAAAAGTGGGTAGAAAACTTAGTTTTTATCTCACATGTTATAAAAGTTTTTGTTCTATCCTAAGTGGGTAGTTCCCACCATTTGCTCATAAATAAATGTACTTAAGAATTTGACAATTCATATATGTCCATTAAAGGTTAATAAAAAAGGAGAGCTACAAAGAGTGAGAAGGACTAAAAACACTTCTAATCATCAACAATCCATAGGGATAATTACAAAAACTATCCCTAGGTTTGGGTTAATTACAATAAATAAAACAGAGATGTTTGAAAATTAAAAAAAAAAAAAAAACGTTGAGGTTTGTTTTTTTAAGGGAAAATAAGATTTTTAGTCCCGTAAGTTGGACATGTTTTAGAATTAGTCCTCTAAATTGTCACATTCATTTTTTAGTCCTTTAACTTTCAAATTTCTAGATATTCATCCTTTAACTTAACAATTTTATTTTTGGTCCTATAACGTAACATATTTCGTAAATTTGGTCCTATAACTTAACATATTTTAGAAATTTGGTCATGTAACCTTTTTTTAGGGAATTTAGTAATATAACTTAACAACATTAAATTTAATTAATTTATTAAAAGGTTATTTCTAAATTAATTTAATTTTTCAAATCGAATGATTTTAATTAACAATTAATTTTCTTTAAAAATAAATAATTATTTTTTAATTTAATTAATTTTTAAAAAATATTTAAGCATTAATTTTTTAAACCTTCTCGGATTAAATGCATCTTGTACACTTGTCTACGATTACATTTCTTGGAGATAATTATCCTCACCAAAGGTTAATTGCATAAATATGACAAATTATTCTTAAGTTACTAATTTGATGTAATTATTTTAATTTTCCTAGAATTCATTAATTATTTTAGAAATTTCTATTTATTTAAACTTTTTATTAATCAAATTAATTTAATTTTAATTGTTTTTATAATTTGATTAGTTTCCAAACATTGAAATTTAATTATTTTATATTTGGTCCTATAAAATAGTTAAATTTAACTATTGCTAAGTTATATGACTAAATTTCTAAAATATATTAAGTTGTAAGACCAAATTTCAAATATGTTAAGTTTTAGGACCAAAAATAAAATTGTTAAGTTAAAGGACCTGAATAACTAGAAATGTGAAAGTTAAAGGACTAAAAATGAATGTGACAATTTAGAGGACCAATTCTCCAAAAGGTCCAACTTGCAGGACTAAAAATCTTATTTTCCTTTTTTAACTATCCCTAATCCACACTCAATCTAGACATGAAAAATAGAACTGACAATTTCTGATACAACAAACCTAACACGTTATAAGCGAATTAGTGTTTAGGTTTGCCGGATATGGACCGTGTCTCAACCCGACCCGAATTTCCACAACTACTGAAAATGGTATTCATGTACATTATAATCCTAGTTTGACATATGAGCTGATGAAACTAATAATGAACTGACAAAGCCCGGCAAAAATCTTGTTCCAAAGCTGAGATGTTGACAATGGATTTGAAGAATAAGAACCTGAAAATCAATAAAGAAAGATGCTTTTATTTTATGCAACTTTTTTCAAAATGTTGCTGTAAACTTTTGACAAAAAGGAGGTGCCAAAATCATGTGCTTCTGAGGACATCTTATTTATGATGATTTAAAGGGGTCTGGTTTAGTCAATTTTCTCTACAAAGAAAAACTTGATAAGAGAATTGATGCACAGTAGGACATAAGCTATTTATTTGGGAAGAATATATGCTCTGCTTTGAGTTGAAAGAGCAATGCAATCTGTTTGGAAAAAGCATCATATACTCAAGAAAGCAGATTGGGCCAACACAATTGTGTAATAAAAGAAATAAAAAGATAAATAAAAAGAAAAAAGTTATTTTCGTCCAAAATTAATTGTAAAACATTATGTTAGTTTGTATGATTGCGGAAATTGAATGAAAACAAAATTTGAGTTAACTTGGTGGTTATCAGTCCAGATCAGAAATAGGGATAATTACAAAACACCCCTAAGGTTTGGGCTAATTACAAAAACACCTAAAGTTTAATTTTGCTTTAAATTTAAGAGTAGAGCTGCAAATGAAACCAAGTCGTTCGCGAGCTATTCGGGTCTCGGTTCGGAAAAATATTCGTTCGAGATCGTTCGTCTGGCTTAACGAGCCGAACTCGAGCCTAAAATTCGAGCTCGAACTTTTAAACGAGCCGAACTCGAGCTTACAGATATTCGGCTCGAAAGTTCGCGAACATGTTTGTTTACTGAGTGCTCACGAGCCTATATTCGAACTCGGCTCGCGAACATGTTCGTTCATGGCTCGCGAACTAAAACTCGAACTCGAACTTGATCTCAATTTTTAAATGAGACTTTTGCGAACCGAGCTCGAGCTAAGCTCATTAAAGCTTAAACGAGCCTTTTACGAGCCGAACTCGAGCTAAGCGCGTTGAATATATTAAACAAGCTTTTTACGAGCCGAGCTCGAATCGTTTCGCGAACCTAATAATTTCCAAACGAGCCGAGCTCGAACTCAATTATGAAAGTTCGAATCGAACTCGAGCCAATTCAAAAACTAAACGAACCGAACTCGAGCTTGTTCCCATTCCTGTTCGGCTCGGTTCGGCTCGCTTGCAACCCTATTTAAGGGGTAATCGTAACATTTTTAGAAATACCATGGGTTCTTTGAAATATGTTTTATTATGACGGGAAGGAATGTAAGACTGATCAAAACTCAAGGAAATTTTTGCAATTTTAAAAATCTCTGGGTTTTTTTTAATTAGCCCGAACCTTAAGGGTTTTTTTGGTAATTATCCCTTAGAAATATTCTGTAAACTTCTGAAGAACTTAAAAGTCCCCATTCATTTTCTCATCTTAAACTCAATGAGCTGAAAAAACATAGTGATCCCTGACTTAAAAAGAATTGTTCCGTAGAATATTGACTCAAATATTTAGTTCCTAATTATTTTCCAAAAATTATGTAGGGACTTCATTTTTGCTACAATTTGTTGCACCCTGAAACAGAATACACGACAGAGCAAGCCACTAATAGAGGAACAGAGGGCTAACAATCATAGTTTGCAGTCTTCTTAATCAAGGAATAAGTTAAAAAAGTGAATACAACAGAGCCTAGCTAGAATCTGATTGAACTTTTTGCTGTTTTGCACTATACATTATTACTATAATCTTAAACATTTATTAATCATCCCATAGAATAGATCCAATAGAGTTTTCTAGTTCAGAAAACAGATTATTGAAGCATAACTTCAGACAAAATCCAACTCTGTATCTGCAGCCTTTCCAATTCAACAAGACCATCATAGTTTATAAACTACACATGCCAAAAATAAAGAAGAAGAAAGAAGACCATTGTACAAGACCAAAGTATACATAAAAAAGGATAATTATAAAAACTACCCCAGAAGTTTGAGCTAATAACAAAAAAAACCCAGAGATTTTTGAAAGTTAAAAAAATCTCTTTGAAGTTTGATTCCGTAATATACTTTGCCCCCTTTATGAGCAAAAACATTTCAAACATCCTATTACAGGTAGCTCGTTACATTTAAGACAGAATCAAACTTTAGGGAAGTTTTGTAATTTTGAAACTTCTCTAGTTTTTTTCTAATTATCCCAAACCTCATGATAGTTTTTGTAATTATCCCTTAAAAAAACCTGTGAAAGCCTTTGTTGTTCATATTTAAATGTAACTAATATAATTAAAATGTAGTGTAAACAGGAAGTTCTAGCCAAGAAGTTCCAGGAGACCCTAAACCAAAAAAGGAGGCCCAAAATAAAAAGTGGGAGGAATAATATATGAAAAGCAAGAAAACTTCATTAGAGAGAATGGAATCCAATCAATCTCTCTCCCAATCAATCTCTCTCTCTCTCTCTCTCTCTCTCTCTCTCTCTCTCTCACACACACACACACACACACACACACAGAGAGACACAAACACACAGGCAGAGTCACAGTGCACGAACAAATTACTAAACATTCTTCTATTGTCATATTCCACATTCCACACACCAAAACATCCCCTAACCATTTCTCCAATTACACCTCAAAAGGACTCCCAAAAAACAAACAAAATCAAGAAAACACTATTTCGAAAGGATCACACAATATACCAAAGAAAATATTGCCAAACAAAACATACCAGAAAGAAAAATCACCTCCATAGTCCATAATCCCAACATGAGACCATGACAATGTCGTCTGATCACCCTCCGCCGTCCTCCGACCATCTCAGGCCACCCACCACAATCCGAAAACTCATCGTCGAAGTGATTGAAGCCGAGACCTCCTCCCCAAAGACGGACAAGGCAGCTCTAGCCCATATGTTGTGGTAGATTTCGATGGGCAAAAAAAGCGAACATCTACCGTGCAGAAAAATCTGAATCCGGTATGGAATGAGGTTCTAGAATTTGTGGTTACTGACCCAAATACCATGGAGTTCGAAGAGCTCAACATCGAGGTTTTCAATGACAAGAAGCTCAGCAATGGGAGTGCCAGAAAGAATCATTTTCTGGGGAGAGTGAAATTGTACGGATCGCAGTTTGTTAAAAGAGGGGAAGAGGGGTTGGTGTATTTTACTTTGGAGAAGAAGAGTGTGTTTAGTTGGATTAGAGGAGAGTTGGGTTTGAAGATTTATTACTACGATGAGATGATGGAGGAGGAGCAGCAGCAGCCGCCGCCACAGGAGGAGCCGCCGCAACAACAGCCGCAGGAGCAGCAGCAGGGGCCGGAGGAGGTGATGAAGCAGCCTGTGTTGGTGGTTATGGAAGAGCCTCCGCAGATGCAAATGCCAACACATATAGGGATGGAGCCGCGAGAGCACTCGCCGCCTCTGATGAGGGTTCATGAGCCTCAATCGGAAAATAGGCCTCCGCCGGAGAATAATATGCCGCCGCCGGAATACTCGCCGGATATGAGAAGAATGCAGATGGGAAACGGCATGGCTGGCGGCCCCATGGCCGGAGAGAGGGTGAAGGTAATGCGGCGACCGCCGAATGGAGATTACTCGCCGAGGATAATCACCGGGAAGTTCTCCGGAGATACGTCGGAGAAACTCCAGGCGTTCGATCTAGTCGAGCCGATGCAGTACTTATTCGTGAGAATAGTTAAAGCCCGTGGGCTCTCCCAGAACGAAAACCCACACGTGAAAATCCGCACATCGGGCCATTTCGCGAAATCGAAGCCCGCGATTGTCCCCCCCCGGGAAGCGATTCATCAGCAAACCCCGAGTGGAACCAGGTATTCGCCATTGGATACAATAAGGACACCGCGGCCAATTCCACGCTCGAAATCTCCGTTTGGGACGGCGCGTCGGACAAATTCCTCGGCGGCGTCTGTTTCGATCTCTCCGACGTGCCGGTGCGGGACCCACCCGACAGCCCTCTGGCACCTCAATGGTACCACCTGGAAGGCGGCGCCGCTGACGAACAAAACAGAGTTTCCGGCGATTTACAGCTGTCAGTCTGGATCGGAACGCAGGCCGACGAAGCGTTTCCCGAATCCTGGAGCACCGACGCGCCGCAGCCGTTCGTGTCCTACACGCGACCCAAAGTGTACCAGGCCCCAAAACTCTGGTACCTCAGGCTCACCATCATCGAAGCTCAAGATCTGCACATAATCCCCAATTTGCCACCATTAACCGCTCCTGAGATTCGGATCATGGGTCAACTCGGGTTTCAATCGGTCCGGACCCGGCGAGGGTCCATGAACAACCATACGTCCGCGTTTCACTGGAACGAGGATTTGATCTTCGTCGCCGGTGAGCCACTCGAGGATAGTCTTATTCTGCTAGTGGAGGATCGGACCGGAAAAGATCCAGCGCTCCTCGGGCACGTTTTGATTCCGGTAGGGTCGATCGAACAGCGAATCGACGAGCGCCACGTGGCGGCGAAGTGGTACGGTTTGGAAGGTGGGCCCGGAGGGAATGGGTCGTACTGTGGGAGGCTGCATCTAAGGATGTGTTTGGAGGGAGGGTATCACGTGCTGGATGAAGCGGCCCATCTTTGTAGTGATTTTAGGCCCACTGCCAAACAGCTATGGAAGCCCCCTGTTGGGATTTTGGAATTAGGTATTCTTGGTGCTAGAGGATTATTGCCCATGAAATCTAAGGGCAATGGGAAAGGGTCCACTGATGCTTATTGTGTGGCCAAGTATGGCAAGAAATGGGTCCGGACCCGGACCGTGACCGACAGTTTCGACCCGAGATGGAACGAGCAGTACACGTGGCAAGTCTACGACCGTGTACGGTTCTAACGGTAGGCGTGTTTGACAATTGGCGTATGTTTGCGAGTCGGGGGAGGAGAGGCCCGACTGTCGTATTGGAAAAGTGCGATTACGGGTGTCTACGTTGGAGAGCAATAAGGTGTACATGAATTTGTATCCGTTGATGGTGCTATTACGGAGCGGGTTGAAGAAAATGGGTGAAATTGAGCTGGCCGTCCGGTTTGCTTGCCCTTCGTTGTTGCCCGATACTTGTGGTGTATACGGGCAACCGTTGTTGCCACGTATGCACTATCTCCGCCCGCTTGGGGTGGCTCAACAAGAGGCATTGCGTGGGGCCGCCACTAAAATCGTGGCCGCTTGGTTGGCTCGGTCCGAGCCACCGTTAGGTCCGGAGGTGGTTCGGTACATGTTGGATGCCGATTCGCATAGTTGGAGCATGAGGAAGAGCAAGGCTAACTGGTTTCGGATAGTGGCGGTCCTAGCTTGGGCCGTCGGGTTGGCGAAATGGTTGGATCATATTCGGAGGTGGAGAAACCCGGTTACGACCGTATTAGTCCATGTTCTATACCTAGTCCTCGTTTGGTTCCCGGATTTGATCGTCCCGACCGGGTTCCTATACGTGTTTTTGATCGGCGTGTGGTATTATCGGTTCAAACCAAAAATACCCGCGGGGATCGATATTAAGCTCTCTCAAGCGGACACGGTCGATCCGGACGAATTAGACGAGGAATTCGACACGTTTCCGAGTTCAAGACCGCCCGAAATTGTTCGGGTTCGGTACGATAGGTTGAGGATATTAGCGGCCAGGGTCCAAACTGTTTTGGGTGATTTTGCAACACAAGGTGAAAGAATCCAGGCTTTGGTTAGCTGGAGGGACCCGAGAGCAACAAAATTGTTTATAGGGGTGTGTCTTGCAATTACGATAATTTTATATGCCGTGCCGCCGAAAATGGTGGCGGTGGCACTGGGATTCTACTTCCTCCGCCACCCGATGTTCCGTGATCCAATGCCACCTGCTAGCTTGAGTTTTTTCAGAAGGCTTCCAGGCTTGTCTGATAGGTTATTATAGTTTAGTATTGTAGAAAAAAAAATATTTGAAATTTGGATACCATAAATTGTGGGATTAGTGGGGAAGGACTTTTGAGGAAAAGGGTTTGATTTGGTAACCTTGGAGGAAGTGAAAAAAGTGGAGAAATTTGTGGGGTTTGTTGTTTTTTTGGGGTAATTGAGTTGCATTGACCAATTATTGATTCAAATAAGGGAAAGGGAAAGGGAAGAAAAATGGTGGAGAGATTTGAAATGGATGTAAGTTTTGTCGTGAAAAGTATAGACATTGATTTTTGATTATATAAAATATTGAAATATGTGATCATGTGTTTTTTTTTTTCATACCTGTACTGCAGTAATAAGGTTGATTAATATGTGGCCAAATTTTGTAAAGTAAGGGGTAAAGGTTCATTTTTGGCACTTGAATGTCATTAAACAGTTTCAATTTTACTCATGTGGTTGCTAGTGAGTTTTGGCACCTCCCACCTGTACTCGTACAATGGCAGTGGACGGGTTTGTGAAAACTGAAAATTGGACACACCAGAGGTTTTAAAAACCCATGACTCGCCTCACATTTCACCTATAGGGTCCAAATTATACCGCTATTCATTAAACTCGCTTTATCATTTTTAAAAATATCACAAGTATATATTATATATTAAAATAACACCAATAAAAATAATTTAAATAAATACCTTTAGAATTCAATATCAACAATGTATACTAAAAGAAAAAACAAATATGACGTATATGTCATTACCTAATTATTTTGTGACATGTGTTCATTCCTCATTCTCCCAAAGTCAGTCTTATCTTTTTCTAATAAATTGAAGGTATTCTATGAATGATTTGTGAAAGATGATATATACTAATCCTAAACCCTAAACCTTATATAAAAGGTAAAAAATAATCCAAAAAACCAAATATTCTATCTATACAATTTTTATTGTTTTTTTGGGAAATTTGGTTCTTATATAACAAGACTCCATTTTGTAAGAAATGCTTTGAAAATGATAAAAGAAAGAAAAAAAAGCAAACATGATTCATTTTTTTCCAAATATATATTTTTCCTATTTTTTAAAAGACACTCGTGTATTACAAGCGATTTGTCAAAAGACAGGTTTTGGTGTAGTTTACAAAGAAGTTTTTCAAAATTTGAAGTGAAATATTTATATGATACTATTTTAATTTTTGATTTTTTTAATATTTCTAATTATTATTTTGGATTTTCTATAACTATTACAAATATATTTGCGACACCAAAAATTTAGTATTTGTCAAATCCCATGTAACACACATGATTGTTCTAGTTACATATATAATTTAAACGGGGTGTGACAAGTTTGGAAATAAGATGACACCATTTATAACTTCAAAAGTGGAATTCAGTTCAACATTCATATTTCACTTCATATTCTAGTGTTGTTGGATGAATGGACACATGTATATTGTAACACAACTTGTATACATGACATTAATCAAATACAATGGAATATGAAGAGGAATAGGAATCAAACAAGAAATCAATCTATTTGAGTGCGCCTGGTTTTGACGAATGGTCTTTTGTTGCATAAATGTGTTTATGTTTCTTATTCTCTTTGCAGAGATGATTGTGCGTGTGTATAAAAACTACAATGTTAGTTTTGAAACATAAATCACGCCCGGATCTTCGGTTTCAAATATAATAGTTTTATCGTTTCGTGCAAGAATGAAATATGAGATTGAAACACTTTTTGGAACAAAAATCCCACCTACGTTTTGGAACCATTTCTTGAAAGAGTTCGAGAAGGGTGACATCTAAACCCGCATCATTCTAATCCCTACATTTATCAGACACAAAATTTTGCTTTCTTGTAAGTGGGGCGGGGGTGGGAGGAAGTCTTGACTCTTCAAGTCTTAAATCACAGGTTTTCATGTGCACACTATAAAATATAAAGACTGGATAATACCAAAATCCAAAAAGGATTTGATACTGTTCAATTACACATAATCATGATCATGTTAATTTTCAAAATTTCACCGATAATCTCCGAGTTACGATTACGATTTCCTCGCGCAGCCAATTTTTTTAACGCACGATGTCTACATCAATGTGATAATTTTGGGATTAATAAATTATTCATTATATTTTAAAAAATATATAATTTTTATAATTTAGAAAAAAAAAAAGGATAAAATCTCATCTATGAAACAGAATTAGAATTATATATATGTGAAGATTGTCTATCGAAATTATGTTATACAATAAAATCATAATCATGTTAAGATAAAATAAAATTAAGATAAAAATAAAATAAAATATAAATCACTATATTTATGAAAACTTTATCACATTATTAATATAAAAGATATACACAGAATCTTAACCTCAAATAATAGTATTTTGTTTCTTTTGAGTTATTTTTTGCAGTGTTAAAAAGCGCCCAGGCGTAGTTGGAGCAGATCAGGCTAGCGCGCAGGCAGTCCCATGACGCAGGCGGGGTTAGACGGTGTCTAATCGAAAAAAATGTAGGCAGACAAAGGAAGTTTCAGTGCGCAGGCGAGGGTAGTCGGGGTTAGACTCGAGATTCATATAACATTGATTTTTAGTAATAGTTCGAAGAATTTTGTTGCTATAGCCTACACAAGCATGCAATTACTAACTTTAGAAATGAGAATAATAGATAATTCAAATTTGTGGCTAGGAATGCAAAATGGCAAAGGATAACAGACAATGGATAAAGGACCAAAATATTTTCTTGAGAATGCACAAAAGTAGGACATTGAAATTTTTACAAAGGCCATCGCTTTCTGGTTTTATTGGTGTCCACTCTTTGATTTTGGTTATGTATATAAATAATCAGTCACATGCATTTGGAGCTTTGCTTCATAATTTCAGAAGAAAAATCCATCAAAGCCCACATGATTGAAAGTTTCAGGTATGATCATTTTCTGTCATGGTTAATTAACTGTATATATGATCCTTAAAGCAAGTATTTTTCAGATTTTATTTTCTATTTTAAATGGTATTGCATCTTCTATTTCAATATCACTAAAAACCCCCAACTGCATAAAGTAATATAACCAACAATTTTTGTGATCTGATGGTCAAGTTATATTATGCTTACCGTATTATGACCATATGTTCTTAGGGACAATTACAAAAAAACACCCCAAAGGTTTGGACTAATTACAAACAAATTCAAAAATATTTCAAAATTACAAAAAGCCCCATCATATTTTATTTTGTCTTAAATTTAGGGGTATATAAAATACCAAGGAGGTTTTTTAAATATTTTTTGGACTTTGAAGGGGGTCTTATGTAAATTGAATCAAACCTTAAGGCTTTTTTTTTTTTTTTTGGCATTTCCAAAAATCTCTGGATTTTTTGTAATTAACCTGAACCTTATTAGAGGTTTTTATGTAATCATCCACCATAGTTTTGTATGGGAAAATAGTACTATTTATCCTATAACTTGGACTATTTGTAAATTTAATCCTCTAAGTGATCACATTTAAATTTTGGTCATATGCCAATTAGTCCAATTTTGACCAAAATTGTGTAGTTTACCGTAATTGTTGACTAGGCTAGTGGACCGCAAATGTCGTCGAGAAATTTAGGAATTTCGGTGATTTGGGGCAAAATTGATCGGACGGGATCCTCTATTCCACCTTTGTGTTCATCTAATATTCCACCGTGTGGATCGTCGCCATGTGTCCATTTAATTAATTAGAGATGACAGTAACTTAACGGACTGTTAACGTCCCAGTAATTAGGAGTCCAAGAATATCAGATTACATCTTTTCCTTTTATGTTTCAGCACCTTCCTTTTAGGAGTCCCAACAGTGTTGGATTCAATATGTTCCTTTTTTAGATTTAGAATATCATCGGAAGAGAGACCAACCAAACAAAAAAGAATTACAGTCTTCTTCTTCGTCTTTCTCAACGCATAACAGCTCCGCGCGCGATTTTTCTTCTTGACAAAACCAACTCTACCAAGCTTCGCCTGCTACTGTCCGGAAATTACCGATGCATCAACAACGTGCAGAAGAATGACGAAGAGAAACGAACAGAACGACTTTTTTTCGGGAATCCCGTCCGCCGCTGTTGTCCGCGTTTACTTGCAATTGTTTTCCAGCCCCTTGGTTTCATGTGTGCATGTTTTTTTCTAAATTTTTTTCTCCTTTTATTTGTTCCCACCCATCCCTGCACACTCTGTTCTATGTACTCAGAATGAGGTTTCAAGAAGAGAACACATGGCCATCTCTGCACTTTAATTTCTTGATTTTCTTTATTTTTTGGTTGCCAGATGTGTGTGTTGTGGTATGTGTAGTGAAGCTTAACCAAAGAATTAAGGATAGTTGCATTAAGGATGTTACGTGAAGAGATGTTTGATACCAAACATTGAATAGAAAGCAGAAAAATTTAATTCTTAATCAATTAGAACATAGGCTTCCATCTGTTTGTTGAAATGCCATTGTGAGGACATTTGCGTACTGGCTTTTTTTCTCTCATTTAACCGTAACTTTTCAAATGATGAAAATTATAACACAACTCTATGTGGCATTCCTTGTAACGCAGGAGTGTGAGACAAATACATTGGAGACAATCTTCAGTCCAGTTATTAGGTATTAAACTACCATCACATGCACGTTAGTATTGGAATTTCTGGAAATTATAATTAAATGAAACATCTATCACTCCATACTATTAAATAAAAAAGTTTAGGCCTAAAAAAAGGAGATTTCTGAGTTTTTGTTTTGGTGTTTCTAAAGCCCGAATCATGATCGCGTTGCAAAGAACAACTTCCACGGAGGAAATATGAATGTTTTCTAGCATCAATAGCTTTAGATAAAATGAACCCATATTGGCTTTTCACAATCAACAGCATTTATACAGAAACTCTAAAGCTATAGAAGACTTATGCGGATTTGACATCATAAAAGGATAGCCAAAGTCTGCAAAGATGAATAATAGCCTGACAACTTTACCACATCTCATGATATAATCTCAAATCAACACTTTATATAAATTGGCATCACATAACAAGAAATTAAATTAAACTATTGGTACAAAATATATTAACACAAAAGTGAAGTACATTTAGCAAGCACGAGGTTTCTATTGTTGTCTCATGCATTAGGTGCATCACCGCGTCCATCATTGGCTTTCTTGTAACGGCCTTCAAGTGTGGAATTATGCAAATGAAGCCCCCCGAGTCGTTGTGACTGGATCAATTGTTGCTGTCATGCAAAGTACAACAAAAAATTAGAGATGTACTTAATAAGATAAAAAAACAAATTTGCTCTGTTAAGCGTCACAACCTGTAGTAGCTGTGTTAAGCCCATTTCATTCTGAGTACATCGAACAGAGTGTGCAGGGATGGGTGGGAACAAATAAAAGGAGAAAAAAATTTAGAAAAAAACATGCACACATGAAACCAAGGGGCTGGAAAACAATTGCAAGTAAACGCGGACAACAGCGGCGGACGGGATTCCCGAAAAAAAGACGTTCTGTTCGTTTCTCTTCGTCATTCTTCTGCACGTTGTTGAAGCATCGGTAATTTCCGGACACATGCAGGCGAAGCTTGGTAGAGTTGGTTTTGTCAAGAAGAAAAATCGCGCGCGGAGCTGTTATGCGTTGAGAAAGACGAAGAAGAAGACTGTAATTCTTTTTTGTTTGGTTGGTCTCTCTTCCGTGATATTCTAAATCTAAAAAAGGAACATATTGAATCCAACACTGTTGGGACTCCTAAAAGGAAGGTGCTGAAACATAAAAGGAAAAGATGTAATCTGATATTCTTGGACTCCTAATTACTGGGACGTTAACAGTCCGTTAAGTCACTGTCATCTCTAATTAATTAAATGGACACATGGCGACGATCCGCACGGTGGAATATTAGATGAAATACAAAGGTGGAATAGAGGATCCCGTCCGAAAATTGATATTTCAAATCACCAAATTTGACATGTAAAATTTGGGGATTTCGATGCATATATGGCAATTTCCCAATTTTTGACATGTTTGCAGTTCACCAGTCATAGTCAGCTATTTTTAATAAAATTACACAATTTTAGACAAAAATTGGACTAAATGTCTAAACTTTTAAAAGATATTGTACAAAAATTTAAAGGTGACATTTAGAGGACTAAATTTCTAAATAGTCCAAGTTACAAGACCAAAAAAAAAAAAAAGTTAATTTCCCTTTGGTATCTCCTAAGTGGCAATATTTTTTTTTCCATATTACTTTTCAGGAAGTGTATGTGAAACAATCAACAGATAATAGAGAAACATGACACTCCAACCAAAGCCAAGTAATAGGAAAAGAAGCATGAAAAGAAAGAGAAAAACAAGCACTAGTACGAGGATGAGGAAAGAGAGAAAAATGAGGAGAAGACTAATAATCACAAAAACAAGAAAAGTACGAATTCAAAAGAGAAGAAGACGAAGAATATTGAAGATCAAAAGGATCCAACAAAGTTGATCGAGAAATGCCCGTATGAGAAACAAGGGATTTTGTAGCAGATTAGTGAAAACTGAAAAAGAATGCAACAAATTCATTTTTTTTTCTTTTTTTGGTAGAAGCAGTTGTAAGATAAGATAAATGCATGAGATTAGATACGCTGTACGGTCTAGGGTTCCCGATTTTGAGGGGCCAATTTTACGTAAGTCTTTATATATAGATATACATATTTTATTAAATTGTTTTATAGGGCCCAAAAAGTAAAAGAGAAACACCAAATGACATTTTGCTTAGAGCTGTCAAACTGTACCATGTCGGGCCAAAATTTCTATTTGAAGTTGACGTAGTAATATTTATTAGATGGTGGATAAAAGGGGAAATTGGGCCGGGTCGGACCGAAATTTCTATTTGAAGTTGACGTAGTAATATTTATTAGATGGTGGATATCATTAGATAAATATAATTTAAAAATAGTAATATTTAAAGTTGACATAGTTGGTAGTTGTAGGTCCCACTTGTATAATTGGACAAAAAGATGATAATAGAGAGTGACAAGTGATATATGATAGTGTAGGTTGAAAATTGAAATTATGAGTTTATTTTATGTGAAAAATAGAAAATAAAAATGGCGATTTCAATTGGAAATTTATAAACATGATTTCATTTTTATGAATAGTTAGAAAATAGAAATGGATATTTGAAAATATAAACAAACAATGTCTAAGTTGCTCTGCTATTTATAATTATAAACTCTAAAGATGATGATGTTTAACTTGTAACAACACATTTAAAATATGATAGATTTGAAACTCAGTGTTTCACAATAGTCAACGATGACAAATCTTCTCTAAGAATTAATAAATAAAATAAATAAATAAAAAGAAAAGAAAAAGAAAGGTGGATATAAACAAATAAGTTTTGAAGATGATAATTGAAAAAAGGAAGACGGGAATTTGTAAGAAAAACATGTGTTCTTGTTTTCCAAAAGTGAGTCATGCCTTTGTCTTGACTTTGTAAGAAATTTACATTTACAAGTTCCTGTTCTTCACAATGAGTCATGCCCTCGTTTCCTTTTCTTGGTAAGAAATTTACATTTAAGGAAACTAAGCTGTATAACTATGCAAGTATACCATAAACAGATAAATAATTATACAGAAAATAACAATCGACATTAACTTGAATTTTCGTAAAAACTTTTATCAATCATTATCCAATTGTCTCGTTTTACAAAAATGAAATCTATTTGCAAGTGGTTTTGGTCCCCTGGTTATTCTGTTGTATCCTCTAATGCATATGATACCTGAAAAATATACAAAAGAAAAGATGATGAGTAAATCACAGGTAAACCAACATTTTTAGCTTATATCATCCTAGAAAAGACCATTTAAAATATTCATTTCCTTGTCTGAAATTTGAATGAATTCCTTGCAATTTTCAAACAACGAGATTAATGAATTTAGGGATGGTTAAAAAACTAGAAGTTTAGCCTAATTACAGAAAACTTTTCTGTCAAACGTTTTTTTAATTTTTTTTTTTTCTCGAACGATAGAACTTTTATTGATAACTCAAACTTAAAATTACAACCGATGCCAACGGGCAAATGAACCTCCTTGCGCAACAACAGTGTCAAGGAGTAATACAAACAAACTCAAACAACTCAAACACTCCCACAGGGAGACTAAGCCACTCCTACGGAGACTAGCCAAACTGAAATAACACACAACACCGGGCACGAACAACTATCACGCACTACAAGCCAGACAAACTGACCGCCTACGGATTTCGCCCCTCATCCGGCAATAAAAAAGACAACAAAACTAAGATAAAAAATAAAAAAAAATAAAAAAACAGAAAATACAAAGAAACTACCTAAACACAAGCTACAAGAAAACAGAAAGGCAAGAAAAAATAAAAATAGCAAAAAAACAGAAAAATCAAGAAAAGAACCTAAAAGCTAAAAGCTACAAGCTACAAGCCTCTCCCTCTCCAAAACATTCTTACACCACCGGATCTGCGCCAACCTCTACTTTCGCCGCACCGCCCACTCCTTTGAAGAAATCAAGCCCACAAGTCCACCCCCACCTTTGAAAACTAGCCCAAACGAAAGGAAAACGAGAATACCCGACCATCACCTTTTTGGAGCTTTAAAATTGGGGAAATAGACAAGATATGGATCTGCAAAATAAACCATGTGGAGGGTAGGTGACCGGCGTCGCCCGACGCCAAGCCAAGGCGGGAGGAGAGGAGGCGCAGCCAGGAAGAGGCAAGAAGAGGGAGAGGGAGGGGTAGGGTTTTGCAAAAGAAAGTTTTTAGAGAGAGAAAATATAGAGAGAGGGGAGAGGGTTTCGGGTTTTTAAGATTGCCCCTTTCTCAAACGTTTTTTAATAGAAAACTCTATTTATCCTTTAAAACTACAAATACAACATTAAAGTTTAACAAACACCTCTCTAAGGCTTGTATTTACCTAACAAATACCTCTCACACGACGATGCAATTTGTGAAATAGAAATAAATATCAATGGGATATTTGTAATTTTGAAAGATAGTTGAATTTTGTAATAAAACTAAACCTCAAACGTAATTCTTGTAATTAACCAATGATTTTATTATCCATTAGAACATATAAGCAGAAAGCAAGAATGAGTTTTGATTAGTATTACCTTTGATGAAACAATGTTGAATTTGAGCCATCGACATATCTGGATTGCAATACAGAAATTTGTAGCATCAGATGTAAAATTCAATTTCATTAATCAGAGTTGATTTGCATAGTTCATGTTTGAATATTTTTAATAAAATAGATAACCACATAAGGAAGTGTACAAATCAATAGTAAAGAGTTAATAATCCTAGAATGCAACTATTTAATTTAAAGAGTTAATTACAATTATTATCCCTATACCTAATTAAAAAAACTTCAATTATATTTAAAATTTACAAATACTCTTCTAAGGTGTTACAAACACCCCTTGAGTTTTACGGTCTAACAAATACCACTTTGGGTGCATTTTGTAATATAGAAACATATGGCATTAGTAATTTTATTGTAACTAGGCTAAATATCAGGGGTATTCTTTGTAATTACCCCTTAATATAAATCTCACATTTTTCACATTTTCAAGTTTTGAGCAACACATGGCAACAATTCTCAATGACTTCTCTAATCATCTATACTATTTTTTTTTTTGAGTACTCTATTCATCTATACTATTAAGGGTACTTGAGCATGACATGATAATTGTTAAATATTTTAAACCCAACAAAAAATGTATTTATTTTTACCTCTACAAATTGATGACACCGATGTTCCACAATATAACGCTCTTCTCCGTAGATTCCAAACCCATTCTCTGGGGACAGCTATTGGCTGTTGACTAGATTCATCATCAGCAAACACCTACATGAAAGCATAGAGTACTTAAAATAGGTATTACCAACAAAAAAACATATTAAAAATAAAATGACCCTTGTAAAAGAATGAGAATTTTCAACAATACTTCGTTGACTTGAAAGTACGTCCCGTTTAGTGGAAATGATCCTCTATTAGCTGTTCGGCAAGGTAACTGAACATATGTGATTAGATGATTAGATATATAATTTTCAACAATGCATATGTAAATTCTACAACATGAAATAAGTTTTATAGTTTTCTTCACCAAAATTGTTCCTTGAACTATCCGGTCATTTTGGTTTTTTGTTGTTTCTGCTGAACATGTACGCGTGCCACATGTTGTTGATTCCTGGCAGTTGTTCGGGTTTTCTGATTCTTGGGAAGAATTTGTGAATTCATCTGTGATAAATCACAAAAGATTTTTTTACAGAATAGGAAATGAATAATATGTAAATTTGAATGAAGTTGATTGACTGAGGCATTTTCGCTTGTGGATACAAGAAAAAGAGAGTTTTTGTATTGTGTCATTGTAGAATTTACAAGCAAAAAAAAAAAAAAAAAAAGAATGCAAACATTACAAGTAATACAAAATGAATAATATATCCAAAATTGAATGAAGTTGATGGCACTTATGGATACAAGAAAAGACAGTTTATGTCATGAATAAAATAAAGACTCAACACTGCAAACATTACCTTACAATTAGGGGTAATTAAAAAAACTGAATTTCAGGCTAAATACATAAAAAAACTCAAAAGATTTTTGAAAATTATAAAACACCCATTGAGGTTTAATTCGCCTTACAATTTTCCCCTTTATAAGTAAAATACATTCACATCCCCATGGTATTTATAAGAATATTATAGTTAGTCCCTTAAATTTAAAACAAAACCTAAGGGCTTTTTCGTAATTTTGAAACATCATTGGGGTTTTTGTAATTAGCCCAAACCTTAGGGGTTTTTATGTACCTGTCATCCATATGGCAAGAAGATATGGACATGGATCATCAGGTTCTCGTTTTTCGAACTGCCGCACACAATATAAAAAAATTGAATGAGATTGGTATGAATTAAGAGAATTCTAAAACATACACTGCAATCTATATGAATAGATAAGGATAGGAAAAATGTTAACCCCTGTCAAAAGAGGATGTGAATCTGGGAGCTCATACCTGTAATAAAATAGAAAAAGATAATTAATATCAAAAAAATAACATCTATTACAATGAATGTAATTCTACAAAGAACTTACACATGGTGTTCTGTCCTTAATCGTTCCACATGCTTTAGTTTAGGCCTGTAATGTTCTGCGACTTCAGGGCCTAAAGCAACCAATGCTTTTGACAAATCACCTTCTCTATCCATGCAACTTAGCAGAGTTTTTATCAACTCTTTGTCATTAAGTTCAATTGTTGTCATTTCATCCTCAGAGCCCGAGCCCAAATCCTCAATGTCTAACGTTTGTGCACATGCATCCACTATTTTTGTGGACTCATGCATTGGGGATGCTGGAAATTCTATAATCGGCTCACAATCCCCAGAATTATTCTTAGCTTTTGGAAAATCGCCATCAACATTAAAGAGCATTGATGGAGTTGTGTTCATTATCGAGTTTTGACCAGATGAAACTGAAGACTTAGTCGGCGTGTTTTCCCCACGAGAACCATTAGGAAGGCGATTAGCACTATATTAAATGTATACACGCATTATCAGAAATTCAGAACAATGTAGTTTATATATGTTGCTAATTATTCTCAAATTAAACAAAAAAATGTCACCATAAATTCTTTAAACCTATTGCTATGCCGTTTTAGATATATTAATTTTTTCTTTTCAGCAATTATATATTAAATTTAACATTTATGCTTTTGGTTTTTGAACTAAAACTTATTATCTTTCACACAATGATCAAATTACTTTAAAAGATTAATTATAATAAGAACTACGTATTATATGTTTGCATTGGAAAACAACAATAATAGATTAATATTGTATATTTTTAAAATGTTGTCATCTTAAACAATACATACAAGACGATTCACGTGGTCCTAATTTTTTATTTATTATTATCATTGAAATTTTTTAATCAATGAGAGACATGCATAGATTCTAATGTGAACACAAACAAAAAAACCCAAGTATATTCGTTCAGACCTAGTGAATTAATCCAAACTATATACGAAATATGGTTTTTTTGCATAAAAATGAGCAGATGATATGATGCATACCTTGCACACATACTAGCATAGTGCCTGCATTTTGCTCTTAGTGGGCATGCTTTACAGTTCGATGTCGACTCTTCGTACAGATTGTCTGCATCATAAAAAGATACGTTATCGTATCACTATTTCTTTTCAAACATAAGGGGCGATTAAGAATAAAAAACAAAATTTAGATCCATTTGTAGTTAATAAAGCTGACCTTTCCAAAAGTATAAGATGATAATGGGCTTGATACCTATCAAAGGTAATAATAATCAGTAACGGGATAAGTAACTTGAAAATGGCATGCATGTGTGTTTTTAATGCTATGATATCTATTTCATAATAGACAAATCCAAACTATAGCTGTTTTCTTAACTTACAATTTTCGTTTGTTTTATATGTTCTATACGTGGCCAAAGGAACTTCTGGACACTATCTAATTCCGGTACCTGCAGAAGAATCATTTGACATGAAATTTCCATAAGAAAATGACTAAGTATTGTTTGCTTAAATAATTACTCATTCAGAAGGTGTATCAGAACATCCTCAGGCAGCGTTTGCAGAGGAACCCATCCATAACGCACCAAAACCCGAGATATGTTCACGTCAACCTAAAGGGACAAGAGACAAGAAGATATTCATAATGCCCCAGGGGAGTTATAATCAATTAGCTTAATAACTTAATAAATGTGTACAACAAAAACTTACTGGGAAGGCACGATGGTGAAGTGTCAAAAGCCTAACACACTCGACACTTTTCAACCCAAGGCCAGATATGCTCAATAAGTATTCCCTACAAAGTAATGGTATTATTAGAAAGAACTAACTGAATTTAACACGTAACAAAAATAAAATAGATTATCTTTCAACATTACAAATACCCTTATGGTATTATAAACATCCTCATGAGGTTTGTTTTTACTTATCAAATATCCTTTTGAGGGTGCAATTTGTCAAATAAGAACAAATATCTATAGGATACTTGTAATTCTGAAAGACACTATGACTTTTTTTGTAACTTGACTTAACCTCAAGGGTATATTAACTACATTAAAATCAATGACCTCCCACTTGATACTTATCTTACATATGTTAAAATTGTAGTAAAAATATTTCGGATCATTAATCAAGCTATCTATGTCATGCTTACTTTGCTTTATCCGGTGGAACATCTCTCAGCCACTCTAGGTCAATACTACCATGATCTCTCACTAATCGATCAAGAAAATCCTGCAAAATGTGAGTGAAAAAATGATTTAGAACCAACAATGATTAAAAAAATTAAAAAAACATTTTAATCACCTTGATTCGTTGAGCAAGTAAATTATTCATGCCCCTTTCCAAGATCACTTTAGCCAGCTCACGAACCGATGTTTGTCGAACTGCTTCCCAGTTAACAGAATCCTTGGTGCGGTCTGTTCTGTCTTTTGATTTACCTTGGGAATATTTTACTCTTAGTTCATCCCAATTTGTTATTTCTTGTTTGTCCTTAAGTTTTCCTTTTTTTCTTCCTGAAGTTTTATTTACATCCACGGGGTCGACCCCAATCTGAGCCTTTTCCATCGGCAACAATTGATTGCACTCGCGAAATGGTGGTTCAGCAATTTGAGCCTTTTCCATTTGATCGCACTCGCCAGATAGTGGTTCAACTATTTTCAATTGGTTATGCCCATTCACAGATGGAGGTGGATATTTTGCTGCTAGAGACATAAAGGCATTACTGCAAATCAAAAGGCAAAAAAAGTTAAAATAAAATATAAACAAATTATAATAATAATAATGATAATAATAATTATTATAAAAATCCTTTCAATAAAAAATAATTATTATAAAAATAATATTAATACAGTTTTCCAGGAAAGACGATAGATATAGTCATTTACACAATTTACCTGGAGAGATGATCACTAACATTTTGAGTCAGAAAAACTCCAACCACCGAGTCGACCACTGAACCTTTCCATGGTGAGAACCGCTTGTCCCCTGCGAGTTTGACATTTCAATAATAAATACATGGATTTCAAACAATTCTAATATTGGCCAATGGGTGCAATTAGACAATGATTATTGATAATTACAAAATTTTCATTTATAATGAGAAAATGCTAGTGCTCTAATATATGATAGGAACTAGTTATTTAAACTTCTTGTATTACATCAAAATTGTTGTTGTTTGTTTGCTAATAATGAATGCTCATAACCCAAGAAAAATCCTATAATTGATCATGTATTATAGAAACTTGAACAAAGAAGAAAAAAGACAACCTTTAAGGAGGAAAATAATTTTCGTTTAAGATTGAACCACATAAAGTGACGTCATGTACTAATCTAGGATTAGTCAACTTAGAGTAATAGAAAACAAATTCTCTAAAGCAATGTGGCATTTAACATTAAGTTAGTTGCATGGATAAACCACTTGACAAAGGCCATTATGACCCTTAGAAAATAATGACTTTGTAGGATTTATATTCATCGGTTTAAACTTTAAAGGGACTTTAGCTAAGGCTCTCAAGCTTTGCGTCATTGATTACTCTATTTAATTATTTTTCTGCTGTTTTTGCATTGTCTTTGTTAGAATTTGTTGTCATAATGTTTAACAAAGTTAAATAGTTTACCATATTATTATGTTCCAATTAATGTTAAGGAAACCAGTTAATATAAATAAAATGCACAGCCTAAATAAAAATAAAAATAAAATTTTGACAAGGTTCATTAATCAAGTACCCAATTAACGCCCAAAAAAAAAAAACAAAGAACAGCTTGCTGTTAGTAAAATGTTAGACTATACAGTATTAAGAATTAAAACAATAATCTATTGAAAAAAAGAAATAAAAGTATAAATAAAACAAATTTAACTTGAACACTACTCCACTTATTTAATTTGCAAATTAAATTAAAGCCATTGAACAAACATTTGGCTTATTTGCAAATTAAGTTGTTGTTATGGAGCACTTTTGAAAAATGAACTTTTAGATCTAAAAGTTCATTTCAATAATAATTCATTTTTGGCGGTTAATTTAGAATGGACTTTTGGATAAGTCAATCCTCTAAAAACTCCAATATAGAGAAGTGAGAATTGGAGGCTTTTTGAAAAGTCTATTCTAGAGAAGTCAATTTTCTAAACGGACTCTTCTATAGGTGCTCACAAACTTGAAACATGCATTAAATTTGGCCCAATGAATAAAAATTTGACTTAAGGGGCATATTCACACACCCAAAAACCCCTAGTACACCCACCTACTATAGCATCTGGAAGGTTGTTCATTTTATGAAAGTAATACTTCTTTAATTCATCTGTAAAAAATTCTCAAAAATGCTAATTCAGAAACGCTTAAAACCAGATTTAAAACAGATGCCTCAAAAAAAATTCCAATCCAAAGAGGCCCAATTCTAAACAGGCTAAAGCAACAGGGAACACTCGTGATTTAATTACAAAAAGGTTTATGCAATGTGAAATTAGATCATTAATAAACCAGAATTTAACTTATTTATAATCATGACAGAAAATTGACCACCCAGCACAATTGCAAGTAAAATGCATTTTAAATCTTAAAAATGCAATGGTAAATATGAAAAATACCTTGAATAAGATGCAAGCAGGCAATAAGTTCGTCCATTCGTCCTTCAAATAATTTCCTCTCTTTCTTCCAATATTTTGCTTTCTCGTATCTTCTTTTTCAATATCTTCATTCCCATTCTTTCCACTTTCCTTTTCCATCAGGAGATTCCAAACCTTAATTGTCTCTGGATCGAGATCAACCTTTGGTTTCTTGGACGGATCAAGCTTTTCTTTAGAATCAAGCTTTTCTTTAGAATTAAAGAGTGAATCCCGCACAACAAGTTGGTTAAACTTATCATCAATATGTAGACCCTTAATACTTTGACTAACAAAATCAACCAAAGCTTCCATAAACGCATCCTCTGAAATAAAACCATTGGCTTTTGGCATGCAGTCTTGGCTTGTCGAGACATTCTCATTCTCATTCTCTTGTTTGCTTGATGTCTCGTTCTCATTCTCTTGTTCATTAGATGGGCCTACATACGGTATTTTTAGATCTGACTCCGGGAGCATGTCAGTTTTTGAATTGTGTTCTGGGACATCCATTTCAACTCCAACCATTTCCGGACACTGAGGAGATTCATTCATCTCCATATGGAGAACTTCATCTCGATCTCGATCTCGAGTTCTGATAGTAGAGGCTTTCAAAAGAAAAGTCTCTGACACCTCGATCTTAGAAATATCATCAACAAAGGAGGATAAGTCTCGTCTCACGAGTGAATATGTTAGATCTTTTCTTTTTCGAGCTCCATGTAAATTTCATGGATGTTGGATGTTCAACATCTTCAGTAATCTTTTTCCCAGATACACATGTCCGCACGGGATTCTGCTTTCGGCTTAGTGCCTGATTCAGCTTCGGGTATCCATTCATAATGGCTTTTCTCTGATTCTTAGTAGTTGGAATGATACTAAACATTCCAATGAACTTAGCAAACTCAGTTGCCCTCTGTCGCATCATCCGTGCTTTCTTGAATAAGGTCCAATTTGGACCTAGCTTTCTGCTATTTTTCAGACATTTGAATATTCTTCTTCGATAGACTAGCAAGTTCTTTGGTTCCAAATTTGGTTTACTCTCACTATCAAAATCAAGTTTCTTTCTGCAAGAATTTGTATTATAATCACCAATTGGTTCCTTATCAACTTCTTTCGAAGGCTCGACTATGGTTTCTTTCGAGGGCTCTTTTTTCGCTCGTTTAGCTCGAGCGTTATCTTTTGTCGTGTGTTTAGCACGCTTTGGAGTTTGGGGTTTAGGGGTTAAAGGCTTCACAACTTTCATTTCATCATAGACCTTTGGTCTATGCCTTTTCATTCTCAATCTTTTCACTGGCACTCTCTTTTTGGGAGTTGAATCTTGGCTCATTTGAAGATTTCGCCTCAACGGTTTTCTTCATGTGGCCTATTGTCTGTGCATCAGAAAAGGAAATGTTTCACATCAAAGAAGCACTTTTTCTCTACAAGTTTAGTCAATGTCATAACCATGTCCAACTTAAACATATATGACTTGTAATTACAGCAAGTTGAATATATGCAAACAGAGACCAAACACAGAAACATAGGAATATTTTAAAGTCCATTAGAATTAGCGAGTAGAAACTGATTTAGGCTTAATTAACCAAGGCTTTTATACGACAACTTGTTATTAATGTCCTCTGTTTATTAACAAAAAGACCTCTCGATATACATATAATTCCTATAAGAACAACTTAAATTGCCGTAGTATTTAAAACAACTACACCATAACTTGTTGCGATTTAACTTAATTTGCAGTGGGAAACAGCCATTCCAGAGCATGTAGCAGTATACACTTAACTAGTGAATTATTGGAATGATATGTCCATGTGCTGATGAATTGATGGAACATAATTTTTGAAAATTTAATATTGCCAAATGCGTCACCTAAGAGATTATAGAAATATTAACAAAACAGTAGGTTATAGAACTTTCATGCCAAAATTGTATAAAATATAACAGATATTGAGTAAAAGGATGGCTTAAAGAAAATTCAACTGGTTCACTTAATGAGGTCAGTTCTAATCAATTTTTTTCTCTGAAACCAAAATAACAAGTATTTCTAATTTCCCACCTCAACAGGAGTTTTATCTTGTGTTTTTCTGTTAAAGCAGTAGATTATTTATGGAGCTGCAAGCAGGGAACTATATTTATGTGGGAACTCATCATCATTCAATAGTCCCCAGTTTCAGATTAAGAAAAAGAAGATACACGCACACACACATACACACACTGTATCTAGGGCTGGCTAAAATACGAACCAAACGACTCGATATTCAATTCAAGATCGATCGATAAAAGTTCGTTTAAGGTCGGTTCGTTAGCATAATGAGCCAAGTTTGAACCTATTTTCCGTTGGATAAGATATAAAGTTTGGCTCGAACTCAATCCAATTAGTAAAAGAAGAATAAAATATGTGTAAAAACATCAAACTACTCGAGCTCGATTAGTGTTTGGCTCGACTAAAACTCAATTCGATTATTAATCGAACCAAGCTCAAACACAATTTTTAAGCTTGATTAAAATCCAAATAAGCTTTAACAGTACTATATACGGCTCGACCCGACTTGTTTATACCCCTAACTGTATATGACATACCACACATTACGGTAACTCCAAATACCCAAAACAATTGCTTCCTGGATTCTCAAAAACAGTAAAACCAATTTTTTTTTTTTTTTTTTTTTTGGAAAAACACCATCGTTGTTTTCTGTAAAAAAAGAAAAATAAAAAGTCCCTAAAACAAAATCCGCAAGAAATCCAAAATTCTTAACCACAATTGCAACTCTCTATTTTCTCATATCCCAGTTTTTCCCAAATTTGATGTTTTTAAAAACAGAGATCCCATAATGATTTAAGTGTTTACCTGTGGATTTAATTTCACATCTGGGTGGAATAGATTGTGCTGGCGTCAATGGAACCCAACCATCCTTTTCTTTCAACTCCATCGAAACTTCAGGAAAAGAACAAACTCGTCTGCTCTGAAAGAGATAACCAAAACAGAATCAAACTGAAGAAAAAAAAAAAAAAGTTGTCTGTAGGATTGAATATGATACACGAACTCGTCCCCAAACCTTTAGAAAACACACGCACGTATAGAGATTAGAGAGTAGAAAAACCCTTGTGCGAAAAATGAAATAACCCTTACTTTGGTGCGAAAAATATATCGAGCGAGTATTAGAGTTAGTATGAGACTCTAGAGGATGTGCATACGACTAAAAAGATGGGTTTTGGGTATTTGCATGATGATGAACTCTGAGAACGGTTATTGGACAGTTTGTGTCATTTGCCACAATTTTTGCGAAACAGGGGTATGCTACAAACTTTTGCAAAATTGGGGTGGGTTGAAGAAGTTTTGATACATTATGTGTAGGCTCTATTACAATTGGCGCCTATTGCAGTTCTTTTTTGTTAAAAAAAACGAACACGGCAAAGAATGCGTATTTCTTGGAAAATATTGCTTTGTAGGCGCCAATGTAATGACGCCACACATAATATATCAAAAACTCCCCAACTCATCCAGGTTTCGCAAAAATTTGTGGCAAATGGCACAAATTGTCAAATAACCCTATTATACTCGTACATAAAAAAAATAACTGAACTGAAAAATAATTTTGTCTTTGGTATAAATTTTGAAGCGCTGTTAAATATTTCATACTCTTTAAGTCAAATATTTAGTATAAATATAACACTTAGTGAATAACACTTCATTCTTACATATTTTATAATATTTAAGAAATTAATCAATAGGTATAATTTGTATATTATTATATAAATAATAAAAAAGAATATTAACTTTATGTAAATATACTAATTATTAGTAAATAATAATTTATTTATCTTTAGTACATAATATTTTTTATTTATGTTAAACTATAATATAATATAACATAAAATACTAAATAATTTTATATAATCTAAATGTAATAATTAATAATGTTCACATAATAATATACTAAATATTAAAAATAATTACCTTTGGTTTATGTTTCAATTGATTATATTAACTAATACTAATTAATATTATTTATTTTTATATAAATTAAACATCAGTATAAATACTAGTCATATAAAAATGATATCAGAATAATTCATGTTTTTGAGTTGAACAATTATTTTAATATTAATTATTTTCGTATTCATCCATAAATTATTTAGAAATATGTTTATGACTATGATGCAACATTGACATCAATCTTATATACTAAAAGAAAAAACAAATAAGACACATGTCATCACCTCACTAGTTTTGGACAATGTCAACTTCTCATTCTTCCAATTCCACATGACGGCTTCACATTTATCAAACCCTATCTACAAATTTAAAAGATCATAAATTTAAAGGCCATAATCCAAAAATCAAGGATTCTATCTACAAAATCTTTTAAATTATTATATTATATTATACGTATCGAGATAAAATGCGAGAAAACAAGCAACAAAGAAATAAATAGACAAGTAATTATCGCGTATTTCTTTCTTCTATTAAAAAAACTACATGCTGAAATGAAAAGGCATCTCATAAAACTGTATATAAATTAATTTATGATTATAATCCAAGAAATAATTGTGAATTAAAATAAAATTGAAATAGTTATTAACACATAAAGAAACATTATAGAAATTGGTATATATTAGAAGTTTAGAACTATGCATGGCCTCGGCCCTCGAGTGATATCCGAATTAAAAAAGAAAATTTCCTTTGATAATGATTGATTAAGATAATAACAAAATCTATATATATATATATATATATATCAAGATAATATCAATACATACTATCATATATACTTTTAATGGGTTATTTAGAAATTGGAAGAGGAAAATATTTATGCTAAGAAATATAAGAGAGCTTGTGGTGGGAGAATACTTCTTCTATTGATTGTTCTGAAGTTTTTGGTTTCGTACAAAATGAAAAAGACACCCTATTTTATATCCTATTTTATATTAAGACAATTTTATAACCATTAGCTCTGATTTATTTGATCTAATGACTATAAATCATCCACTAGAATTATTTTTTAAAATATCTAGTTTCCTAGAAGTTTCTACAAATTTAATGCAAATAATATCTAAGAGATTCTCCTAAACAATTTCTAAGAAATTCTATAAACTTTGGGGCTTTTTGTGATTGATTATTATTTTATCTTTTAACTCAAAATATATTTTTAAGACAAATATTATTTGAACCCAAATTAAATTTATATTCCAAGTTCCAACATAAGTCTCTTCTAGTAGGATAGATCAGTCACCTATTAGTGGTTCTGATCTAATCTCTACGTTTATTCACAATCCAGATGGATCTTGTGACAGAGAGAATAAAAAAATAAAATTAAGTTTTACATGATTTTAGATTTCGGTTAAAAATTGAGTAGGACTATGTAGGAACTAGGACTCAGGTTTAAGTTGAGATAAAAAAAAAAATAGGCAAACTGTTATATAACTTCTTAGTCAAATTAACACATATAATTACATTTGTTATTTTTACTTTTTATACCTATTGCCTATACTCACTTTGTAAAACAAAAATAAATATATTACATATATTTAATAGGATAAATTCACTTTATCCTCTTGTACTATTCACTTGGTATCAAAAAAACCATTGCACTATAATAACCTTCACCAAATTGAATTGGTAGCAAACTAACACGAGTGTTAACTTGAACGGGAAATTGAAGGTTTTCATAGTACTAGGAGAACTTTTAAACCCTCATGGGATTAGCCAAGTTGGTACTCGGGTGGTAGATTTGCCACAAGGAGCAAGGTTCAAATCCCCGGGGTCATTCCCCTAAGGATTTAGTTCCTCCCACCTAAGATGATTTACTTCCCTTCCACGGGCCTTGGAGATTTTTGATACCAAGTAAATAGCAAAAGGGGTTAAGTGGATTTATCTTATATAATAATCAATTTAAAATAACTAGAGCTGGCAAAATGATCAAAAAGTTCTTTCATGAGTTATTCTATGTCTCAAGATGTGTGATGGATGGGGGAAAAACAATAAATGAAGATAGATAAAACATAGGACAGTTTGTATAATTAATAGAAGTTGCATGCAATGAATAGAGCAAAGGAAAATTTGTTTCATTAGCAACTACAAATACAGATACCCAGTAACTTCGTCAATACAATTTGGGGATAATTGCAAAAATTACTCCTAAAGTTTAGCTTAATTACAAAAACATTTGTTATCTTTCAAATTACAAATACCCCCTGAAGTTCGTGTTTATCTAACAAATACCTCCTCTTGAGTGTTGAGAGTGTAATTTGTAAGAGAGAAACAAATGTCTAAGGTGTCATTATAATTTTGAAAAATACTGAGTTCTTCCATAAGGGGAAGTTTTTATAATTTAACCCTAAAATTAAATTTATTGAGACCTTGACTGGCTCTGTTTGGGAGTTGCTTTGATTGCAGTTCAGGCAATTTTTAGTTTCTCTGGACCTGAGATCATCCAGAACACATTTTCACCCCCTTTCCCAAAATATTAGAATAAAACCCTGATCAAATTATAAAACATATTTATTGATATTATTCCAAAAACAATAAATATGAATATAAAAAAGATGATTCTGACACCATTAATTAGACAAAACATAAGTATAATAAGAATTATCTACCTCAAAGCTAAAACCAAACATACAACACAACTGCCCATATATTTAAACAGTAAATATTCCCAATTTCACATATATTCACGATAAAGAGAGGTTTTCAATTATAGTACCAAAACATAACAATCTTACTGCCAAGACTTCTTCAATTGCCCATGTACATTTTCTTCAAACAGGATAAACTATAGCACTAATATATCTTCCAATATATCCACAAAACAGAAAAGAAAAAGAAAAAAAAGAAAAAAAAAGAAACATAAACTCCACAAAGACAAGATGCAATGTTGATAAAAACTTATTTCAACCTCAACAGCTTTATTAAAAGCAACCGAACAAGTTAAAGACATGTTATACTGAGGAACCCTGAAGAAGCCCATCACGGATCTGAGCCGCCACATCACGAACAGCACCGGGTCCGTGAGGAATGAAAACAGCAGAGGATTTGGAAGCCGCACCAATTTCTTTCATCGTGTCGAAATATTGGGTGACGAGGACCATATCCATTACGTCCTTAGCAGTGGTCCCAGGGACATTAACTGAGAAGCCGAGCACACTGTCTCTTAGTCCATCCACAATTGCCTGACGCTGGCGAGCAATACCCAACCCGGACAGATATTTAGCCTCTGCTTCACCTTCGGCTCTCTTAATTTGCAAAATCTTTTCGGCTTCTGCTTTTTCATTAGCAGCCACCCTCATCCTAGCAGCTGTAATGTTGAAAATAGTTATAAATTGGAAGTATATCATGTAGGTAAACAAGAAAAAGGAAGTGAGCCCTGAAATGGCTCGATAAAAGTAGTTAAGGGGTTGAAAATGCAGTCAAAAGAAGACTTCAGAAACACATACTGTTTGAACAAGCTAGATTTTTATTTCAACTCATAAGCTCCAATATACTTGAATAAACTAGATATCATACTACAATTCCCCACAAAAACCGACATTATCAGATATGATAATAATCCCATGTTTTGAAATGCTAATGTTATATGGACCATTAGACTTGACTATTTTTGAATAACAAATGCCGCTGAATGTCTAAAAACTAACAAATGATAGTGCACGTCTAAAAAACTAGTGAACTACAGATAGGGTTTTAGGAGTCCCTCTAATAACCAAGGAGATATTTCAAGAATTCAAGTGGAATAGTATCCATGACGTCCATTTGTGCAAAAACATTAAAATATACGAGCAGGTTTCGCCTTCGGAAGAAGGGCTTAATAACAGATAAGCTAAACTTACCAGCATTAATTTCATTCATGGCTCGCTTCACATGCTCATCTGGTTCAATGTCAACAATCAGAGTTTGAACAATTTCATACCCGTAGGCTGACATAGCCTGAAAACAAGCACGGAAATAATCAACATCGTATAATTTAAGAATTAGGTTCATTCACTTGAATTAGAAGCGCTACAAAAGTGGCTTTACCTTTTCAAGTTCATCTTCGACAGCCTTTGCAATGTCATTTTTCTGCTCGAAAGCATCATCAAGATTCATTTTAGGAACGCTGGCTCTTATAACTGGAAAACAGAACCACAAAAATGTTTCGGATTGGATGATTTGAAAATCGAAACTCAATGTTATCATTCATTATCAATCAATATCTACTGTAAGAACAGAAATTACCATCAAAGACATAGGCCTGAATCTGACTCCTTGTGTTGCTGAGTTTGTAAAAAGCATCACCCGCCTTGTCTGCAAGGGCACGGTACTGTATTGATGCCACAACATTGACAAACACATTGTCCTGAAGACCAATATTTATATAGTCAGATTAGAAACCACACATTAACTATCTCCATAACAGTAACACATCTTTCAGTTTTAAAAATTTATCCCGTAAGCATCCGATGAATTGGTGTTGTATAGTAATACAACAGCAATAGAATGAATTTAGCAGCATCAAAGCAAAAAAAATGCAGATAGAAAATATCAATATATACTGAAATTTAACATTTTTGGAGTCATGAAGATAATTTGAAACAGTTTAATCATAATAAAATTGCTCAGAAGAAAAAAAAAAAACCTTTGTTTTGGTTTCACACTTCACGTCTAATTGCTGGAGGCGGAGGGTGAGATGGCCGGCCAGCTGGCTTCCGAGAAACCAAGGCAAACAGTGACACCCTGGCTCTAGGACTTCATCAAATTTGCCAAATCTTTCCTTAATAGCAACAGTGGATTGGTCCACTTGAACACAGCAAAATAAATTTCCCATATCCTACACAAATTGGAAGAAAAATTATATATTCACTACTAGATACAAATGTACAAGTGACATCCCAAAAGGAAAAAAAAAAAAAAAAGGTCTCAGAAAAAGTGCCATACATCCCTGAATTTTATTTAGGGATAATTACAAAAAACTACCCTAAGGTTTAACCTAATTACAAACAACGAATTCTTTCAAAGTTACAGATACCCCCTTCCCCTTGATATTTGTTTCTACTTAACAAATTGCACCCTCAATCCTTTCAAAACAATCCTTTTGAAAGATAACTGGATCTTTTTTTTAAAAATTAGGCTGAACCACAGTGGCAGTTTTTGTAATTATCCCTTTTATTTATAAAAAGGACCTCATTACAGACACTACGAAACAAATTCCAAACATAAAATCCAATCAATAAGTACAACAATCAAGATTAGTTCATGTTTATATAAAATCCAATCAATAAGTACAACAATCAAGATTAGTTCATGTTTATACACACATAAACAGACAAACACCAGATTAGCGGTTTCATAAGGCAATATTATCAATCCTTCTGGATTTGAAATCTCACAAAAATTAAGCCACCATGAGAAACATAACAAATTGGATGGAGAAAAAAGGCAGAGCTAAAAAATAGTTGAAAAGATACACAAACAACCAACATAGATAAACCCAACATACGAAAATAGTAAAACAGATTGATATTATAATTAACCAAGGGTTCAAAGAAGAAAACTGATTTCTTATCATATATGCTATTCATATCAATTTATAAAAGCAATTTCATACAAATACAATTATTCACGAATCAAGATTCATCATACAAGAACAGAAACTCAGAGAGAGAAAGAAAGTCTTACAATTTGTTTACGAACGAAATTGATTCAGAGGTAATTGAGAAGAAAAGGTGTTTTCACAGTGTGTGTCCTGTGTGTTTTTTTTTTTTTTTGAAGAGGTATGTGAGTTGGCTGAGTTTGGGAAGTAGCAGTATTATATATAGGGTTACCAGCACAACTTGCTTGTCAAGAAATTTCACCGGTAATTCACGGATTTCCAATTGCAAACTGGCAATCTACTTTGGTTTATTGTCTCTTGCACAGAAATTTACAAAAACAAAATAGAGGGTTAGTTACAAAAGACCTCTTAAGTTTGAGCTAATTATAAGTCTTCAATTTAGAGACAATTTAATTTGCACCCAAACTATACTAGTTAGTCTAGTTCTTCTTTCTTTGCCCACATAACTTTAAATTGTTTATTGTGCAGCTTTGCAATTGTTGTCTTAAATTTATAATTTCCAAATTTACCTCTTAACCTTTATGGTTATTTTGTTTTGTGATATAAGAGAAGGTCTCACGTGAGACCGTCTCATGGACTTAAGTTCGTGAGACGGATCTTACAATACACAAAAAAACATGGGTCATTTCATGGGGTTTGGGTTTGGGTTCAAATCTTATTTGCATTTAGGATCCGTCTCATGAAAAATGCTTTCGAGAGGCAGTCTCATCATTTTTTGCCTATCCGAAAATGGTATCATAGCTTAAATTTATTGATGAAATTTACTTTTATTTAAAACTATTTGTATATTGACTAACGATAAAGAGATTTTGAGAGAAAATAGATCCGAATAATTGTTCGAGATGTAATAACTACACGGACAATCAACTAATGGTGATTGATAAATTTGGAAATTATAAGTTAAGTACAACAATTTGCAAAATTGAGGGGGTGAAGTAGAACAATTAAAAGATAAGTGAGCAATGTAAAAAAAAAAAAAAAAAAACTCGCATAGTTTGGGGCAAATTAAAATCAAATAAACTTAAGAGAAAATTATACTAAACCCTCTCGTACTACACGTGTTTTTCACTTTACCATATATAAGCTATTGTTATATTATACCATATGAACTATGTAAAATTTTGCACTTTGCCCTATATGGATAATTTTGCCCCTAAAATTTTATTTTTCTTAGAATAATGACAATAGTTCATTATGGTCATCGGGCTTATCATGTTATCATATAAAAAATTAATATTTTCTTAAATTCATACATTGTTTCAACGAAATGTAGATATGTACTCTTAGTCGATTTTTGGTCGCTTATCACACGTGATTATACGAGTGCTCCTTACACTCAACTATAAGAAGCATCGAGCAATGGTTCGTACCAACAAGACAAAAACAAAGAAAAATATTGCAAAAAAAAAAATTGCCGCTAACTTTGGACATTAGCGACCAATTTTAAGTATTCATTACTAATCAATTAAAAAAGAAAACAATAGACAATATAATTTTAGTCAATTAGCGATGGAAATATTTGTCACTAACCATGAATATTAAACTACATTCTAGTCAAATAATGTATGAATTTGAAAGATTAGTAATTTTTTATACGAAAGCGTGATGGGTTGGATATGATCGTAATGAACTTTTTTATTATTTTAAGAAAAATAAATTTTTAGAGGTAAAAATGTCCACGTATGGTAAAGTGTAATGAATAATAGTTCAAATGGTAAAGTATAAAAACGCGAAAAGTCAGAGACGAAGCTACCTCAGGGCCAAGAAATTTTGAGAAAAATAGGGGTAGTTTGGTATTTTCACCTTTTAAGCTTAAACAAATGTAGAAAATAGGTAAAAATGGAACAAAACTTTCAATTCTTTCATTTTTGTTGTTCCATTCTCATTTGTGAATCTTGAAAAATATTTGAGTGTTGATCATTTTCTCCTTTCTCAAAATTTTGTACATTTTCTTTTGCTCCATCATAATATTGGATATGAGTTTTGGTATTATTCTCTTGTACCTCTATTCATCTCTTTTGGAATTGTTTAAGTTTCATTATCAAATTTCCACTAAAGAATTCAACATTGTTGATGGGTTATTAAATGATTGTCTGGTAACATACACTAAAAAATATGTATATTACCAATGAAGATATTATGCAACGATTTCATTAGAAGATGATGTTGGGATTTGGTCCAGCATCCTGTTTGCAATGGGCTTTAAAAAGCGCTGCCCGCATGATTCGAACTCGTGAGTATTTGGATTGCATAGTTAAAAGGATAGCTTAAAGGATATGATTTGGACTACCTATACCAACAGATGCATCTTCTTTCTGGTGCCCATTACATAGAAACTACGAGGTTAAGCGTGTTTGGCCTGGAGTAGACATGGGATGGGTGACCCCCTGGGAAGTTTTCCAGGGTGCGCGTGAGTGAGGACAAAGCGCGCTAGAAAAGACTCGTGTTGGTTTGTGGGGACAATCGTCAATCCGAGTAGCGCTAGAGGTAATACATTGACATTATCAAGTTAGTATTAATTTATAGTATTATTTTTAGAGTTGATGTATCGTATATAATTTTTATATTATCCCCTTACACAAAATTTCTAGCTTCGTCACTGCGAATAGTATAGGGGGTTTAGTGTAATTTCTTATAAATTTAAAGGGGTAATTTTTATATTTTTCTAGAAATATCGGAAAAAGGGCGGTTTCAATCATTTTTTTTGCTTATGAAGGAAGAAATATAAGCCTTCATCAAACTAAAGTTACTCAACAAACTTATGGTTGTTTCTAATTGGCCTGAGCCTTAGGGTTCTTTTGTAATTATCCCTAAAATATTAATAAAAATAAGTTTGGATTCTTTCTATTTGTCACGACTTGGGATACGGCCGCAACCATATTATCATATGATTTTCTTTTCATCTTTTGTACGTGCCTACTTACAAGTTACAACGTTACAAGGATGAAGATTTTGTTTTTTTCGTCTTTATATATGACAAAATTTTGTTCATCAAACCTAATAGAATAATAGAATATACATGATTAAACTTTGTTTAGTGTGTCACACTCAAGATGTTGCACATTTGAGATTTCACAATGTAATTTGCTGAGTTGTTAATTTCGAATAAAAAATTGAAATTTTTAGAATTTATTGTTTTTTTAACTATTTTATTAAAAATATTATAATTGAGAATAAATGGTATCACTGTTTTATTTCACAAAGAAATATATTTTTATTCTGGAAATGTCTTTAAAAAATTGAAATTATAAGTTTAGAAACCAAAGAGTGTATATGGATTGAGATGAGAAAATATCTTTGAAATCAATTAGTGAAAGTCAATTAGAAAAGAAATAAAAACATTTTTATGATCTTATCCTAATGGATGTGTGGGATATACCACAGCTGACCAAAGGGCGTGGAAAAGACGAAAAGTTCTGAGGAAATTGTGTGACAATATTCTTCTATGGGCATGTTCCCATTGGGCTAATTAAATTCCGTCATAGTTTAAGGAATTGCCAAGAAATTTCTAGGCATTGTTGTAAATGTTGAGACAATGACTTTTGTTGGAATTAATTAAGGATATTTGATTGATGACTGATATTGGAAAACCCGAAATTTCCATTATACCATTATAAAATAACCAAAATGACCTAATAGGACAATACCATGTCTTTCTTTCTGGTCCCAAGTGAACTTCGACTTGACCTGAGGGACTAACAAACGCTGATTTTATTGTTTGACCGTGCAAAGGACATACTAGGTGATCATTGATCTTATTGTATAAAGGTACAAAGGACAAATCGAGATAACATTGATCACACTGTCAAAAGACAATATACCTTCAGAATGATAACGCTTTACATTACCACAATGCCCACACATGTCGAACGTCTATGAATGCAATGCTACAATAGCAAAGTGGTAAGTTTTTTTACACTTCTTGGAATACACTTTTATTGTTTCTTCTTTCTTTAGACTAAGAACTCGCGTGACTTAAGATCGACGCCTTTTCGGAGGTCACATCAACTATTCGGCGTGTTCTTTATCTTTCAAGTCGCTTTCCCAAACCCCATTACCGAAAAGATAAAACATGTTGTCCATATCAAGGTAATAATTTGATCCAACTTACTGACATTACTATATCATTTTCAAGGAATTATAGTTAATGAAAACAAATCGATACATAATAATGTGAACAGTCACACTTTCTGTTTAAGGTTGAGATTTCGAGATTTGAGGTAATTTTCGAAATTGTTTTGATTTTTGGGAAGCTATTTTATGGATAAATATTTATTTTTTGGTAAGATTTTATTGGTTGCTGGCGTCTCATTTATAATAATATTTAATTGGATATTGCAAGGATGTTTGATATTTTGCGGGCCCAACATCCGTATGAATAAAAATGATTTGTTTTGGAAGAATCTGTGTCAAACGCGTTTTGGTTATAGGAGAATGAAGAATAGTGTGTTTGCGTTAAAGTACATGCAATGAATGTTAGTCAATTTATTAATGTTTTTGGTTGGTAATTGATATATAATTTTTGTATATCAGAAGTTTGAAATTTATTTAGATGTAAATTGTAACAAGGGATGACATTTTAGTCACAACCCACCCTGGCCCGCCGTATTTGGATCACATTGCCCGGGGTTATGAGTGTCATTTTGATCCAGTAGATACCCAATCCCACCTATTATTTTTATTTTTTAAAATATATTTAATATTGTACATATAATATATAATAATAATGTAGTTTTTATGTGCTTAATAATATATCTAGCACACATACATTGATAATGACTATTTTTATAAATAATATGCATTAATAAAACAAAGTGCGAGATAAAAAATTAATAAATATATTACAACTTTATAATAATTTATTTTTCTTGTTTTTTTGTTCATTTTTATTTGAATTGTAGTATAGTTTATGATAAATTAATAATTTTTTATTCTATACGGGCCAACCCATCTTGTCCCGCCCCGCATCCGTAGTGATCGACTGTCCTCCCGTAGGGAAAACGGGATGGGCATGCATTTTCAAGTATCCACCCTGTCCATTGCCTTCCTTAGATGCAAATGATGTTTTTTTTTTTTATTTCAAGAATCTCAATTTTGAATAATAACAAACCATAAATCTTGTTATCGTTGTATTCAAATTTCTAAAAAACAAAAAGGAAAACAAAAAATTTGTAGACAATATCTAGACTGTGTAATAAAATCTGGGGAAAGTTTGACCTACACGGTTTTGATTCGATTTTGGAATCGGGTTCCGATCAACAGTTCTCCGAACCATTGTTGATTAAGTAATGATTAAACAAATAGGTGTTGGAATTTTTTAACGTATATTTGATAGATTGGAAACTTTGCAAAATGAGAAAATGACAGAAAACGACATTAATTGTTTACTCCAACATGGAATAATAGTTGTCATAGACTCATATATAGGAAGAGTACTACTAAAGTTAAACTAATTGCACACACTGTGTTATATATATATATATATGTCCCTATCAAAGATACATATATGATATATAGTGGATTATCCAATAACTGTTCTCATTTGAATTATAACTCTGGAAAACTTTACGATTTGATCAAGTCTAAAATTACAATATGGCGATTGGAGAAGGCCTAATAGTATGCCAAGAGATTATTGGTTGTGATTTTTTTTTTTTTTTTACGTTGTGTTTTGAAAATTATTTTGGTAGATAAAACCTTTTCTAAAACTTTTCACTCAAAAATGAAATTTTGGAAAAACATTCTCACAATCAATCACAACCTTAGTTCTCTAAGTTGGATCTGTTTGAGAATTAGTCCTTTTAAGTTTGTCATATTCATGTTTTAGTCTTTAACTTTCAAATTTCTAGATATTCGATCGTCTTTAACTTAGTAATTTTACTTTTGGTTTCATAACTTAATAGATTTTAAATTTAGTCATATAACTTAGCAATAGTTAAATTTAACTAATTTATTAAAAGGCTATTTCTTAATTAAATTTTATTTTTAAATTGAATAATTTTAATTAGCGATTAATTTTTAAATAAAAATAATTAATTATTTTTTAATTTAATTAGTTTTTTAAAAATATTTCAAGCATTAATTTTTTAAACCTTATGTAATAAATTAATCTTGTACATTAGTCCAGATCCATTTCTTGGAGATAATTTTTCTCACTAAAGGTTAATTATATAAATATGATAAATTATTCATAATTTACTAATTTGATGTAATTGTTTTAATTTTCTGAAATTTGTTAATTATTTTAGAAATTTCTATTTATTTTAATTGTTTATTAATCAAAAATTTAAGTTTAATTATTTTACTTTTGGTCCTATAAAAAAATGTGAAGTGTGGGTACTAGGGATGGCAATGGGCGGTCGGATATCTTGATACCCGGACACGCCCGCCCCGGACATTGGGCGGGGTGACATATCCCACCCCATATTAAATAAATTTAAATAAAAAATTGAAAAAATAGGAATAAAATATTTTTTTATCAAAATTAATATTTTTAATTTATAAATGTTAGATGTAATACTAAAAGATAAAAATTATATTATAATATATGTAAAATATATATTAAATATATTAAAAACACGTAGGCGGGCTTGGTACCCATGGGGTCAAGTATTACCGGACCCACCTCGCCCCGACACGGGTCACTGGCGGGGCGCGCCAAATGGGGTGGAGCGGGTACCACGGGTCGGGTTGAAATTCCCATCCTGGTGGGTACTAATCTTTTAATAAATTAGTTAAATTTAACTATTGCTAAGTTATATGATTAGATTTCTAAAATCAGAAAGTTATAAGACCAAAAGTAAAATTGCTACGTTAACAGATGAATTTCTAGAAATTTGAAAGTTAAAAGACTAACACATGAATGTGACAACTTAGATGACTAATTCTCAAGGGGGTCCAACTTAGAGGACTAAAAATCTTATTTTCCCTAAAAACCATAACCTCATCCCCTGCGCCTTCCTCCCTCACCCTCTCCCCTAAACCATGGCCGAAAATCGGTCACTCTCGGTGTCGGATTCGGTTTCTTGGTCAATATGCCCTCCATCTCCCGGTAAACTCAAAGTATACTTTGTGGGTTGAGTGGTGATACGGCGTCGTTTTTTGAGGTGTTTTGTGGTGGTGATGGGTTGCGATGGTGGATCGGGGGAGGAAAGGAAGTTTTTCGATTTTCTTCGTCTTGCTATTTCCTTTTTTTCTATTTTTTGTTGTTGTTATTTTCTTTTGATGTTGATGTCTTTATGGTACTCGGTTGAAATGTGAAACTCGTGAGTGGGTCAAAACTATTTGTCTTGCAAAGACATGGTGGTAACTCGTGCGGGGTGTGTTAGTGTGTCTCTTTTGGGGGTGTGCTGTAAACTCCTTGTGGGAGATTTTTTTTTAGTGTTTGTTTTTCCCTTTTGTAGTTTGCTTTCCCTTGACAAATACTTGTTCAAGGGGCGGGGTATTTAATTAATTATGGCATTTATCAAATTTTATGGCAAATGTGGGATGATGGGTGTAAGGATTTTTAGGTGTAGGCGCTAATCTCATTAGCGCCTACTATAAAGATTTTTTTTTTTTTTTTAGTGCCAAATGAAATCTATATTTCTTCACAACTCGTGTACAATACCCCATTCTCAATCAACTTGGGTATAAACGAATCAAATCGAATTGAATATAAGTATATTTATTCGTATTGGGCTCATTTGAGAGAATATTTTTATACGATTTTTTTTAATATCCAAATACAAAATCGATAAAATCGATTCTTATTCTTATTTGAAATATATATTTGAATTAATTCGAATATTTGTATATAAAATTCTAACCTATCTTTATTTATACTAATGCAAAAATCGCATTTCTTTCAAATCTGTGTACAACACTTCATCCCCAATCAACTAGGGTATAAATGAATCAAATCTAGAGAATATAAATATATTTTATTTGTATTGGCCTCATTTCTGAGGATATTTTTATACAATTTTTTTAAATATTCAAACACAAAAGTTGATTCTTATTTGAAATATATACGATTTAATTCGAATATTTGTATTTAAATAATGATAGGTTAGAATTAATTCGAATACAAATATTTTGTATTGAAAATTCATTCGAATACAAATATTTTGTATTGAAAATTCTAACCTATCATTATTTAAATACAAATAATCGAATTAAATCTTATAAATTTCAAATAAGAATCAATTTTTGTATTTGAATATTCAAAAAAATCATAAAAAATATTCGTAAATGAGGCCAATCGAATAAAATATATTTATATTCGATTTCGATTTGATTCGTTTATACCCTAGTTGGTTGGGGATGGGGTGTTGTACATGGTTTGAGAAGAAATGCGATTTTATATTAGTATAAATAAAGATATGTTAGAATTTTGAATACAAATATTGAATTAATTCTTATATATTTCAAATAAGAATAAGAATCGAGTTTTTGTCGTTTTTTGTATTTGGATATTAACAAAATCGTATAAAAATATTCGTAGAATGAGACCAATACGAATAGATATATTTATATTCTATTCGATTTGATTCGTTTATACCCAAGTTGGTTGGGGATGGGGTATTGTACGCGAGTTGGCGCTGAAGTGTCAAAAAAGGCAAAAATTTGTGTAGGACCGTCCCGGGTCGAGAACCTTTAAGACGGATCCCCACCCGCCACCCAACCCGCCTCATATCCGCCAAATCCAGATTTTTTTTGGGTTTTCTTTTTCATTTTTTTCCAGTTTTTCTTTTTCTTTTTTACTAGGGTTTGTTTACAATCTTTTTACGCTTTCTTCTTCTTCTTCTTCTTCTTCTTCCTCCTCCTCATCCTCCTCCTGTTCTTTCTTCTTGTTATTATTCTCGCTTCTTCTTCTTTCTTTTATTATTCTCGTTTCTTCTTCTCTCTTCTTCTCGATTTGCTTTTTGTTAATGTCGTTTCTTCTTTTTTTCTCGGTTCGTTGCTCAGAAGTGTATTTTGCCGCTCGTAGTCAAAGTATCTTCTCAATTCCACCATTGAAGTTTGAAGGTTTGTAAATTAGTTTGATAATTTCGGAAAAAATTGAAAATATGTTTTGGCGATTAATTTGTTGAAGTGGAATAATTTGTGGATTTGTGTGTTGAATTTTTAATTATTAAACCGCATTTTTGTTAGATGGTGATTGAAAGTATGAACATTGTTGTTAGAAATATTTCAATACAAACATTGTTGTTATAGTACGGATATGTGAATACTAATGCTTGAAAGTATCAAAAATTGCCATTAAAGTATCATAAATTGCCTTAAAAATGTCATTTTTATGTCATTGTATTTCAACATTTGAATATATATTTATATGACTGTGTGTATTTCAACATTAAACTTTTTCTTAAACTATATTTTTGGTGACTGAAAATTGTTAGATTTATTAATATGCATGTTTAAAAATTTTCCTTAAAAGTATCGAAATTGCCTCAAAAGTATCGAATTTGCCTTAAAAGTATTTGTTTTTTCATATTTGTAGATGATACTGGAAGCGGTTAGTGTACATGAGAGACGCAAGGAAGGGCAACCTTAGGAAAAAGTAATTTGTAGTGGAAAGAACCGGAAACAATCGATGTAAAAGAAGGAAGTCCGGTGAAAGAAAGAAGAGAGCACTAGCCGTAAATTAGAAAAGAAGACTACCTTTAAGAGTGATTTTTTGTTGATAAACTATTGTCATTTGAGATTTTTTTAATCATTTGTATGTCATTGAAGTTCATGTATTGATACAAAGTCAACGAAAGTGTAGTTTAATATTAGAGTTCTTGTATTACTAGTTACACACCCAAGGTACTCATTTGGATTAAAAATATCATTTTTAAATCTAAGAAGTAACAAAAATTGCGTAAAAAGTATCATCTTACAAAATGAAGGTTGCTTTGTGAAGTAATTTTTGTTGATAAAGTATTGCAATTTGGTACTATTTTTATCATTTGTATGTGTGTTGGAGTTTTACGTATTGGTACTAAGTCATTCGAATGTAGTATTCATTTGGATTAAAAGTATCAATTTTAATCTTTGAGAAGTATCGATAATTACGTAAAAAGTATCACTTTCTTATATCGATTATTGTGCATATTCAACATGTAATATGTATCATTGTGCATCTTAAAAGTCTAATGTTTAAGAATTTGAAAAGTATCACTATTTGTCTAAACATTGACCTAACTTATACATTGTACTTGGAATATATAAAATGTGAAACTATCATTATGCATCTTAAAAGTAACATATTTAATGTTAAAAAGTATGAAAGTATTATAATTCATTTTAAGAGTATCATATGTAAGTGAAGAAGTATCAATTTGATGTTTATAATATTTAAAATATAAAAGTATCATATTTATTGCTCAAAAGTATCATCAAGCGAGATTTGTGGCTTTGTTGGAGGAGATACGGGCATAAAAAGAGAGATAAAGATGAGATCTATTGGAGGGAACCACAAGAAAATATTAGAGAGAAAAAAGATTTTCTCAAAATATATCACAAATTTGGCGAGATTTGTGAATTCATTGGAGGAGATTTGAGGATAAAAAGAGAGAGATAAAAATATTTTATTGGAGGGACCACTAAATAAGAGGAGAGAGAAAGTGATATCTTTGAAAAGATCTTATAGTGGCGGCCCGATCGGTACACTGGATCCAGGATAGTAGGATCCGTCTTACGGATCAAGATCCGTAAGACGGTCCTACTAGAGACCTTCTCAAAAAAAGAAGCTAATCTTTTCTGAAGAGGGCGCTAATCCCATTAGCGCTAGCGCCCTCACCTAAAATCTTAACACCCATCAAATTCACCCTACAATTGCAATAAAATTTGACAAATACCATAATCGATTAAATACCCTCAAGGGGCTCTATCGTTAATGGGCAAATTGTATATTTGTTTTCGAGTTCAATGAATACTTTTGTTTTTGGAAAAAAAAAAAAAAAGCAAAAGGGCGTGTTAGGTGAATACATGATACCAAAATAGGGGAGGGTTATATAGGACCCCTATTATATGAATATATAGGACCGAGATCAAGCCACAAATCTACCTATTTCGATGGTTGAGATTAAACCCGATTAATGTTGATAAATTATGTGATAAAGTCAAAATGGGGGCAAATTAGTCCACATAAAAATAGGGGTTGACTAAATCTAGTAAATCCCATGAAAATATGATGAGTTACCATCAAATTTGCAATCACAATCCACCGTCATTGCGAGAAATCATCCAGTCATCATTCCAATTTTTTGTTTATACTTTCCATTTTTTTGAATCCAATTAAAGTTTGATTCGCATTTTTTAAAACAAGCATTCGATTCATCATTCCAATTTTTGTTTACCAGGACAAGTTGCTTATGTGTGTTTGGCATGTTGCTTATTTGTGCTTATGTACATGCTTGTAATTATGACAGACTTGCTAATATGCAAAACTATCAAGTTATGCAAAAATTCATCTCTTCATCCTTATTTTTTTTATAAAAAAGGAATTGCTTGATATGATCGGAATGTTTCTTATAGGTGCTTAAATACTTGCTCGCACGTATGCAAAATGTTGCTTAATTTTCTTTGTGTTTTAAACTCTCGGATTAATTATAGTTTGTTTGATAAGAAATATCATGTTATGCAAAAATTAAAAACTTATACTTATATGAATTCCCCATTCATTCAATCATTGGGTTTTTCAACCCAAATTTTTGCTTGGGTTAGACGAAATGTTGCTTATGTATGCACTATTGCTAGCTTGTTTGTATTCAAAATTTTTGATTACGTCCCGTTTGTTCTAACCAAGACTTTGCTTAGGTATGACTATACATTTGCTTACATATGTATAATTATATGCTTATGCATATTCTAAATGATGATTAATTATTATTTTTTTGTTTGAATCAGTTGGGATTGCACATATGCCGCAACAGCGGATTGAAAAATAACATCGGATTCATCTGCGAACCGGATCCGAGAAATGCGACGAAAATATGACTCCAAAAGAAGGGATGAATAAAAACATGAACATAATTGCTAACAATATAAAATACCATCAAAATAATTGCTTACAAAGCAATTGACTTTACTTACAAAGCAATTGAATCCGCTTACAAATCATTTGAATTTCGCTAACAAAGATATAAAATACCATGAAAATAATTGCTTACAAAGCAATTGAATTTCGCTTACAAAGTAATTGAATTATGCTTACAAAAGCAAATGAATCTTGCTTACGAGTATCTAAAAATAATGAAAATAAATACGACACTAATCGAAAACCTAGGATATTCGGACTCTTCAAAGACCCTTATTACCATCTACCATTTTTTCCCTTATCCTTTTCCACCTCCTTATTACTCGCCCGCACGATCGTCAATATATGCAATCTTCCTTTTCTTACTCTCTTTTGCCATTTCCAACGGAAAATCAAACACAAACAAAAGAGACACTAGTCATTTAATAAAAACATTTATTAATAGACAAAACATTTATAAGCACAAAACCAAATAAAACATAAGCATACTATAACACATGCATAAGCGTAATTGTCAACACCAATAAGCGGTTGAAAAACATCAATAGGCAATCCCCAGGACTTAGAAAAAACATGGCAATACTAATTACCTCTGTTTGAAAGCATAATATAAAACATGCATAAGCATAAGATAAAATATAAATAAGCAAAATTATCGGCAATAATATGCGGTTTAAAACCTCAATAAAACAACCTCCAAGACTAAAGAATTACATCGACTAAGAACTCGGTAATTTTACCACTTATGAAAGTAATTTATCCGACCCTATCAATATTCTACAAAAAACGCAACAATACACCTAACAAAACCAACAAAAAATAGAAAACTCATAGTTTCTATATTTTGCAAAAACATCAACAATAAAAAATAACCAAGAAATTATAAATAAATTAATGATAAAATCGGTGAATTCACATGAGGTATAACTAGAAATTCGAATCGCTTTATGTAATTCAAAGCATAAAAAGGTACTCAATATAAATTGATTTCAAGAATTACCTACGCTTGTTGTTGTTGCAGCATTTTGTTGATCAAGGATCAGAAAACCTTTTGTCCTCGACATTACTGTTCAGCCCTCTATCTCTAATGTTAATCTTTATCTCTCCATAATTGCTTATTTATATATACTGAATTGATTTCCGATGGAGGATAAGCAGCAGAAGGAGATGGATTTTCTCACGGTTTCTTCGTGGGATGAGGTTGGAGACGGTCTGCAGGGAGAGAGAAGTGTTGGAGAATGTTTGATAATTGTGACTCTTCATTTACAAGAAAAGATTTGCAAGATTTTAGATAAAACCGTCCCCTAAATTGTAGCCCACTACCAAAAATAACTTCCCTCCCAAAAACTGATTTTAATTAAAATGACCAAAAAGTCCTTTTTCAATAAGTTATCTATTAAAAAATGGTAAAATCTGATTAATTTCAACCATTTAAAAATTAAATCGTCGCCGATTTTTGGTCTCGCGTCTTCACATAAGTTATGTGACTCACGTGATCCAAATCCTACCAATATATATATATATATATGTCTCATCATTAACCAAATACAGTGTCCAAAAATTTAGCAAAAAAGAACATTCTGACACCTTATAGACGTGACATATGGTGTGCCTATAAAGAATGAAAAACAAATTTAACTACTGGATAGACTCAAGATCGATCTCTATAATTTTGTTTGAATTTTCAGTTAGTTAAACAAAAAATCAAATTTAAATATATTTTGTTCATCTAAAAGACGTGAAGCTCAGTGTGAACTCATACTTGAAGTTTTTTTCCCGAAACGATAGGAAATTCATATAAAACTCAACCGAGAAACAAAACACACAACGATCGAGTCAACTGACTCGAGTTCCAACTTGGCAACATTACAACCAAATAGGGAATTGACAAACTCAATTCAAGCAAAAGCACTAGTAAACATAAAGTCTACCAAATAACCAAACACACTAATGAGAAACAACAAAAGAGCAGGAGTCAAAGAGGTGACAGAAGAGGAGTATATCCATGAAAACTTGCTGTAACTCATTTCCAAGAGGAGAATGCGAATTGAGGTGTCGGATCACCATCTCCTCTTCTGAAACCACTTTTATCTGCTTGAGGGCAAAAAATCTGCAATAAGCTGGGACTGTCTGATTGTCACTAGAATAGCTTCCACTGGATTAGATAAATCATCCCTAGTTGCTACCCAAGTTCTAATCGTCCTGCCTGTTGCATCAGTAAAAATCCCCCAATTTTCCAAACACCATTTTCCAAGAGAGATGCACTGACTTTAACAATAACAAGTCCTACATCTACCTTATCAAACCTGGTTGTCATCTTTCTAATTTCAGACCCACAAAAATCATTACCTTGAGCATAGTTAAATTCATGCCATTCCTGTAAAGCTCTATCAATAGTGTCCCTCTCGTCCACAAGCTTCTTTTGAAAAACCCAGAGGTTACGGGTTTTCCAGAGCCACCACAAAAGGTAAGCCGACAGCTGCACCCTCTGATCATTAACAGCACCCTTCTCCAGGCCACAGATTTTATTCCACCACCAAAAGAAAGAGTCTGTATCCTCATCCAAGCCGTCCCACCTAACCGAAGCTAGTTTCCAAATTTTCTGAGCACGGGCACACTTGAAGAAAATATGCTCAATTGTTTCTTCAATCTCACCACAGACTGCACAAATTGAATCCATACCACAACCTCTTCTATTCAGGTTATCAAGGGTTGGCAGGACACCATGAAGACATTTCCACAAGAAGTGGCGGATTTTGCTTTTAATTTTAATCTTCCACGTGCACCTCCAAATTTTTTCGAAAGACTTCTGGAGGTTGCTTGATTCAGGTGCATCTTCCTTATATTTCCTGCTGACTTTCAACAAGTTATAAGCAGATTTCACCGTGAATTTCCCACTTTTATCAAGGTGCCAAATCAATCGATCTTTTTCATCAACCTGACTAATGGGAATTTTTGCAACAATTTTAGCAACATCAGTAGAAAAAGACAGGAAATAAGATCCAGATTCCATTTTCTCTCTCACGGTTCGAACAATTCCCACACCCAAGTCAGTTGAGGAGACCCCTGATAATGAGGGGTTGGGATGAAATTATGCAATTTAGGGATCCAAGGAGACTCCCAAATTTTGATGGATTTACCATCACCAACTTTGAAACGCAGCCCACTCACCAAAACGTATCTCGCATTCAACCAACTTTTCCAAAGCCAAGAATCAGTATTTTTGGGGAGACAGACATTAACCCACCCGATGGAAAATACCTAGCTCTAAGAACTTTTGAGATTAAAAGATTAGGTTGAGTAATAAGCCTCCAAATTTGTTTAGCAAGAAGAGCATCATTAAAATCTTGGAGATATTGAAAACCCAACCCCCTCCCACTTTATCAGAACACAATTTTTCCCATTTGAGCCAATGAATTTTGTTCCCCCATCAACCGAGGACCCCCACCAAAATCTAGAGGTAATTTGATTGATCTTCTTACAAGTACCTTGGGGATTTTAAAACATGACATAACATAAGTGGGGAGAGCATTAAGAACCGCTTTAATGAGAATCTCTTTCCTGCACAACTCAAGAGATTAGAAGTCCAATTATTCACTCTAAAATTAACAGCATCAATCACATAATTAAAAGTATCAAGTTTGGATCTACCAATCATCATAGGAAGCCCAAGATACTTGGCCCAGTGCTGCATTTTCACCCCATCAAGAATAGAACAAATAGAGCTTCTGACCAAAGAAGGGGTATTTTTACTAAACAAAATAGAGGACTTATCCATGTTAATCAACTGACCAGAAACACTACAGTAACTAGTAAGGATGTTATTCAGAACTGTAGCTTGCAAAGCATCAGCCTCACAAAACAATAAAGCATCATCCGCAAAAAAAGATGAGTTAACATAGGACAACCTCTACAAAGTTTAAGACCATGGAGATAGCCATTAGAGCTAGCTTTTTCAGAAGGTTAGACAAAGCTTCAGACAAAATAATGAAGAGGTAAGGGGACAAAGGATCCCCTGTCTAATACCTCTAGACGGAGAAATATAGCCACACACTTGACCATTAACATTAAAAGAAAAAGAAGCTGAGCTAATACAAGAGAAGATCCACTTAACAAACCTGATATCAAACCCCATTTTTAAAAGGATAGCAACAAGAAAATAGCACTCGACCCTATCGTATGCCTTGGCCATGTCAAGCTTGAGGGCAAAAAAAAAGACTTTTTACTCTTTCTAAGGCTGTTAAGATAGTGGATGCACTCATGAGTTATAACCACATTGTCAAGAATTTGCCTCCCGGGAATAAAAGCTGACTGATTAACACTGATACACAAATGAAGCACTTTTTTCATTCTATTAGCAATGATTTTAGATATGATCTTATAAACCACATTACAAAGATTAATAGGTCGGTAGTGCGCAATGGAAGAAGGATTTTTAATCTTTGGTATAAGAGTAATCAAGGTATGATTCACTGACTTGGACATTCTAGCATAGCAGAAAAATCACGAACAACACTACAAATATCAGGAGCAATGAGGGACCAAAAATGTTGAAAAAATAAAGGGGTCATACCGTCAAGCCCCGGAGCTTAGAGGGCTTGAAATCAAATAAGGCAGCTTTTATCTCACTTTCCGTCACTTGGGTGGTCAGCTCCAGGTTCAGAGATTCAGATATGGATAAAGGGATTCCTTCCAAAATAGAATCATCCAAAGTCGGATTTGCCGAACAAAACAGATTCTGAAAAGCAGATTCAATCTCCTTAACAACTTCATTTTTTCCTTCACACACACTACCGTCCCTGCCTAAAAGCCTCTCAATACAATTCTGTTTCCTTCTTTGAGATGTGCAAGCGTGGAAGAAAGATGAGTTTTTATCACCATCTTGAAGCCATTGAAGCCTCGCCTTTTGACTCCAAAATTTTTCTTCCTCGCGATAAGCCTCCTTAAGTTTGAATTTGAATGAAGTCCATTCAAACCAATTTCTCGCCCCTCCCTCTTTCGCAAGCACATACAATTTTTCCTTAAAGATCCCAATTTTCTTAGCTGAATTTGTTTTTTGATTACAGCCCCATCTAAGTAGAGCCACTCTGCAATTCTTCACTCTACTTTGAATCCAAAAAAGAGGTGTACCCACAACAGACATATTCCAAGCTTTCTCTACCACTTTGTCCACCCCTTGTATATGTATCCACCGTTTATCGAAAAAGAACCTTTTTTTTGCACATTGCTGGCTAGAAGAAGGGTCGAGCAAGAGTAAACAATGGTCAGAAGATTGTTTGTCCACATGAGAAATAATGGCATTTGGAAATTTGATGATCCACTCGGGGATCCAAACACCCTATCCAGTCTTTCCATGACACACCAATTACCATCCCTATTGTTGCACCAAGTGAACTGAAATCCCTTAAAATGAATTTCACCCATTTCCATATCCAAAATGAAGTTTCTGAAATCTTGAAAACTAGAATCCAGTCTTTTAATACCCCCTTGCTTATCTTCATGCCCCGTGATGTCGTTAAAGTCACCCCCAAGGATCCAAAACTTCCCCATATTGTTCGGGCATGAAGAAGATAACTCCACTGCATCAATCTACAATTCTTATCAGTGCTTGCATACAAGAAGATATACCAAACTGGCTCTAAACCACCATCCACCTCACATTCCACTTCTATGCAGAAGTATGAGCATTTCAAACTCTTAATAACCACTCTTTGTGACCAGCAAAGAAAGAGACCTCCACTTCTTCCCTCTTGATCGACACAAGTCCATCGATCCCCAACTTTCAAGGATCTACACACCGTACTAATGAACGCTCTTTTTTTTTGTTTCGCTAAAAAACACAAGTCCGGGAGGAGGAGTCTTAGGGACTCATTCAACTGGGGAATTGTAGAGGGCCCTCCGAGACCTCTACAGTTCCACCAAGTAACTCTCATCGATAACTTTGGGGCCACTCTAGGCTGGCCACCCCCACCTTCTTATTTTCCATTTTTTCTTCCAAAATCGAATTATCAAGCTTGCTTCTTTTCGTGTCATTTGGAGTATGTGAATCTTCTTCATCAGCAAGGCTTAGGCTTCTTTTTTACCTTTAGGGCCAACCAAATTTTCCGAGCTAGCCAGTTTAGATTGAGGCACATTATCTTTCCCCTGTTTCTTTCGGTATCTTCTAGTGGGTTCCTGATTTCCCACGGTATTGGCCCTTTGGTGACCTGCTTCAATCTCTTTCAAGGAGTTCTGGCCTTACTCATCTGCTGAAGCACATTATCCATATCCAGATCTAAATCTTCAGTTAAAATCTGTTGATATAAACTAGTGTTGTACTCCTCAATAATCATAGCATTTCCTTCTATGGATTCATCAGCAATTGCACCAACCTCATTTTTACTCTCCATGTCCCTCAATAGGTGTGTATTAGTCCCCGCCTTTGCTGATTTCGTTTCACCCCGACATTAAGCTGATTATTTTTATTTGAAGGGTAAAGAGGTTGTTCATCATGTTGACCCTACTGCAAAGATGGTTCCAGTTGCTCCACATGGTTCCTCTGCTCATTGCCAGTAAAGCCCTTAGAATTTGAGGGAATTAAACTCTTATCCACCCCAGATCCCTGTCCTGTGTGATTCTCCTCCGTTTTGCCTGCTTTTCCTTGCCTAGCATTACCAAAGAAGTCACTCGTTCGAAGCCAATCGCCAAACTGAACTGCACATAACGAATTTTCTGCAAAGTCCTTTTTCTTTTTATCGCAGCTTTTCTCAAGATGCCCCACAAAACCACAATAGAAACATAAGCTCAAAAGATTCTCATATTTAAAATTAACCCAATGGGAGCATTCACCAATATTGATGAAAGTCCCCTAGGTAGAGGTTTATTAAGATCAACAACTGCCAAAATTTTGATAAACCTCCCTCTAAAACTCCTCGACTCCGGAATGATAATATCCTTAATTGCTGAAAACTTTCCAATTTTTAATCCAAGTTCCATTGAAACCCACTGACATGGAAGTTGCCACACTTGAACCCATAGATCCACTTTATCAAACGACACCTTATCAGCATCAATCGAATCTGGCCATTCTTTTAGAATCAAATATTGGTTCTCAAAAGACCATTGTATGCCTTTAAGGATCTTATTTTTATCCTCTTTTGCCACAAACACAAACTGAAATAGATTGTTCCCAAGCTCTCTAATGCTAAAGTCCTCCTTAGTAAGCCAAATAGAGAGAAGGGTGTTTCTGAGGCCTGAGAAGTTAGCTCTTTTGGTCCCAAAATTCTTTCCCAGTAAACTGTGAGAGCATTCTTCTCTACTACTAGCAATATCAATTTCTTCGGCCGAAATCCCTCCTTTCTCCGCCGAAGAGAGAACAAAGCTTTCGAATGCACAATGTCCGATTCCATCTCGGTAAGTATCCCTTTATCCAGATCTGACCTGAATCACCGAACGCCAGCCACCTGCGTTTAAGGAAAAGAGCAACCAAGAAAGATTGAAAATAAATAAGTAACAATGGGAAGATGGGGCCAAGAAAGAGACAAAACAAAAACAGAGAATATAGAAAAACAGTAAAAGGATTAAAAAAGCAAGAGAAATATAGAGGTAAGGATTAAAATATAAGGAAAGCAACAGTAAGGAAAGAGACAACCATGACACGTGTTGGAAGAAAAATAGTGAGATCCAAGTCAGCCGACAAAAAGAGGTGTATCAGCCACAACATTAGATGCAAACCTTAAATGTGGTAATAACTCCATGGGCAACCCTATCTAAACCTTAAAAGAAAACAAAGCCAGACCCAAGAAACGACACTACCTAGACACACAAAAGAAAACCTAGGACTCAAAAAAAAAAAAAAAAAAGGCCAGCACAAACCAGACCAAAATGCTTCCAAGGAGAAGCCAAAGGAAAACCTAGCAACACACTAAAGCCAGAAACAACACAGCTAAACACCAGCACGAGGAACTAAACGGTCAGAAACTAATCAAAAGCACAAAAAGAAAGGGTTAAGAGTGATATGCAGCTCCACAACCATGGAACTTAGGGCTCCCAACGATGGAGAGAGGGCACTCCAAGGAGAGGAGACTTGTAACTCACCAACTCATACTTGAAGTTGGCACTTGATTTTGTTCGTATAAAAAAATAAAATATATATAAAATAATTAAGCTACTCAAATTTGATTCATGTTCAACTCAATTAAACTTATTTACACACCATTCAATTAATAATTTAATCAAATTTATATATAAGCTCGATAAAATTTGTATGGGTAATTTAAATTATTACGTGCCCATACATTCCGTTAGGATAAGGGTGAGGGTGGTAGATGGTTGGACTATTTTTTCGGAATTTCCTTGCATTTGCATTAGGGATAATTACAAAACGTAACCCTAAGATTTAACCTAATTATAAAAAAACTTAGCTAACTTTTTAAAATTATAAAAGTACCTCTATGAATTGATTAAATGTTAAAACTAAGGAGTAAAATGTAATATTTTTATAAATACTAAGGGGATTTTGAAATGATTTTTCTTACGAAGGGTTCAAATGTTAGACAAAATGAAACCTCCAGGGATATTATTTGTAATTCCGAAAGTTAAGTGATTTTTTTGTAATTAGGTCAAATCTCAGGGGTACTTTTTGTAATTATCCCTTTGCATTATTTTGATTGTTGGGCTAATTCGATGCTAAACCATGTGGGTAGTGCCCAACCTAGGAATGACAATTTCGATCCGCCCGCGGGTTTCGCCCGCCCGCCCCTGTTTAGGTCGCTCGCCGCCCTATGACTGGGTCGGGCGGTCCGGGTATGACTTTCGTCTGCGGATACCTACTCGCTAGAATCTTTATATTTATAAAGTAAATATTTGCACAAAACATTTGTTTTGGGGTTTTCCATCTAAGCCTAAATCATAATAGGAGACTACAATATAACTTATGCCTAATATTGTCAATCTAATTCTAATCATAAATCACAATGAAGTTGGGCTAGGGATTGCAAGGGGCGGATAGGCCGGGACCTAGATCCACCGTGCCTAGAATGGGGTAGGCGGGTCGACTCGTCCGTGTCGTGGGTTGGGTGGGCCGACCCGTTCGCCCCATTTAAAAAAAAAAAAAAAAATATATTTATAAAATATTATTTACAAAAATTATTATTATTAATTATAAATATTAGATATAATATAAGAATACATAAAAATTATATTATAATATATATTATATATGCAAAATATATATTGAAATGATTTCTTATTTTCTTGTATGATTTATAACTTTGATGTGATGTAAATTTAGGGAAAGTCGACGCTACCCACTTGGGTAGTTTAGGGATGGTAATGGGGTGGGTCGATTAGGACCTGGACCCGATCCGTGCCTAGAACGGGGCGGGTCGGGTCACGAGGCGGGACATATCGGCTCGTTCTACCCCTTTTTAAATTAAATTAAATAAAAAATGCAAAGAAATATATTTATAAAATATTATTTACAAAATTTATTATTATCAATTTATAAATATTAGATATAATATAAAAATACGTAAAAATTATATTATAATATATATATATATATTACATATGCAAAATATAATTTAAAAATAAAAATACTAGGCTAGGCGGAGCGGTACACGGGACATAAGTGATATCCGGACATTCCTTGGATCACGGGCGGGCGACCCAAATGGGTCGGGTCGAAATTGCCACCCCTAGGGTAGCTACCCAAGTGGGTTCGATTGGATCAACTTATACACACACACACATCCACATGGGTAAGTATTGATCCAAAGGTATAGAACCCACTTGGGTAGTATCGACTAAAGGGTTTTTCCCACAAGGGTGAGTTTTATCTTGAAAAGTTTTAATTAGGCCCTCATATCAAGGCTAGCTGATCGGCTTTGTGATCAACTCCTTTTTTCTCGTTTTATTTATTTTACGGCCATGTCCCTTTACTTAAAAAAAAATAACAAAAAGAAAAACACAATTTTCAGAATAGGCAATCGATACATCTTTATATAGATGAGATAATCAGCACTTATACATTAACACAAGACACTATAATTATCGAAATTATTCCACTTATTTTGATAGTTAGTAAAAACGATGATATCTATACATTTAATGTCCTTAGTCTTATTTCTCTTTCATTAGTGAACAATTAAAACTGGGCAAGGGTTAATGGAGGAAGACCCAAATAATAATAATAATTTTAAAGAGGCCCAATATAGGTAGAGTTCTTCTAATGGGCTCAGATGATCTATATATATAGGCAATTGGTAGAAATACCCACATTTTTTAAATTAATATCAGCCTTTTACGTTTTTAGACAATTTTATTTAAATTTACGCTCCCACCCTTTTTTTACACAACAATACGCTCCAAAAAAATTCCCAAACATTTTTACGTTTTGTTCAACATTGTTTCTAACATGTTTCAACAACCAAGAAACAATATAGAAACACCATATGGGCAAAAAAGTTAAAAATAGGTAAAAATTTGTATTTAAACATAAAAAAACTTCATGGAAACAACAAAGAAACATCGGAACAACATTAAAAAGATATGGAAACAACCCAAAAACAGCGTAAAAAATATTTAAAACACCACATGAATAAAAAAAAGCTTAAAAATAGGTAAAAATTGTATTTATACATTAAATACTACATGAAAACAACAAAAAATATTATTAGAACAACTTTAAAAATATTATAGAACAACAGAAACAATAAAAACAATGTACAAAATAATATATGAATAAAAAACAACATAAAAAATAGGTTAAAGTTGTTTTGAAACATTGAAATAATAAAGAAACAACATAGAAACAACAAAGAAACAAATTTAAACAATATCAAAACAACTTATAATAACATGTAAAACAATATAAGAACCAAAAAAAACGAAAAAAATAAAAATAATCAAAAATATGTAGGAGCATAAAAAAATTTGGTACAAAAGTAAAAAATTAGGTACAAAAATAATAGGAGCGTATTGTGTGGTATATGGACCAAAATCAACGTATTCCATGTAATTTCCCCATCTATATATCGCCTAATAACATATAATAATTCTTTCGAACTAATATAAATACTCATTTTCTTCGCATTCGCAGAGTACATAATTCATTCTAATTTTAATTTTTTCCTCAGATTATTACATTATTTGATTTGAGCATCGAAAGATTATAGCTTAGGATTACCTCGATCACCGCCATTACCAACTTGTTGTATCGCAATTAGTAATTTTACTTGGCCGTTGACTTGTAATTTGAAGATTCGTAAATTAGAGTGGTGTCATATCAAATAAAATTGTCAAACCACTTTTCACATTGTTATTATTAGAGCCAACAATTCCGATCGACCGATGGGCCCAACCAAACCAGCCGGTTTTTCAATGGACTAAGCTCTATTTTTCAAGGCCCGAAAAAGTCGGACCTCAAAAGCCCCGGCCCGATCGGCTGGCCCGATGGCTAGCCGGAAAGCCCGTCTTTTCAAAGGTGCAATTTCCGTTTTTAGGTCGGATGGGTTCCCCATTTTTGGCCCAGGGCCTTTGTTTGGCCCGGCCCGACTCGACCCATTTTTTCGAAAAAGCCCGGTGGGCTCGGGCCAGCCTGTGCCGGCCCGGTCTTTTGACAACTCTAGTTATTATAGCACCTATTTATAGAAAGATGTGGGATTAATCTTGTGATAGTGGTAGAAACTTGTGTTGTCACGTAGAGCTGACAAAAGCTCGGGCCGAGCCAGTCCGATCCAAGTCTATCGGGCCAATACGTAAAATCGGATCAGGTCGGGCCTGCCAAAAATCCCTCGGTCCACTGACTTCCTCAACCCAACCCAGCCCAAAACATTCTTTACACATAAAATATGTCAGGCCACTCGGGCTTCGGGCCAAAGTAGGCCCGATCCATTTCGAGTCTATAAATACATAGCCCAACCCAATATCGGGCTGGTCAGACTGGCTCATGGACCGGGCCAAAAGTTCCCAGCTCTATTGTTAGGGTAATTGATCCGGACATTTGATATTGTTTATTCTATCATTTTGTGTAAAAACAGTCATATAGCATCAGTGGTAGAGCATAACAAAGGCTCCAAGAAAAATGTAGATATAAACATCAGTGGTGGTGGATATAACAAAGGCTCCAAAAACAGTCATATAATAACATCTAAACTCTATTATTTTGTGCAAGAACTCTAGTTAAATGAAGTATTTTGAACTATGCAAATCGTACCCGAAGGTCACGGCCTAATAAAAATAAGAACAGCATGCGACCATTTGCTAAAATCCACATCTTATTCAAAGCATAACACTTTAGGAACCTCATCTCCTTCGACTTTCCCTCGTACATTGCTGCACTCATACGCCGCGTCCTTGTCGTCCATCGTGACAATGTGTATGTCATCAAAGACGATATCTTTGCACGGTTTTGTCTTACTGCAGTTCAATTTCACGGCAGTCTTCCCCCTTGAAGTTCCGAGAAATTGTCTGTAAGTGACATTGGTGATCTGCACCGCTGATTCCTGAAAAAGAAAAAAAAGAAATAGAATCGGAACTAGGGGTATGTTTAGTTGGCTTCCCGCAAGCACTAAACAAACCGATATTGGTCACATAATAAATAACATCTACAATAGAAAAATATCTTTCGGAATATATCACATAATTTTGCCCCAACAAAGCATCCAAATACATTTAAATTACCCAAAACTTATCTCAAAATGCTGGAATTAACACCAAACAACGAAACATAGAGCAGAACTAACGCTGGTTATGCAATGCTGATGATCACAGTAGAATTGGTCGATGATGATCGGATTACTCGTATCGTGGGACAATATTCTTTCGAACAAAATGTGTCTAGCATAGCCTCGACCTCCCTGTTTCAACAACAAAAATAATAATAGTAAGTCATTGCAAATTCATTAGTCAACTAAATGTCATGGCTATAAGTCTACAGTATTGTTTGCAAACTGTAAAAGAAAAGTCATTGACTGTTTTTTCCACGTAAAAGTTGAGAATTACTTTTTTTTTTTGGTTAATGTTTGTTTGCAAACACTCCCTAAATTAATCATTTAAAACCATATAATTAAGATTCTACCAATTTTTGAATGATAAAGAGTAAAGATCAGATCAACCCTTTGTTATCAAGAAAGATAAGAAACATATATGTATATATTACCTGCCATGTCTTGATTCTAGCACCATTTGTAGCTCCTGTGAATACAACATCACTTACTTTAACATATTCAACTTTATCATATGCACCATTCTTGCCTAAACTTCCAATGCTGCATTTGAAAAACCAAGAAAAGAGATGATAATAAAATTGCAATAGTATTTCCCCACACACCATGTTTTAAGATGATTATATGACTGTTATTAGCAAAAGAAAGGTTTCGATTTCAAGAAAGTGAAGAAAATAGGAAAAGTGCAAGTCGAACCTTATGCCGTGCCCAGGTCCACATATTATGTTGCTGATTGTCACAAACGACGAGCCATCGACGATCGAAATGCAATCGTCCCCTGTATTTGTTGCATTTGAGAAGTTGTCAAGATAATCTGGAACTAAGGGAGTGTTTGCGAAAATTTCTGCTTTCAGCTGAAGTGGTTTATTGTAGTATAAGCGAAAAATAATTGATAACTAAAAGCTTGTAGTGTTTGCAAATAGAAGCCATAAGTTGAATAAGTTAAAAGAGAGTTTTTGGTGAATAAATTGTAAAAGTGTTTTATTTGTCCCATGGTACTCACACTCTTACAACTCACTACTTAGCCTGAAGGTCATAGATTTGAGTGTGGGGAATGGGAAATGACATGAAACCTACTTTCAGGGTGAGAGGTCTATGAGTCTACACATATGGAAATCCAAGGAAAAAGCATGTTTGGAATAGCCCCGGTCGTTATATTAAGGGGAGAATTTTATTTAAGATAATTCTAAAATAATTAAGTCATGGGTTTTGAGTTGCGCTTCGAGTATCTCCCTTCTTAATATGGTAAGCTTTACATTTATTCTCATTATAAATTTGTATGTTCATGTATCTATGAAATGTATACTTATCTGAATGTTTATTTGTTGCTTAGATCGTTATAGATGATAACTAAACTTCATTTGATATGATTATATATAAAGACACCACGCTAAGATTTCAAAACATAAAATTTTATTAATTAATTGTTCTTATGTCCATAATATATATATGTCTTGCATTATCCGTACCCCTACTAAAGGTGAATTAAGAACAAGAACATATAAAGAATGTGAATTCAAGGCCAATAGAATGAAACCCCATCACAGGCTTGTACGTACGACACTTTCGATTAATTAAACAAATGGGCAATCATATTTCCTTTCTCAAACAAAATATAGTGCTTATACTAGAAGAGATCAAGATATGGAAAAAATCATTACCCCCAAAATGGCAGAAATTATTTGATGGCTAGGAGTTAAGTCGAAGGGAAACAAAAACTTCACAATATAGTTGAAACCACTTTAGATTAGAAGACACGTCCAGAAGACTTTATTCCTAGGAGTTCATACGAACCAACTGAGCTAAGGTTTAGATTGACAAGATACAAGTCAAATGTCGGTAATGAGTTTGTTCCGAGGGACATTTTGTCGAGAGCAATAGTTAGGACATGTTGTAATAGAGATGTGCATGCTAGTAGTCGAGAGTAGAAGTTATTTTCTTCATTGTAATTATAAGGATTTCTCTTTTATATGCTATAAAATAAATATGTTATTTTCCTTTAAGTTCCAAAGTGATTGTTACAAAGGTATTGTTTTGCCTTATGTTTTATTGTGTTATGCTTCCATAGAACAATAGTGGAATATAATTTATTATTGTGGGTAGTTAACAAACCCAATGAACTTATAACAACTAATCAATCATGAAACGCAATAATCGTGCGGCTCACCAAAGTGGCAATGGTGCCAACACCAATGCTCAAGAGACCCCTTGATTGTCGAGACCTTTGGATAAGCATTGGCTTCTTTTGGTCAGACTAACCAGACCAGACGAGCTGAGGCCCCTGAAAGGAACCGACTATCGGACTTCCTTAGGTTATCTCTGTCGTCCTTTGCATGTACTATTGATCCTATCGAAGTTGAGGGATGACTTACTGAGATTTGGAAAATCTTTGTTGCTATTGACAATATTGATGAGGAACGGTTAATTATGCAATATATGTATTGTGAGGCGATGCGTACGAACTGGTGGAGAATGGTGTAACGTCAAATAAGGGGAACACTTGCCCTTTACCTGGGAATAGTTCACCGAAGTTTTCTATGATAAATACTTTCCTAGGAGTGTTCGCCAACAAAAGGAAAGAGAATTGTATGATTGGAGCAAATGAACCGTAAAGTGGTTGAGTATGAGACTAAATATGAGAATGGTCCTTCCTCAAGTCGTCGGGCCCTCCACTCATCCAGTAGCAACTAAATCAGGAGAAAACTTGGATAACTTGGCAAATTCAGCCTCATACTAGGCCATTGTACTCTCTTGCCCCAGTCGTACGAATTCTATTTCCTTCTACTGGTTGGGACACTCCTAGAAAAGTATTTATCATAGAAAACTTTGATGAACTGTTCCAAGGTAAAGGGGCGAGTATGCCCCTTGATTTGACGTTGCATCATTCTCCACAAATTGTACTCATCACCTCGCAGTACAAATGTTGAATACTTAATTCATTCCTCATCAGTATAATCAATAACAACAAAAAGACGATATAGATAACCTAAGGAAGTCCAATAACTGGTTCCTTTCAGGAGCCTCAACTTGTTTGGTCTAGTTAGCCTGACCAAAAGTAGCCAATGCTTGCACAAGGGCATCGACAGTCAGGGGGTCCCTTGAGAATTGGGTTGGCATCATTGCCGTCTTGGTGAGCCGCACAAGTATTGCGAATCATGATTGGTTAGCTATTATAGTTATAGGTTCATTAGGTTTGTTAACTACTCACAATAATAAATTCTATTCTACTTATGTTCTGTCGAAACATAACACAATAAAACATAACACAAAATAATATCTTTGTAACAATCACACTGGAACTTAAAGGAAAATAACACAATTCTTTTATAGCATATAAAAGGGAATTCCTTATAATTACAATGAAGAAAATAAAAGAAAATAACTTCTACTCTCGACTACTAGCGAGCACATCTCTATTACAACATGCCCTAACTATTGCTCTCGACAAATTGTCCCTCGGAACAAATTCATTACCGACATTTGACTTGTATCTCGTCAATCTAAACCTTAGCTCCCGTTGGTTCGTATGGACTCCTAGGATTAAAGTCTTATGGGTTTGTCTTGTAATATCTTCTTCCAATAGCTTTAAAGTGGTTTCAACTATCTTGCAAACATTTCGTTTCCCCTCGACTTTACTCTTAGCCTCATCAAATAGTTTTTGCGATTTTGGGGGCAATGACTCTTTCTATATCTTGATCTCTCCTATTATAGGGGCACTATATTTCGTCTAAGAAAGACAATATGATCGTTCATTTGTTTCATTAATCGAAAGGTTGGACAAACGTGTGATGAAGTTTCATTCTATAGGTCCTGAATTCACTTTTTTTTATATGTTCTTGTTCTTAATTCACCTTTAGTAAGGGTACAAATAGTGCGAGTCATATCTATATTATGGACATAAGAAAAATTAATTAATAAAACTTTATGTTCTAGAATCTCGGTATGTGTCTCTTTATATATATACATATCTTATGAAGTTCAGTTATCATCTATTCGATCAAAGCAACAAATAAATGTTCACATAAGCATATATTTCATAGAGACATAAACATACAAATTCATAATGACAATGAATCTAAATCTTACCATATTACAGAGGAAAATGCTCGAATCGCGACTCAGAACCCATGACTTATTAGCTTTAGAATTATTATTAAAAAAAATCAAATCAAAAGTTTAATCAGAAATCTAGAAGCATCATTCTCATGCTTAGTTCTGATTAAATTATGCAAAATCAAAATAATTTGAAAACACTAAAAACTATGTTGTTTATATTATTTTAAGTGTTTGTAAATGCTCCGTGAAACTCAAACATCTTGTATGGAAAATATGTCAAGACATGAAAATTTACCTGTTCGAATTTGGGAACGATCGATGATAGCATTAGTGCAGCCTGAAACATGAATGCCATCAGTGTTTGGACTTTTTTCTGGAGCATCTATGGTTATATTTGCGACCGAAAGAGATGTTAATCCATTAAGGACAACATGCATCCGAGGGCTGTCCTTAAATTTCAGGCCCTCCAGGTAAACATTGTTAGCGTTTGAGATCTCTAAAACCTGCCAAATATGGATTTGAAATTAATACTTTTAATTTGCCCTCTTGAGGAAAAATAAAACTAATAAGGTGGCGATTGGATATAAAATGGATTCTATTTTCGTTTTGCTGGAGAAATTTTTTTGACCAGAAATGCGATTGTTTATGAAAATATACTATTTTCTCACTTTCACTTTTTCTTATTTTTTCTATCATCAATCACATCTACACATTTTTTTACAAAAAGCAAATCGTTATTACACATTCTCCCACAAATTTCACTATCACTCACTCACTCTTTTCTAACTAACAATCATATCTAATCATTATTTTACTATTTTTAAATCAAATCAACTTTTATCATTACTTTTTCATCTCATCCAATCACACTCTCAAAATTCATTTTTTTTCTTCTAAATTTTTTTTACCACTATTCTCTAGCAAAATGAAAAATTTTCAAATGAAAGTATATCCAATAGCGCACGTGATTATGTAAATTGATGAAAGAGTCAAGTTCAGATTTGAGAGACTTACAGTTGGTCTGTTTTGGTGCTGAGAAAGAGAGACAAAAAGGAAAATCATGTTAGAAACTAAAAAGTATTCAAAACTCTCTGTAAATTACAATTTTAGTCTAGTAACTATAGGAATGAAGCGAAATTGGTTCTTTGGAATTCCATTTGGAAAAATCACCTTATATCTTTAAAAATCACGGATTTATTCCTCAATTCTAAATTCAAAATTTGTACGAATGATCTCACGTTAGTTGCATATGAGCCCAAAAAATGAAAATTTTCGAATATGCATGCAAAAATTAGAATTTTTTGATATGATCCAATAATTGATCGATAATTAGCCCAAAACTCTCTACAACATAATAGATAAGCCTTACATATAGCAAAAGGATAGTTCAAAGAACAGAAACAAAAGGATCTAATTGTTAAAATATAATATATATTTGGTTTCCTTATTTAGTTTTAGTCAATTAGGATTTAGTCCTTTTAGATTTACGTTTTCTAGTCGCCGATATAATTCTCTCTTTCTTTGTTTTATAATTAACTTTTGGTTTTACATAATAAGAATGCAAGTATATACTTTCTCTCTCGATTCTTTGATTTCAGCACTAATAATTAATTTTCATTTGAATAAAAGTAATACTATATTTTTATTCTGACATCACATGCTAGATGAGTTCAGAAAAAAATTCTGCTCCTGAGGTATAAAAGTAGTCATCGTTATGCATTATGAGGAATTTTTAAATGTGGATTGGCGTGTATAATATTGACATCATCGTATAATACTATATAATATTGATGTGTATAATATTGATATACTAATTGATCATATCACCTTTTACACGCGACATTCATTTAGTGCGTTGAAATATAAGATAGAACATGATTTGAAATAGAAAATCCCAATTGACTAAACTCGCACTATATAACTATATGAGTGTTCCTCAAAAAAAAAAAAAAACTATATGAGTGAAGTGTGAGGTTCATTAATCGATAGATAAGAGAATTAGTACAACTCCATTAGGATAATATACTAATAATTAAAGACCAATTCTATAAATTAATCTCCAATACTTTTATAGAAAAATGAGACTTACTTGTTTGTTCCACCAATTTTGTCCACGACCATCAATAGTGCCATGTCCACGCAGCTTAAGGCCATCGACTCTGTGAAAATATATCCATTTTTGACAACCGTCTCCTTGGCATACCCATTTCGAAGGATCACTATGTGCCACCAAATTTCCATTTATCTGCACCAACAAAAAGCACACAATACAAGAGAATCAAGATTCAAGAAACGTAGAGAATGTTTGGTGAAAAATTGTAGAAATATTTTTACAATTGAAACCACAGATTAGAAGTAAATTAGAAATTTGAAACACAACTATCCTGTATAAAATCAGGATGTCTCCATACTTTTAGATTCTGAATAAATTTTAAACAATTAGAAGTTAAAGTTGATATTTGAAAACACTAAAACTATAAAGCACTAATACGGGTACAATTCGACATGGGTATGAGAATACATCATATTTTGAAATTTTAGGAATCGGATATGGTATATACGTATAATTCATATAGACACATAGAAAACATGCTTTGAAAATACAATAATAAAATAAATTATATATCTGTCCATATGTGGATTTTATAAGAGTTGATATTGATATGGCTTTATTTTATTAAAATTTGGATATTTAGGCCGAATTTTTAATTTTTTTACAATTGGAGATATGTATTTTCTTTTTCAATTGGATACAATAAATATGTATCTATGTAGTATTGGATAAACGCATCCGCACGAAAGACGTCATTCTCACATAAATGTCCGTGTTTCCTATAAAAACTAATTTTTTTCCTCAGATAGAAAGATGACCACTTTTTTTTTTTTTAAGTATTTGCAAACACTCGTGTAGTCAATCATAGATGTGAAAAACTTTCATAAGTGCTAATAAATAAAAATATATACAAACCTCCACCGTAAGACTATTCGAATTGCAAGGTCCTCTGAACTGCAAAGGCCGGATCAAGAATGTCTTGTCCGAAGGAACTTTCATGACTGGAGAAGATGATGATGCACAAGTTTCTTGCCATGCTTTTACAAAAGCCTAAAGGAAAAACAAACCAAGAAACCAGTTAGTTATATATAGTCTCAATAATAATCTTATAATTTCGTTAAAAAGAACATTTAATTAATTACATTGGTATCATCAATTTGTCCATTGCCAACTGCACCATGATCAACAACATTAAAGATTGTGTCATCATCGGACTTTGTTACGATCGATAAACAAAGAATAAACAGAACAAAGAATGTAAGTAAATCTGATCCCATTTTTTGTTACGATGATGGTAGGAAGAAAAATAAGAAAAGTTGCATGAGGGTTTTAATATTTTCATATTAGAATGAAAAAAATTGTGTAAGATTTGAGTATTATGTGTGTGTTGGAGTTCTTGTTGTGCTGAAACTCATGTCCCTTAACAATTCTATTCGTGGCCTAATTGTGAGAATCTCAGCCGAATCAAACACCTTTTTCATTGGTTATATTTGGATTTAAGATAAATTTTTTGGAGTGATAAATATTTCAAGAGATTTTAAAGTTAAAATTAGGTTCAATATAAAATTCGATATATATCTACCCTATAAATATACTAAAAGTTGACACATGTCATCACATCATTAATCTTGGACATTTATCAACTTCTCGTCCAAATCTATCCGAACATAGAAATACTCTATTAGTTCATAATAATATATTTTTTAATATAAAAGATAACATATAATCCAAAAACAAGAATTATTTATCTTTGGACAAATCCCGTGTAACACATGGGTGTTATTCTAGTATATCCTAAATTCCTAATTAGTTTAACAATAATTAAAATTCATTAAATATTTTAGTAAGTAAAAATTATCCAAATATGAGCAAGATTTGTTATTATCAGGGTAAATTGCTATTTTAGTCCTGTAACTTTGAGGTAGTTGCAATTTTAGTCCTTTATCTTTAAAAGTTACAGTTTTGGTCCTGGACAATTTTGCCCTTGTGGCTAAATAGCATTTTTGGTCCTTTATCTTTCTAAAGTTAGCAATTTTATAGGGATGACAATGAGGCAGGTCGGGGTGGGTTGGCAAGGACCCAGACCCGTCCCGTGCCTAGAACGGGCAGGGTGGGTCGACCCGCCATGGGTCTCGGGGCGGGTCCACCCGTTCGCCTCATTTTAAATTAAATTAAATTAAAAAAATGAAAAATATATATTTATAAATATTATTTATAAAATTTATTATATCAATTTATAAATATTAAATATAATATAAGAATACATAAAAATTATATTATAATATATATTATATATACAACATATATATTAAAATATATTTTAAAACTAAAAATTCTAGCAGATGGGCGGATATCATGAGTTTTAAGTGATACTCTGACAACAACATGTTGTTCCGCATTATCTCAAGGTTTCCTATCGGCTCCTCATGAAGTTCTTTTTCAACATATTGATTATCCCAATATGTTATCCCGTCCCCGGAGTTTTTGTGCATACATTGTCAAATTTTGACGATATCTCCTATAGGGTATACATCTTGGACACTCGTCCCGATCCATTTTTTTGGAGAAAATTCTCCTCACCAATTGTTAATTATATAAAATAATAAATATAACTTAAAGTTCTTAATAAACCTGGGCTTTGATACCATTTTGGCAAAAACACTTAAAAAAGCCAATTGTGTGCATAAGTATTCTTGGTATTTTGAAAATATGAAATAACCCAGGGGACCAATTTTACAACAACTTGAAAATTACAGACCGAAATTGCTTAGGTATAAAACATATAAGACCAATTTTGCAAAAACTTTCAAACTTACAGACCAATTTTGCAAACTCAATAATTACAGGACCAAAATTGCAAACTGTTTATAGTTATACGACCAATTTTGCAATTTTCCCTTATTATCAACTTACACAAAAACTTGTGTGAGACGGTCTCATGACTATAATCCATGAGACGGATCCTATATTTAAATAGAATTTCGACCCAAACCCATACCCATTAAAAAAAATCCATATTTCTGTGTGTGTTTAGGATCCGTCTCATGTACTTAGATCCATGAGAGTCATGAGACAGTCTTACATGAGACCTCCTCATGAACTTAATATCGTCAGTTCTTGCCTCCTTTAATCAAACATAACGTTTCAACCGAATGTTTGTGATGTAGGGTCTTCATATTTATGCTTTAAGGAATGGATTTATTTTTGGGTGGTGCTATTGGCACCCCCAAAATTGATGAGTACACCCACTTTCTAATATTTCAAAAATGTCATTAAGTTAAAAGACTATAATACCCTTACTAAAAACCAAGTTCTAAATACCCCCTCAATCTCTAAGTACACCCACATCATTCATTACACTAAAATCTACTAAAACACACTCACCCACATCCTTCAATACATTCTTCTTCTTCATTCTTGAGAAAAGCTGAAACCTTGTTCTTATAAACCATAGTTTTTTCGACACCAACACAACAACTTAAATGGACAACAAAGATTTGATTCCTCCAAATATTGTAAGTATCTTCTTGGTTTTCAACTCAAAATTATGTAATTTATCCACTTTTATCGTTCGATATTTCTGCTGCACCATTGTTTTCCGCCGATTGACACGATCATCACTTAGATCGTGCCACATGGCAATATGGCACGATCACATGTTCAATGATCGTGCCATATTGCCATGTGATACGATCGAAGGTGGAACGATCATGGTATCCATCGTGCCATTTTGACTGTTTTTGGGCTTGTTGATTTTGTTTTAATAGGGTATGGCCTCGTTGCCTACGGAAAATAGTGTTGTTTGTCCTCCCAAGAATGATGAGAATGTTGAAGAGCTTGGTGTTTTTACCGATTACACACACGTATTCACGGCGTACAAGTTATTTATTTCTCGGGATAAATTATTTGATTGGGTGCGTAAGAGAGGACATGAGCACGACATGGTAATTGTAATAAGTAGGTCGGATAGTGGTCAAGAAAAGAAAAGACCTCGGATATTTTTGGCTTGTGAACGTAGTGGGCATTACCGTGATTCAAAAAAGACTAGAGATGTCGAACAAAATGATGCTAAGAAAGTTGAAGAAAAAGTCTCTAAGAGAGAATCTGGAACAAAGAAATGTGGTTGCCCATTTCGTTTGAGGGGTCGGCAAGTAACAATTGAAGGAGAATGGTCACTAAATGTTGAATATGGTGTGCATAATCATCCAATTACACAATATTTGGAGTGTCACTCTTATGCCGATCGATTATCAAGAAGTGAGGAAGAATATGTGTTGGATATGTCACATGGCAATACTCGGCCGAAGGACATTTTGTTTGGCCTACAAAATAAGTTTCAAGATAATAAGTCCACCATACGGACTATCTACGATGCCCGTATGAAGAATAGAGTTGTCGAGCGTGAGGGTCAATCTCAAATGCAACAACTTATGCATAAATTGAAGGAGCATGGATATTTCTATCATCATAGATGTTGCGAGACGAGTAACACCGTGAAGGATATATTCTTTGCTCACCCTACAAGCGTTGAGTTGTTGCGTGCTTTTCCGAGTGTCATTTTTATGGATTGCACGTACAAAACTAATAGGTACAAGTTACCTTTGTTGGAGATTGTTGGTGTGACGCCGACACATATGACATTTTGTATTGCGATTTGCTTATATGGAGTACGAGCGGGAAGATAATTACATATGAGCTTGCTCGATCTTAAAATCATTGATGGACCCATCTTCTCTCGCCAACCGTGATTATTACCGATAGAGAATGGCTCTATTGAATGCAATAGAGATGACATTTCCCACTTTGAGATATTTTCTCTGTCG